>JARHVA010009323.1:0-242500 GCA_037957365.1 Torreya grandis | reverse complement strand
ATATCAAATCATAGGACTATTTTAGGGTTGTTGTGTGATTGTGTTAGACTGTAGGCTTTGGAACCCTTCTTAGCATAATGTGTTGTGACAAGTGATATAATTGATCCCATAATCAGGTCTAATATATCCCCATATTGGTCATGCTCCCACTTAACAAGTGTATACCCAATCAGAAGTGTAGGTGTGCTCTATCTTATTCAATCTAGGATTAGTTCATTATGCATCATGCAATTCTAATTACATACACATTGAGATTAAAAGTGTTAGTTATAATTGTGAATAATGTTAAGAGTGGAGTTTTTGAGTGGGTTAATTGTGCATGTAACATAGTTTGATCATGCAAAGATTTTAAATTAATAAAATAATGATTATAGAAATAAGGGGAATATTTAGATTAGTTTACTTTTCTTGTTATTAGAATAGTTTACTTTCTTGTTTATTAGCATAAGTTAATATCAAATCATAGGACTCTTTTAGGGTTGTTGTGTGATTGTGTTAGATTGTAGGCTTTGAAACCCTTCTTATCATAATGTTTTGTGACAAGTGAAACAAGTGATCCCTTAATCATGTCTAATAGATCCCCATATTGGTCATGGTCCCACTTAACAAGTGTATACCCAATCAGAAGTGTAGGTGTGCTCTATCTTATTTGATCTAGGATTAATTAATTATGCATCATGAAATTTTTATTGCATACACATTGAGATTAAAAGTGTTAGTTATCATTGTGAATAATGTTAAGAGTAGAATTTTTGAGTGGGGTACTTAGGCATGTAACATAGTTTGATCATGCAAAAATTTGAAATTAATAAAATAATGATTATAGAAATTAGGGGAATATTTAGATTAGTTTACTTTCTTATTTATTAGCATAAGTGAGTATCAAATCATAGGACTCTTTTAGGGTTGTTGTGTGATTGTGCTAGAATATAGGCTTTGGAACCCTCCTTAGCATGATGTGTTATGGCAAGTGATATAAGTGATCCCCTAATCAGGTCTAATGGATTCCCATATTGGTCATGTTCTTACTTAACAAGTGTATACCAAATCAAAAGTGTAAGTGTGCTCTATCTTATCTGATCTATGATTAATTCATTATGCATCATGCAATTATGATTGCATACACATTGAGATTAAAAGCGTTAGTTATCATAGTGAATAATGTTAAGAGTGGACTTTTTAAGTGGGGTACTCAGACATGTAACATAGTTTGAACATGCAAAGATTTGAAATTAATAAAATAATGATTATATAAATTAAGGGAATATTTTACATATAATTTAGGGATTTTATATTTTAATTAATTAAAGTTAATTGAGAGATTAGTTGCATTTGAAGAATAATATGTATTAGTATAGACTGTGAGCTAGGGGTTAACAAATACATGCAAATATGAATGGTAAGAGATAAATGAGGTAAATTTTGATAAAAGGTGAGCTATGGTGGACAATGGCACATGAAGAGGAGAAGATAAAGTGTAAATCAAGAAAGATAAGGTTTTATGGTTCACAAGTTTTGATTTGGAAGCATTGAGAAGGTTGGTGATGTAATTATTTTCAGTTGATTAAAGAAATTTTGTGTATAGTTATGAATTCCTAAGGTTTGGAAAAAGAATTATATTTTATAAGGATAAAAGCTTAACCTTATGGATGGATCAGCCATCCACATAGCTAATCCATTATCCTCTAAATTCAAATAATTATAATTTGATTTGTCTATGTGTTAAATTGAAGGGTTAAATGAAGTTATATTTTTTTGGTAATGACATAATTCCCTATCATAGGAAAATTATAACTTGGGTGGATAGTTTGATATTCAAACAAAGATTGACACTTGTTATTATAAACATATTATATAAACATACTTATTCAATTAAATAATCAAGATATTGAGTATGAAGATATAATATATAAATCAGGTGTTTATACTTGATAAAAATATTGATTGTATCAAATAAATGTTTGAATATGTCTTTATTTTAAAATAATGTGTATATGATCAATTTAATATAGTATTATGATATGTAGATTAGCAGTCAATTTAGGGTTATCATATATATATATATATATATATATATATATATATATAGTGTATCTTAGTAAAAATTAGAAACATGGTACCTTTATATATATACACTAAGGGTATTCATCATTCAAAATCATGAGGATATATGGATGAGTTTCATAATATTTTTATGTTACCATTTTGGAAAGTAGATTAGCGTAATTACCTAAATTTTGACTATCAAAATATGATTGTGTGTTATTTATTATTGGAATCAATGAACAAAGATATATGTGCAAACTATATGATTATCATTTAAAAATTGACTATATAACTATGTTTGTTTTGTGTGTTATTTATATTTAAGGCCATAAATATAAATATTTTTATTGGGTATTTGTGAATATAAATAGGGTAAACACATACACACACATATGGATAGAGTTTGCATATATTATTACATGAAACCTTGTATTTATATATTTGAAAGAATTAGGGTAATATATGTTGATGCAAGTTTGTGTACACCATAGTGTAATGAGGTAGCCTCTAAAATTTTAGGATCTCAATGGACATGAACTCCACTCCAAGGCATGAGTTATAGGTATTTAGTTTGAACAACCTATTGATGGAATAGCTGGTAAGGTATGCAAGTTGTTGATAAGGGTTTCTAGATGGAGGTGTGGTTCTTAAAGAGTAGTGAATTTCTACATGAATTGGATGGGTTGTTGGTTGTTAATATAAAGTGGGTAGATCTCAAAAAAAACTCAAAAAGGAGGTAAGGGTAAGTCAAAAAAGAAAGATTTTATGGTTTTCATGAATCAATTCCCTCATTAGTTTTTAATAGGACAAGTGTTCTCAAAACTGATGCCTACTGCTAGAAGTAATTACACACAAACAATTAGACATGGCTAAGAAGTCTAAGGAGATACTAATGTAGGAAATTTAGTGGCCTTAGACAAAGGTTTCTCCTTTTAAGATAGCTCTTACACATTATTACTCAAGATATTATGGCTCTATATAGAAAAGTATTTAAGGCAGCTATTTAACACACATAGAAAACTACATCAAAGAAATCACTCGTGCACATTCAAAATTATGAATAAAAAACCTTGACTATCTTAACCAATTTATTTTACCAATATCTCAATAGATTTTTCACATCTATAGATCAGTACATGAATCAAAATATTCTAGAATCCATTTGTATCTATTGAACACTAAAGATCATTGAAACATATAACCAAAGAAAGTAACAAGTAATTACATAAAAATTGGAAAAAAAATATACAAAAGCACATTTGTTGATGATCAAAATTGACATTGCTCCTATATTTAAAATTCTCTAGCCAAAATCCAAATTGGATTACAATTATTTATATTGACTTGGGGAAGGGGTCACCTCATCCTCCAAGTTCATGTAAGGTAATTACATGTGATAGTCAGAACTTGAATTCTAACTATGGTCTAAAATTATATAAAAGTTTGTATAATTATAATATTTTCAACTTTTATCAATTACTGACACTTTACATCTTGTAGGAACCCATCGAGACTCAATCTCTAAGTACACACCCTAAGGGGTGTATTGAGAAAGGGATGGGTAGAACTTTGGTGCTTTTTAGGATTTGTGTCCCTTATTGCCACATTATTACCAATCCAACTAGATATTAAAACCATTTCATAAGTTATTAATCCTCCCTTTCATACTCCTTAAGTATTTTTCCATGCTTTATCCTCCTTTTCTTGCCTTAATTCCCTTTTAGATAGTCAATTATACTAGTTTTATTAGGTTGACCCTTACATTTTATGGGTATTTTTCATTTTTTGAGTTTTTTATCCCTTCAGCCAACCTAGCTCAGACTGAGTGAATTATCCTTAAAAACATATAGGGTCAACTGGGATGACCCTATACATCCAAAATTTCTAAGAGGATTTAGGGAAAAACCCACCTATATATACAAGATCATTTCCTCATTATTTCAATATGAAATCAAGAGTAATTATTCGCTCATACTTCTTTACAATTTTCTCTTCCTCTATTCTAATTGAGGAGTCTTAGCTTAGGGTTTCTACTTTGAAAATATAGTCTTGTGGATAAGTCTTTGATGTTTTGGTCTTTCTTATTTATCCTTAAAAACTACAACAACCTCTTTTAAAGCCCCATTGGCCAAGGGAGAGATTGAGTCTCTATGGTATCACATTTAGGTAAGTATATTCTAACCATGTTCTCCTCTCTTTAGTAGATAGAAGTAGAATAAGTATTAGTTAAAAAAATATTACTCTTCATATTCCATGTATTAGGGTCTTACTCATACTTAGATTAATTTAGATTATCTTGTACATGTTTTGTTTTCTTCTAACCCATATTATTATTCCACAAGCTTTGGTGTGCATTAGATTAGATTTACATTCTTATTTATTAGAAAAGAGTGAACATTAAACCTAAGACTCTTTTAGGGTTGTTGTATGATTGTGTTAGACTATAGGATTTAAAACCCTTCCTAGCATGGTGTATTATGACAACTCATCCCTAATAAGGTATAAAAAATCCCCATATATGTCATGCCCCTACTTAAAAAAATATTCCCAATCAAAAGTATAGGTATTCTCTATCTTCTACGAGCTAGGATTGATTTATATACATGATGCATTTATGATTGCAATACTAGATCCTGGATTGTTCATCTTATTTAATTTATTTCATTCTTTCATCATTATTTTTATCATATATTTTCCATAATGGATTGAATCTATCAATATAGTATCTAACTTCTATGCATAAGTTTTTAGGTATAAGCTATTGGATCGATCTTATTAACCTAGTATAATTTTTTAAATTTATAGACATCAAGTCCTAACTACTAGGTCAACCTAACTAACCCTATATATATTTAGAAATATATTTCAACATACTAGGTTAACCCAATTGACCATGTACATTTCAAGTAATCAACAATAACTTTTTATTAAGCTTGATCGACCCAGTCAACCCAATTAGTAGAACTTGCAAGCATATATCAAGGTTCTTGAATAGAAATCTTCATTCTCTACATCTCTGATCCACCAAGGTTCCTTTTTATTAGTCTATTTATTTCTTTAAAATATTTCTTTTCACAATCTATAGTCTTTAAAATTTCCCTTACATGATCAACTAGATCGACCCTATCGATCCAATTATGTGTTTTGTGCGCTATCTAGATAACTAGGTCAACTCTACCAGCCTTGTTCATTTTTATACCTTGCTTTCATACTACAAGTTTGACCTTGTTTACCTTATTGTATATTTTTTGCATACACTATTGACCATATCAACATTTTACCTTATTTCAAAGTTAGAATTAACCTTATATGCTAGTAATTAATTCACACTTTCTTTTTTGTTGCTTGCATGCTTAGAATAGATCACATAGTTTAATTAGGTGGTTTTCAATTAAAAATTTAGTTTACTATTTTATATTTTATGCAAACATGACCAAATCACAAAATCTAAATAAATATTTTAACATTTGTTTACCCAAGGCTAACCTACTTGGATTTCATAACCAAGGGGGAAGTTGACTTGATACTTTGGTCAAGTATAAAACATGGTTATTAGTATATTTTAGATAATCAATTGACACCCTTATCACTATGGTATGTGAAGTGAAGGGTTATTCCATAATACCAAACCTATATCATTGCCACTATGGTCTATTTCATCCCAAACTACTTGAAACCATCCTAAGATTACCTTTCTAGTTCTTTACAACCAACTTTTCATCACATTTAAAATCAAATTTTATAGGTTGACCAATTAGTTAGCTCTTTAAATTCCATGTTGACTGATTAATTTTTATTCAAATGTATTTTTTATTTCAAAATTTTTAATAGCCAACATTATTGCAAAGTTTTGTGTTATGTACTTCAATTGCATTAGCTAGTGTTAATCTAATTGATTGTTTATTCCATTTTAGCTATTTATTTTCAAAAATACTTGAAAAAATTATCTTTTTTCATTTTAAAAACTTTTATAGGCTTTCTAAATTTCCCTATCTATTGTATAGGGTTGACCTAGTTAACCCTATGTCTTTTTTAGCCCTTACTCACTATACTAGGTCAACCTAGTCGACCCTATACTAATTTCAACCTTCCTTATTTACCAATCTAGTTCTCTATATTTATTTCTTTACAATTTTATTATCTCTCTTCAATCATAATGAAGTCTCCTATCAAAATCTTCTTGGATATCTTGAATCCATTTAGATACTATATGGGATGTTCATTTTTTCCTCTCTTTTCCTCCCAAGAGCACCATCACTATTGGGGTAACTTTTCTTTTCCTTCATCCATGAAATGTAATATGATGAAAATAAAACATCATTATGAAGTTGATGGATCTAATCCTTTCTATACCTACCAAGAAACTTCTCATCTTCAAAATATTCAAACTAATGTGAGAGCAATTGATACAAGTTTACTTAACAATCCCACTAATAATGCTTATTCTAATAACCCTTCCCATAACACTAATTTGGGGATTGATACTACCAACACCAACTCACCTCCTAATAAAACTAAAATTCTAGACCAATTTATCCAATAAATGAACATAATTCAAAATTGTAAGACCAACCATATGATGCAACTTCCACAACATCTAATTTATGTGGCTAATCAACCTCTAACTATATATCCTCAAGATAATCCCAATTTCATTCCTCCACCTCTTTATGATGCATCAGTTAACATTATTCATCAACCCATAATGAATAAAAGAATGATTCAAACCATTCAAAATGATCCTTTATCCCACTTTATTGTATCCATTGATGTTGGTAACATATCTCCAACTATCAAGTATGATGGGACCAAAGACCCTACCTCATTTCTCAAATCCTTTGGTAACCTTTAAAAAGATTAGATCCAAACTAATACCTTCACCACAACTAAAATCTTAGTGAAAACTTTCGTTGGTGTTGTGTTAGAATGGTATAATCAACTTCCCAAACATTCTATTTGGCAACTTAAAGGTTTGATTAATCCTTTGGTTAAAGAGTTTCAACACAATGATCTTCTTGAAAATTGTCTTAGCCACTTCATCAATGATAATCATTCTCCCAATTAATTAGCTCATGAATTTATCAAAATATGGAAATATTTAGATCATAAATCCAACCATAACATGATTAATGATAATTTATTCAAACTCTTTATCACTTCTTCGACTCTAACTCTTCAACATAAGGTTTGAACCTTTACTCCCCAAACACTTAATGAAGCTCTTAACCAAGCTAAAAATCAAGACTTTATTATGAATTAATTATAACCTTATCATAAAATTATTAAATTATATTTACAAACATATAATTATAACACTATTAATTCTCCACAAACTAAACTAGGAGTTGTCAAAATTGATATTCCTTTACCTTCTCATACACCTCTTTTGGTTTAGCAAATGAAATTTTTTTTACCACCCTTAAAACCTTTAATCTATCCCCAATAATCCTCCTAAGTGGTATGACCCCAATCTATTGTGTTGGTTCCATGCCAACATTGGGAATTATCATGAATCTTATAGAGCTCTCATTAAATTTACTATATCCCATATTCTTGGTGATTCATTCAATCATGAAGTTATGATTAATCTTCATCATCAAGAATACACTATTGTTTTTCAAAAATGATAAAATTATAAAGCTTCTACTTCAAATAGCCAAAAATATTATTCAAATATTCAATCAAATGCCAAGGATATTTATGCCATTGATTCTGATTATGACCAATATTTAAACAATTCTCAATATGTCAACACTGATAAGCCCAATTATCATCATAAACTAGCTCATAAAGATCCCATTACCAAGCCTAAGAAGCCATATTTGGAGGAATAAATTCTTAAAAATACTACAACTACTAATGTTTCTTTAGATGTTCAAGAGGAACCATATCCTCTTTTTGATCCTCCAACCACATCTCTTCCTCTAAAATATAATTTACCCCCTAAACCTCGTGCTAGTTATTGTAAGTCTCATTGGAACTTTCTTAAGGAACTCAACTCTATGTCTTGTAAAATTCCACTTATGGAGTTGGATCATACTTCACCTTATCATCATAAATTACTTATGAAAAAACTTTAAGAAATTGATGATCCATCCTCCTTATATGAATAATAAACTTCTATTGAATCTTAACCTACCAACATCAATACCATTAAAACTATGTGTCCTTATTCTGAGCCCTCTATTATATTCCTTGAAGAGGACATGATCAATGATTAAATTCTTTTTCATGTTGATGATCCACCACTCTTCATCAAAGTAGACATTAATACCACTCTTATTAATAAATTTCTAGTTGATGAAGGCTTTGATATTAATGTAACATCTGTATGGCTCATCGAACAACTCAGTTATAACAAAAATCATCTCAAGCAAACCCTTGTTACTTGTCATGATTTTGATAAGACTAATAAAAACCACTTGGTTGTATTTGGCTTCCATTAACTTTTGGACCTAAGACTATTCAAACCAAGGTTATGGTCCTTGATCTTCTTTTATCTTATAACATACTCTTTGGTCATCCATGGACTCATTGAATAAAGACCATTCCTTGTTTCGGTAGTTAACATATTAATTTCTTACATAATGGAAAATGGTATAAGCATGAAGTTAATCCCAACCTGTGGAGAATTCAATTTCCTACTCCTAAATCATAATATCTTATTCCTACCATTCCTAAAATTAATAGTGCTCCTTTACCCAAGTTCATCAACATGAATTTTAATTTACAACTTACTCTTAAATTTTTTGATGATGATGATCCCAATGATTTACAACATACTCTCAATATTACCAAGTTGCCTCCCTACATTTCACAATGGCTTCCTCCTTTTCTAATACCCATAGATAATACTATTCCTATTATTGATGAGATTACTAATTTTCTCATCCATGAAATGCTTCTAAGCCTTCTTTACTAGAAGATGTCTTCAATTGTAATGGTTTTGGAGTGTAAAAATTATTTCAAGATACTTTCATCATGTATTCTCATACATTCAATAATATTATGATTCTACCCTTTAAACCCCCCCTGATTCTCAATCATGTACAATTTCTCCAACATATGATGATAACTATATCATGGCCGAAGCTCAATCTAGAGACTTGGACATCCAACATTATCAGAAAACCTTAGCCAAAATTCATTATTTTAATTGGAATGTTCATACCATTTTTTTGGATCATACCTTTGATCCTGAGGGTCATGTACCTCTTGTCAATCCTCTTATCAATACTCTTTGGGTGATAGAGCAAATTTTACCTTCCAAACCTCCAAAAATATTTACATCTAATTTACCACCTATCACTCTAATCATTTCATCTAATCCTTTTCCCATCATTGAACCCACTGACATTCCAACCCCTTATACTCCATCTACTTCTTCTATACCTAAAATTACACTAGATACCAAGGTAACTAATGTTCATCAGATTTATTTTGAGTATGATCACCATGGTAATAGAATTATAGATCTTGAAGTAAATGTTGAGTATTATGGTCTTCTTCCTACCTTTCCAAGTGATGAAGTTGTCCTTGAATTAATTTATGACTAAGAACCTCAACTTCTTTGGTAGCATCATAAACTTGTAAATTTTAAAACTAAAACTCCTTAATTCAATAACTTCATTACTAGCATTGATCCTAAAATAAATCCCATTTCTGCCTTACCCAATCCACCATAGCACTTTCAAGGAGATAATTCCATGCTTATTAAATAAACCACTGGCATCAAATATGGTACTCCATCTTATCCTCAACCAATTACTATATCTCATGAGCTTTCACCTATCAAACATGATAGTTTTAGCTTATTCTTTGGCAAATATCATGAGGCCTTTTCTTGGTCCTATGAGGACATGCCTGATATTGACCCTAACATTGTGGTGCATAACATCATTACATATCCTTATGACAAGCTTGTGAATCAAAATCAAAGAAAATTTCCACATGAAGTTTCTAATTTATGTCATAAGGGAATCATCAAATTAATTGGTGCTAAATTTATCAAACTAGTGGATTATTCTAAATGGGTTTCCAAAATTATTCCCATTCAAAAGAAATTAATTATGGTCATTCACATTTATATTGATTTCTACAATATTAATCTTGTTTGTCTCTAGGATAATTTCCATTTACCTTCAATAGATACCATTGTTGATTCCATGGTTGGTTATGAAATGTTATCTCTTATGGATGGCTTCTCAGGATACAATCAGATTCATATTACCCCTAAGAACTAACATAAGACTACTTTCACCATAGAGTGGGGCACCTATTTCTATGTCAAAATGCCCTTTGGCCTCAAAAATATTAGAGCCACTTAATAATGAGTGATGCCTCACATCTTTCATGATCTCATTCACAAATTTTTTGAAACATATGTGGATGATCTCATTACTAAATCTCATATTTCTAATCTTGCTATTATCTTTCACCATCTCCTTAAATATAAGGTTGGACTTAATCCTTACAAATATGTATTTGGAATCACATCTAGAAAATTGTTAAGATTCTTAGTCTCTCTATGGCATTGATGTTAACCCTACCAACATTAGTGTTATCAACAATATGCCCATTCCTTGTTCTATTACTAACAATCACACTTTATAGGTAATCTTGGGGCAATTAGGTGATTCATTTCAAAAATGGAATATCGAATTCACTCTATTAATTCACTTCTCAAAAAAGGTATTGATTTAGAATGGATAGATCCATGTCAAAAATCCTTTGATAACATGAAAGATTCATTGCTTCATCCACCTACACTTCATCCTCCTTCCAATGATAAACCTTCGATTCTATATACTTCTTCCACACCTATTTTAGTTGGGGCAATACTTTCCCAATAAGGTGATACTGGAAGAGAGTATACTATCTACTACATTATCTGAGTCCTCATAGATAATGAAATACACTTACCAAAATTGAGCATGATTTTATTGCTATCTATTTTACAGCTAAAAATATTTGACACTACATGCTATACCAAACTACTTATGTCATTGTTTATTCTGACCCCTTCATCATTTCTTCTCCAAATAATTTCTTCCTAGAGATAGAATTAGTAAATGGATGGTCCTCCTTATAGAATTTGATCTCCACACCATCACTCAAAAAGTTGTCAAATGGAAAATAATAGCTGATCAACTTTCCATAGTTCCCATACTAGCCACTTCTACTCTTTAAGATGATCTTCTAAATGATAATGTCCTTTATATCAAAGGTCTTAATCAAGCTATTTCTCTCAAAGATCATTTTCATAAATTTACCATTGATCTTAAAGCCAATAATCTTGATGAATCCACTACTCCCTTTGGTACTACTAGACCAAAATTCATTATCGAGGAACTTCCTAAAATTAATGTCAACTTGCAGGAAGATAGTTGGACCCTTTAATTTAATGGTGCTAAATGCCTTCAAAGAGCTAAGGCAGGTTGCATTCTCAAAAATCCTCTTGGCAATATCATTCCTTTAGATTTTTGCTTCACCTTTGATGTCACCAATAATATGGTTGAGTATGAATATCTCATTTTAGGCATGTGAGCTAATCTTGATTTAGATATTCAATACCTTCATGCTTTAAGTGATTCTTAGCTTATTTTTCTTCAAGTTAATGGTGATTATAAATGTAAAAGTAAGAACCTCATCACATATCATCAAATTGTAACCACTCTTGTTAAGGATTTCATCTCTTTCACTATTGAGCCTATTCATAGAGATCAAAATTCCATTTCTAATTATCTTGCCTCTTCAACATCTCTCTTTCATCCCCACCAAGTTCTTTATCATCCTACTTTCCTTATACAAATAATAAAATTTCCATATTCTACTCAACCACCTGATTTTCTTATCTATCATATCAAGACTATTACCATTTGAAAAAGACCATAGTACCAAGACATCATTAAATTATTATAACATCAAACTTATCTTCCTAATTTATAATCTTTTAAAAAAACACATATTCATTAACAAAACTTTAAGTATGTATTTTGACACAACATTATTTAATATCGTAATGATGAAGGTACCTTACTCCATTATGTTATGCAATATGAGGTCCCTCCTCTTTTTAAATAAGAACATTGGGTAATTTGTGGTGACCATTATATTATACATTTTTATCCCACAAATGCTTATGTATGGGTTACTTTTGGCCTATGCTTGAAAAGGATGCAATTGAATATGCTAAAAAGTGTAATATTTGTCAGCTTCATGATGATCTAATACATTCACCTCTAACTAAACTTAAAACTATTGAATTTATTTTTCCATTTTTCACATGGGGATTCAATATCATTGGTAAACTACCTAACTCCCAATATGGACATGTCTTTATCATCACTACTATCAAATATTTTACCAAGTGGTTAGAAGTCATGCCTCTTGTTAATGTCACTAGTCATAACATTTCCAAATTTATTCTTCATCAAATAATCTTCCAATTTTTTGTTCCCCATACCATCATTTTAGACAATGGTGATACTTCAAAAACAAACATGTTAAGCAACTTTGAAACAAATTCAAGATTAATCATAAATTTTTCATGCCTTATCATCCATAATGTAATGGCCAAGTTGAGGCCACTAATAAAATTCTTAGAAAAATACTACAAAAGAAAATCCATAAAACCCACATATATTTAAATCTTCATCTTTACCCTACACTTTGGGCCTTTTGGACTAGCATATGTCCTACCACTGGGACAACTCCATTCTCACTAGTCTATGGTTCTGAGTTAGTTCTTCCTCTAAAAGATGAGATTTTTTCTCTTCATATATCTCTTCATGGTATTATTATTGATGAATAATTATTTAATATCATATTCATGCCCTTGATCCACTTGATGAACATTGTCTTTCCTCCTTACAACATAACCACCAATACAAGGCTCACATTGCTAGATAACATAACAAATGTGTTAAAGTCCACACATTTAATGTTGGTGATATTGTCCCTAAATTAGACTACATCCATGATAAATAGGGTGAATATTCACAAAAATTTTAGGCCCCATATTTATTCAAATATATTCTTGTTCCGAGCACCTACCACCTTCAAATGAATGAAGGCCATGTTTTCAAAGAGCCCACCAATGCACAATTTCTTAAAAAGTACTTTACTTAAACATTTCCTTATTTTCATGTTTTATATCTACATATATATAACACTTTTTTTTAGGTTACTTACATGCGTATCTCCATTTACAAAAATTTCCTTTCATAAACCTTTAGTTCTCCCTTTTTGGTCTTTTGGTTTCTTGATGTACCATAGCCTTATTTATCTTATTGAATTTTCTCTTTTTGACACCCCTTAGGTTTTTATTTTGTGAGTTTCTTTGTAAGACCATAGATAGGACCCATAATTCCTCACAAAACTAAAATTATTTTTGGTTATCTCACCTTATCTTTTACTTTCTTGTTGTAACCCTTTGGTTTTCTCTTTTATGAAGTTGTAGTGTAAGACTATGGATAGGACCCAACCTTCCTCATAAAATTACCATCTTTTTCTTTTTACAGCCTTGTTCTCAAACTTTAGATTTTTACTTATTTTTCTAGATGTAATTTGTGAAAAAAATCCATGTTAGCATGTTTTCCTCTATTTCCCTTATTCTTATGATAAGGAATCACACTTTACTATCATTGTATCCCTTTATGACCTTAGTCACATATTTTACAATTTGAAGTGATTTAAACTGTTTCATTTGTCTTTCCTCTTGATTTCCCCTTTATTTCACCTAGATTTATGAGACTCTTAGATCCCATGCTCTTTGAAGTTCTCTCTTAGCAACCTTGTCCCAAGTATTTAAATGAAAATCATCTTTAACACCCATGTTTGGTTTCCAAATATGTATGGAGGAGGAACATAAAAATCCATCAATAAATTTAAAATCCAAATAATTTGAATCAAAATGAAATGATATCTAAAAGGCAACATATAAATTTCAAAAGTCAAATTCACACCAAAAGACATGATTACAAGAACATCGCATATCTACAATCGAAGCTCAAATTGCATAGTTAGGCTCAAAGAGCTGAGGTCTTTTGGGGTGTAATAGTATAGTAAATTGGAATAAGGGAATCCAACAAAATATATGGTACTACCTACTTTCTCATGTAAGTACCCAATCTTCATAGTAGATTGATAGCTTTTTAAGGGGTCCTATGGAATGCGAAACATATTATGGGAAGGTAGGTCTATTTTACTATTCATATATATAAAATTCTAGGGATGATATATATATATATATATTCCATTTCTTGACTTAAGACATTTGTATCTAAGAGAATTTCTTCAGAGTCCTTAAGGTTGAAAGTATTCTTGTTTTGACAAACCTAATTTGAGTGTCTTTAATTTGATAAAGAGTTCTTCTACCTTGGTTTTTTCTTAATTATCCCCTCCACCCATTCCATTTCCCCCCTTGATAGACAAATAATGATTCTAAATCTATTTTCCCTTGTTTAATTCCTTATTCATCTCTTAAAAACATGCTAACACTACTTTTTCTTAGTTTTATCTATCCTTGGAGTGAAACAACGTGTTTGAGAAACTATGGATTCTTATTTCTTTTTCACCATGATTTTACATTTCTACACTTACTTTAATTTGTTTTTACCATTTGTCATAGTTTTAATTACTTTCTATTATATACATCTGAGTTTGTACCCTTTTCCATTATTGAATAAGGTTGGCCTATTACTTTTTACTCAGTAATGTTGTTTTCCCTTTTATGCACATTTTTCCATTGATGGCTGATATGTGGATTGTTAATGCTCACTCATCAATGTTGTTTTACCATTTTATTCTTCTTTTTAACATTGATTTATTTTGATTACCATCTTATTTGACATGTATCCTTGGTTTGACTTGGTGAGTTTGCCTTTCTTACTTAAGGATAACTTGTTTGAGTTGTTTTATCTTTAGTAGCCTTGGCTTTTTAGTTACTTGATTTACTCTTGTTTTTGAGTTGCTCATTTAGTCTAATATAACACGTATCACCCCATATTTCCAAATTTCCTAAGTACATCCCATCCTCATAGCATGATCTATCTTGCCTTTTCTTACATTTTTTTTTCTTTTTAGTTTTGTATTCTTGGGTTTGTCAAAAGTAGTCTCTATGTCCTACACAATCAAAACAAACAATATATCAGACAACCATCTTGAGATAAAGGTAAGTCAAGGTATGCAACACATTTAATTTTTAGTTATTTCCATTTTAGTCATTTACTTTCAGTTTTTTTTTTAAATACTATAACTTTTTTAACTTTAACATTGTCTGTTATTATGTTCTTTCTCAGAGCACCATTCCCTATTACACTTTAGTGACATGTGATAAGCTTCAAGTGGGGCATTTATATACATAATATTTTCAAATTGTATCAATTAATAACACTTTAGATCTTTTAGGAACCCATCAAGGCTCAATCTCTCTAAGTGTATGCCCTAAGGGGTACACTAAAAAAGGTGTAGGCACACCTTTGGTGTTCTGTAGGATTATTGTCCCTTACTGACACATTATTACCAATACAAATATATCTTAAAACCATTCCCTAAGCTATAACTCCTCCCTTACATACCCCTCCAGTCTTTTGCCATGCTTTATCCTCCTTTTCTTTCCTTAATTCCCTTTTTGATAGTCGATTATATTAAGTCAACTGGGTCAACCCTGTACAATCTAGGGATTTTTTTTCACTTTTTGAGTTGGTTATGCCTTTGACCAACCTAGTTTAGATGTAGTCAATTATCCCCAAAAACATACCAAGTCGACTGGGTCAACCCTTTAAAATTGATGTTTCTAAGAGGATTTAGGGCAAGATCCACCTATGTATACATGATCATTTTATCATTATTTCAATATGCAATCAAGATTTATTATTCAATTGCACTTTTTTATAATCTAATCTTCCACCATTTTACATGAGGAATCTTAGCCTAGGATTTTTACTTAGAGAATCTAGTATTGTGGATAAGTCTTGGATGCTTTGGCCTTTCCTAGTTATCCTTATAAACCACAAGAACCTTTTATGAAACCCCATTATCTAAGGGAAAGATTGAGTCTTGATTGGTTCCATTTAGGTAAGTATATTCTAACTTTGTTATCATCTATTTAGAAGATAGAAGTAGCATAATTATTGGCTCAAATAATATTACTCTTCATATTATATGTATAAAGGTCTTAATCATACTTATCTTAATTGAGATTCTCTTATACATGTTTTGATTAATTGTAATCCCTCATATTGTGTAACAAGATTTGGTGTGCACTAAATTAGATTTACTTTCTTATTTATTAGAATAAAGTGAACATTAAACCTAGGATTATTTTAGGGTTATTGCATGATTGTGTTAGACTGTAGGATTTGGAACCCTTCCTATCATGATGTATTATGACAAGTGATCCTCTAATTATGTCTATAGGATCCCCATATTAGACATGCCCCCACTTAATAAATACATTCACAATCAGAAGTGTAGGTATGATCTATCTTCTCTAAGCTAAGATTGATTTATAGACATGATGTATTTTTGATTACATATAGAGTGTATTTACAATTATCAGTTTAAATTATCCTTTTCCAAAGATATACAACATGAGCATGTATATAAAGACAAAGGCTATTTTTACAATTTTAGATTGAACTGTATGCAAACTATAAATATGTCTTTTCCAAAACTATACATGCCTCCTTTTATAGGTTATGATAAAAAACTATTGATCTTTCACATTATCCATTTTCAAATGGATCTTAGATATATGTCCAAGATAATTATTGCTTTACCATTGTTTTATAACTAGTGACACTATTTTTAGTTGTGACAAATCTAATTGAACTGTAAGTTACATGTCACCCATGCCTTTATAAAATATCCTTTTGGAATGACTTATAGGGTCCTTATCTTGAAATATTTGATATTGTTAACTTTAATTTAACTTTGAGATGTTATGTAATTATATCCTTCTTATGTTATGTTTCCCAATCTTTACTATGAGACCCAATTAGTTCTAAGACATGCATGTTCATATTCTATCTTAACTACGAGACCCAATGTCTATTGTTGAATATATCTCAAGTGTCCAAATATCTACATGCTCTATTTATGTCATTATGTTTACTACATTTTAAAATATGACTATTACTTTTAGGACATGCATCCTTACCTCATTGGGTCCCAATCTTTGAAAAATCCACTATCGACTCACATAATTTGATCTTCTACATAATGGAACATGAGCATGTCACTTGGTAGATCCACAAGGCCTTTGTGCTCTTTATGATCCTAGATTGAATGTTTTTGTGCCACTTGGTATATCCTTGCTTATTTTGGGACATTCAAATTTTTCACATTGATCTCACACCATTGATCATATGTGCTCAAGTTAATGCGGTTAATATATCTTAGTAATTTGAACCAATAAATCTTGCAAGATTGACACTTGTCATGTCCTCTTTCCTTTGAAAATTATCTATCAATCTCACACCATTGGATCAATTATATAGATCAATGCTAGCCATCGATCTACCTAGGCCCATTAACATTTGATTTTAAAATGGCTAATTTACAAGCTTAAATTTGATGTATACATGAATATCAATGATGTCCTTATGAACTTCAATGACATCCATGTGATCATCAAAATTTAATACCCTAATGTTTTTTTATTGAGCCTAATTTGGACATTCACACAACCTTCAATGATGTCCTCATGACCATCAATTATGTCCATACAACAATAAAAATTTAGATCTATAATGTTTTATTATTAAGCTTATATTTGATGTTTGTGTGACCATTAATGACATCCTCATGACCATCAATGACTTCTATGTGACCATTAGAATTTAAGTTGTAAGCTTGACACTTGTCATTTCTTTGAGACTCCTTTCTCTTGTAAGTATAAATGAAAAATGACTTAGCATGTATATAAATTGGGTATTTTGATCTACCATAGGGTATTTGGGTTCCTTTTGCATAGTGAAATTATTTCAAGATTCTTGTCTGTAGTATGTATATCATAGACTATTTTTTTCAAACAAAATATTTTTTGGTTAAAGACCTTAACATGTATCATTAGGGAAATTATTTCATTTTTTTTTTGTATTATGGATATCATAGACGAATTTCATTAGACAAAATGCCTACTTCTCAAATATCTTATCATGTATCATTAGGTAAATTATTTCATGTTTTTTTTGTGAAGGGTCTACTTCATAGGGAAAAGTGCCCATGACAGAAAGCCTAAAAGATCTACTTCATAGGGAAAATTTCCCTTGACAAAAACTTGAAGGGTCATTCTAAAAAGGCCAAAGGGTAGGTCTATTTCATCAAAAAAAGGCTAAAGGAAACTAAAAAAATTCTAAAGTGTCACTCTATCAAGAAAAATGACTGAAACAAAAAAGGCTAAAGGGTAAATACAAAAAAATTGAAGGTTCATTCTATCAGGAAAAATGGTAGCAACAAAAAAGGCTGAAGGGAAAATGCAAAAAATTTGAAGGGTCCACTTCATAAGGCAAAGTCCCAATGATAAAAATTCCAAAGGCCTACTTCATCAAATAAAATGTCCAAAAAAAATATGTTGAAGACCCAATTTTGTCAAATAAAATGTCCAAAATAATTATGTCGAGGCAAAAAAGCCCACAATAAAATGTTCTATAGAATAAGTTAAAAATA
Organism: Torreya grandis; assembly: GCA_037957365.1. Lineage (NCBI taxonomy): Eukaryota > Viridiplantae > Streptophyta > Pinopsida > Cupressales > Taxaceae > Torreya > Torreya grandis. Next base: position 223,780 of record JARHVA010009323.1, on the reverse strand, counting down.
AATAAGTCTGAAATGATAAATTACATAAGTCCTGAAAAAGATACTAGAAAAAATACCTGATAGAATAAGTCTAAAATAATTAGAAAGATAGTCTATGAAACACAACACCAATGCCATCTTGCCAAAGTATGAAAGGCTAATAGTTAGTCTTTTCTTAGAATTTTGCAAAAACACATAGAAGAGTGGCTCAAAGTCAAGACTATAATCCAAAAATATGCGGGTCCCCATTTCCTATGGAAAGAATTAGGATGTTGGGTATGATAAATGGTGACTTACAGGGGGAATACTCCTAAGTATTCAAAATCCTAGAACTCTGGTTTGCAATCTTAAATCAATCAAAAAGTGTGTTACATAAGAATACTTAAATAAAAAACATGGAAGAGACTCCTAAGTTCCTTCACACAACATACTTTCCTTCTAATTTCTTGTATTTATGTGTGTCAAACCATCTAATTTATTTATCCTTTAATGTGGTGAGTTTTTCAAAGGTTTGATGAAACTATAAGTTTCATTCTAATGTCTATTAAAGCTAAAAAATAAGGGAATATCAGGCATTGCTCTGCTACTAGCCAAGAGTCTATATCCATAAAAGAGATACCTTGGGATCCTTCTCTTCTCATTCCATTATTTTATTTTCATCGTGATGCATGATACATTGACCTTATTTCATCATGCAATCCTTTTGATTTTCTTTTGCTCTTTTGAACTCATTGGTTCTTTTTTCTTCTTTTTTTCTTTTGTTCTTGGATGCAAAGAGAAGATTTGGAACCCTATTAAGTTGCTATAATTATAAAAAAATTATTGCTAGAATGTTCCTGCTAGCTACACTTATACCCAAAGCTATCATTTTCAATAGGTATTTAATGTGATAAGTGCATTTGATCCAATAAAATAATAAAAATTTATAAATTTGTATGAATTACTTCTAAGAACAAATTCTATATGCCTATTAAAAGTATTTAATTATGACAATATCCAAAATGGTTCATGATTTAATACCTTCATCTTAAAGACTCAAAAACATAGAAAAATGTCTAATTCATAAAGTAGTCCCAAATTTCCAAATTTTTATTTTTCCCCTTTCTACAAATCATAAACTTAGTTTGTTTGGATTTTTAGCTTGGTTATAGTAAGGGAAGACATAATTCTAATCATCAAAGAAAGCAACAAACAACTAATCTATGAAATTAGTAAATCTAATTTGAGAAAGTGGGAATCTAATCTAAGAAAGCAAAATATTGAAATAAGGAAAGATTAATCTAGAAAGTAGGAAACTAATCTATGAAAGCAATAAACTATCTTAATAAAGCACTAAAATCTTGTCTAGAAATAATGAAATCTAATCTAATTCTATGTCTAATTTTTTTTGTTTCATTAGTTTGGTGTTCCTTCAAACACTAAAGCCATGAAGTAGTGTTTTAAGAACTATTTATTGATTGGATATGTAAGCTCATTTCCTTAAAGGTCCTTTAAATGAAATGCATTATTTCTCATGATCTATGAAATTTGGTATGGTCCAATCCATAGTGGGGCAAACTTATCATGTTGTCCTTTCTTCTCATGGGCTTTATCCCAAAGTAGCACTAGATCTAAAATGTTGAATGCTTTGACTTTTAATCTCTTATCAAACCACCTCTTGACCACATCTTGGTGTCTTTTTAATGTTTTTAAGGCCTCATTCTTTGAATCTTCCATTTCTATTATGTCCATCAGTCTTGATTATGCTTTATCAATTGGTTCTATGTAATCCTACATGAATTGATAAGTGGGTAACTTCAACAAAATTGGGAACACTAGCTTACATCCATAAACCAACATGTAAGGTGAAGCTTTAAGGGCATGCTTGTGTCTAGTCATGTCTACCCAAAGAGCATACTTAAATAAATTGTGCCAATTTATAGGCTTATTTCTAGCTGATTTATTAATTGCATCGATTAGATTCTTGTTCATTGATTATGTTAGTCTATTTCCTTGGGTTAATAGTTAGAATCTAACCTGATAATAATCTAGTTGTCATGTTCCCACTCAATAAATTTTGTTGATATGAAATCTATTCCATTATCACAAACCATATAAATAGGTGTGCCAAATTTGGTTGTTATGTGTTCCTCCAAGAAGTAAATCACATCTTGTGCTCTATAATTCTTTATGGCTATGGATTTGGTCCATCTGGTGAAGTAGTCTATGGTGGTAAGCATGAATTTATGGCCTACCAAATAATTTGGGTTGATGACAATAATGAAGACTAAACCCCATTGAGCAAATGGTCTTCCTTCAATAATTGACTATAATGGCATTATTGCATGTGCCTCCCACTTGGCTAAATCTTAACATTCATAGCATGTTATAACATGAGTATAAATATCCTTAAATATATTTGGCTAATAGCATCCCATTCTTAATATCTTATGGGTTTTGGTATTCCCAAATGGGTGACCACTACCTATATTATGATGCAAGTTCTCTAAAATTTCTTTAGATTCATCTATAGATACACACCTAAGATAAATGTCTCCATAATTTATTCTATAAATAACTCCTTGATTATGTATTAGAAGCTTTGAGCCTTAAATATATTTTTCTCTTTTTATTGAGCTTTGGAGAACAAGTTCCTGTAAGTAAATACTATATTATATCAGTACACCACTCTCCTTTAGATACTTGAGTTTCACATACCTCTTTAATGGTGATGTGTGGATCTAGTTCAATCATGATTTGAACAATTCCTTGGACCCAAATGATATTTGTAAGCTTGATCTCTATGTTTAATTCTTGTAATTTGGCCATCTATTTGCTTCATTGTTCTCCTAGTTTGTTCTATGATAGGGTGAGTTTAACCATAGGATTAGGCATAATGGTAATGGTTTTATTCCTCCAAATATAATGTTAAAACATATTCATAGGTTGGATAGGGTGAAAATCTATTTGTCAATCATGGAGTACTTGATTTATACATATTTTAGATTTGTTCTCATAAATGTAATTGGATGATCGGTCTCATCCTTCTTCTACATGATGATAGTTGAAATCATATTATCTAAAATAAATGAATGTAAGTATAAATATTTATTAAAATCTAGACTGATTAATACTAGATCCTATGATATTACATATTTAATGTCTTAGAAGGACTTTTGGAATTCATTTATCCACTCTATTTTGGAATCCTACTTGAGCATGGTGTTTAGAGGTTTAACAATATCTAAAAATCATGAGATGAAATTATTTATGAATTTAATATTTTCAAAGAATGATTTAAGCTCCTTCTTTCTATTTGGTGGCTAAATTTTTAAAATCTCTTAAATTCTATTTGAATCAATGGTGATCCCATCCTTGGTGATGATGTGCCCCAAAATATTACCTTAAATCACTCCAAATATGCTCTTCTTTGGGTTTAATGAAACCCCAAACCTTTTACATCTCTTGAATATTTATTTTAAGTGACTTATGTGGTCTTTCTTGTTATTTGAAAACACCATAAGATTATCCATGTAGATGATTATGCATTTTCTTGTTAGTCCTTTGAATTCATGATCTATAGCATGTTGAAAGGTAAATCATACATATGCTAGGCCAAAATGGTATCCTTTTATACATATAAGTTCCCCACTTCATAGTGAACATTGTCTTCATTCTATCCTTAGATTGTATCAATACCTAAATGTAACCTAAAAATCCATCGAAGAGGGACATCATTTTAGAACCACTTACTATTTGTATCGCCTCATCTAGAAAAGGTAGAGGATAATTATAGTTTTTAGAAGCATTGTTTAGATTTTTAAAATTGACATGTAATCTGATCTCACTATTCTTCTTTCTTAGTGAGACCAAATTAGCCACCCAAGTAGAATGTCTTACTATAAGTATGATTTTTGTGCTTAAAATCTTCTCTACTTCTCTCTGAATGAGAGACTCTAGAATATGATTGATTTTACTTTACCTCTACCTAAATGGCTTATGATATATCTTCAAGGGAATCATATAAGTAATGAATTATGGGTCACATACTCTCAAATATTCATATGTCTAAGAAATGACACCCTTGTATTGAATGATTAAATCCTTCACTCGTGTCTCTTTTTTGAGGTACTACTGAGATTGATATTGGCATAATGTGGGATATGTTCATCTCCTAAATTTTCCTTCTAAAGTCTGATCCATTAACCTTAGGCTACCTAAGCTTCTAAGCTTGAGGGTCTATATTGAATGGTCTTTCCAAAGAGACCAACCCAACTAGAATTTGATTCTTGTTGAACTAGAGAATGCCTTCTTTATCTGATTCCTCTTGATAGAGGTGATTAATTTATTTATCATCAATTATTTGGGATTCAAATTCCCCTAAATTAGTTAAAAACTAAATAATCTTCTAGTAATCATCAAAGACTTAGAAATTTTCTATGTTATCTAGAATGGAAGGACATGGTACCAATTCAATAGAGAAATTTTTCAACTTAGATTCTTTTAATAGATCTAAATTAGTAGTAGTAGTAGTAGTAGTAGTAGTAGTAGTAGTAGTAGTAGTAGTAGTAGTAGTAGTAGTAGTAGTAGTAGTAGTAGTAGTAGTAGTAGTAGTAGTAGTAGTAGTAGTAGTAGCTAGTGAGTCTACCTCTTGATTTTACTCTTTAAGAAGTGATACTATGTTGAAAGCTTCAAATATTTCTATCAAGTCCCACACTCTATGCTTATATCTCTTTAAATAAGACAACTTGCATTGTTATTTATTTCTAACTTAATTAACTACCAACTCTGAGTCTCCAAATACTGATATTTATTTTACACTATTCTTAAGTGAAAACTATAATCCCAAAATTAGAGCCTCATACTCAAATCTATTGTTGGTACATGGAAATTGCAACCTATATGCTACCAAGAACCTTTTACCTTGTGGATCAATAAACTCAATTCCCATGCCTGATTTATACTAGGATATATCACTATCACAGTGTAGAGTCCACATCTGATTGGAAACTTTAGGTTCTAGATTCTATACTTTATTCTGAGTAGTAAAATTATAAATACCAAGGCTAGGAAATACATACTTTACCTCATCATTTTTGATGTTATAATATATAATAGGATAATTCATTATTGTCTCTTTATCAATTTTGATTTGATTCACAATTCCTCTCTATGGCAAGCACATATGGGAGAAGTCTACAGAGAGATATCCATTGAGTGTTTTAGACCAATCCTTGCTCAATAATAGTTTGTAGCCTTCTGATATGTCTACTAATAAAATATCAATGGTCATCTAGACTCATGGTTCAGATGCTACTTGAATGCGCACATTGGTCAATTCTCTAACTACTTGTACTACTATTTTTTCTAGTTGTGAAACTATTCTCTTTGAAGGACTCAGAGTGAGAAATATTCTAACATATAGATGTAGGCATGATAGTTGTAAATGTTTTAGAATCAACTAAATAATTATGAATATTATTACCAAATGCCCTAATAGTTAGTAGAAAAGGTGGAACTTCTAGCTTACTCCTATAGAAGATGTTGGCATTAACAACCTTCACTTTATCTATAGATGCTTTAGTTATTTTCATAGGATCATTTATAGTAATGGAATTAAATAGTAGCTTCTTTTGTTCATGGATATGTGCCACTTCATATAGATTTATATCACCTTGATCTTTTTTATATCCTATACAATGTTGTATCCTATTTTTCTTGGTTCTTCCTTGCTTTGTCACTAATCATTCCCTTTTGGAGGTGGTGGATTATTGTCTACACTAGGACTAGGAGGAATCACCATATTATTTAGAAGAAATGATGTTGTAAGTGGTTGCAAATTCCTTATATTGTATGCACCTCTCTAGAACTACTAGAAAGCATGAACTTCATCCATATTGTGCTTTGGTTCATTGTCAGCTTTCCTTGTGAAGGGAAACTCATGAGTTTCAAAGAACATAATGGTACTTGAAGAACCAAGATCCTGGTGAGATCCTAATGGATTTTTCATTTGGTCCTACTTGACCACTTATATTTGAAAAATTTCAAACACTACATAGAATTTGATGTAATCAAGCTCACCACGTTGAGAGGTATTATGAATTTTGTACCAATAGGGAAGATATATTTCTACGATGTTGATAATTATAATATTGTTAGGCTAATCAGGTCTATTGAACGATATGTTGTATCTCTAGAATCTAGTATTTTGATTACCAGCTAGGGTATTTGTATTGCCCATCTTCCTTTGCATATTTAAAACATAATTTCTCAACTTTTGAACCATATTTTGAATAAAATCAAGTTTTGATTTTATAGAATCTATACCTTATAAAATAGTAGTGGGAAGTGAAGATAATTATTAATTCTACTAATAATCATTGCATGTCATATGATTATTCAAGAGGATGAAATTTAGTTGCATTAGCTATGTCAATTGAGGCAGTACATACAATCGATTTTGATTGAACACAAGAACACTCTACTTCACATATGGTATTAGATTGAGTGTTAGAAATCCATTATTTTCATTATGTGCTCTAGGCATCTAAATATTGAGTTGATTTTATATATTAATAGCCTCTTTATATGTTAATGCCAAATTATTAGTAGCAGATGCTCTCCTTAAGAGCATGACAGTGATAAGGTCTAGGGCATTCTTATACATATTTAACATTAATGGCTCATATAGTTTATATCTTGGGGTCAACTAGTTATAAATCTTCTATAACCTTATGTTGAAAAGTTATATATGCTCTTTAAGCTCTCTTCATACTGGTGAAGTACTAGTATACCAGACCAAGATTGGTGACCTATCCAAATTTTACAAGAAAAGCCAGTCAACACTCATCTTAAGAAGTGATGGAGTTTTTTTATATTTAAATACCAATCATAAGTAGCATCCATTAAAGTAAAATGGAATAATATACATGTAACATCCTCATGGATAATGTTAATTAATCTCAAAGAAGTTTTGAAAGATTTGATATGTTCTTCTATTATCCTTGCTCCTAAAGGAAAAAAAGATGGTAGATACTTCTCAATATTTCTAGGTTAATAATGCATGTATCTTGGGATGGAAATAGTAAATCCAACTACTAGGGTTGAGCCATTGGTTTATTAACAAGTAAAGGTTTCCTTATGGGTAAGGGGTTCCCTACTAGAGGAGGTAGATTGTTCTAAATTATGACTATTGGCATAGTTCTAGGTCTCTTACGATTTGTCAAGTATGAGAATATAAAACCATCTTGGGAATTATATTTATTCAATCTCTTTGGTGACTCTAGTGAAACTCTTTGCAAAGGATAACTACTATTATTTGGGGTGTTGGCCATCCTTTTAGCACTAATTACTATTGATGCAGGTTTATGCACAACATAGTGTAATGAGGTAGCCTCTAACATTTTAGGATCTCAATGGAGGTGAAATCTAATCTAGGGCATGATTTTTAAGTATGCATTGTAAACAACTTATTGATGGAATATCTAGTAGGGCATGTAGGTTGTTGACAAGGGTTTTTGGATGGAGCTGTGGTTCTTAAAGAGTAGTGGATTCCTACATGAGTTGGATGGGTGGCTGGTTTATAATCTAAAGTGGTTAAATATTAAAAAAAATAAAAGAGGAAGGAAGGGTAAGGTAGAAAATAAATCTTATATGGTTTTCAATAATCACTTCCTTGGTTTATTTTTAAAAGGGTAAGTGCTCTCAAAACCTATACATGTTTTTAGTAGCAATTACACACACACAATAAAACATGACTAGGAAGTCTAGAGAGATACCAATGTAGGAATTCATAGGCTTCAGACAAAGGTTACTCCTTTTAGGGAAATTTTTACACACTCTTACTCAAGATATTATGGATCAACATAGTAAAGTATCCAAGGTAGTTATTATACACACACATAAAACTACTTGAAAGACATCACTCATACAAATTCAAAATTATGAATCAAACAAATTAACTATCTTAACCAATATATTTTTCCAATCTCTAAATAGTTGTTTCACATCTAAAAATCAATACATGAATCAAAATAATAAAGAATCCATTCATAGATATTGTACACTAAATATTATTGAAACATAAAACCAAAGAAAACAATAACTAATTACATTTAAATTGGAAAAAATACACAAACACATTCAATGATGATCAAAATTGACGTCAATATTGTATTCAAAATTCTTTGACCAAAATCCAAATTGGATTATAAATGTTTATATAGACTTGGGGAAGGGGTCACCTCATCCTTTAAGTTCATGTAAGGTCATTACATGTGATAGTCAGAACTTGAGTTTTAAATGTGGTCTAAAACTATATAAGAGTCTACTTATAGTTATCAATTTAAATTAGCCTTTGACAAAGATATGAAACATGTGCATGTGTATAAAGACAAAGGCTATTTTTCGAATTTTAGCTTGAATTATATGTAAACTACAAATATATGTGTCATTTTCCAAAACTTTACATGCCTCCTTTTATAGCTTGTGAGAATAACCTATTGATATTTCAGATTATCCATTTTTAAATTGATCTCATACATATGTCCAAGACAAGTACCACTTTACCAATGTTTTAGAATTAGTGACACTATTGTTAAATATGACCAATCTAACTAAACTATGTGTTGCATGTTTCCTATGCCTTTATATAATATCCCTTTAAAATGATTTATAGAGTCCTTATCTTGAAATATTTGACAATGTTAAATTTAATTTACCTTTGAGATTCCATGTAACTTTAGCCTTATTATGTTTTATTACCTGATCTTTACTTTCATATTTGCTAACCATATTATTTCTAAGACATGCATGTTCATATTATAGCTTAACTATGAGACCAAATGTATTTCATTAAATATGGCTCAAGTGTCTAAATATCTACATGTTCTATTTATGTCATTCAATTTTTTACCTTTAGAAATATTAATATTACATTTAGGACATATGTCCCTACCTCATTAGGTCCTGATCATTGAAAATTACACTATTAACTTGCATCATTCAATCTTCTACATGATGGAATGCAAATGTACCACTTGGTATATCCATGAGGCCTCTATGCTCTTTATAGTCCTAGCTTAAATGTTTTTTGTGCCACTTGGTAGCTCCTTGCTTGTTCTAGGATATTTGAACTTTCCACATTATTCTCTCACCATCAATCATTTATGCTCAAGTTAACATAATTCATAGATCTTAATTTTTTGACTCATTGGCTCCTACAAGCTTGACACTTATCACATCCTCATTCCTTTAAAAATTCTCTATCAATCTTGCACTATCGAATCAACTGTATTAATAAATTATGGCATTCTATCTTCTTTATCCCATTAACATTTGATTTAAAAATGGCTAATTGAAGAGCTTAAATTATATGTTTGTGTGAATGTCAATTATGTCCTCATGACCATCACTGATGTCCATATGATCATTAAAATTTAATCCCCTAATATTTTATTAACAAGCTTAATTTTGAAATTTATACAACTGTCAATGACATCCTTATGAACATTAATGATGTCTATATGATCATCATAATTTGGATCTATAATGTTTTATTTATGAGCTTAAATTTACATTTTTACAACCATCAATGACATCCTCATGACAATTAATAACATCCATGTGACCATCAAAATTTAAGCTATGAGCTTGACACTTGTCATTTCCTTAGGACTCCTTGCTCTTACAAGTATAAATGAAAAATGACTTAGCATATATATATATATATATATATATATATATATATATATATATAACTTAGGTCCTTTGATCTTCCATAGGGTATTTAAGTTCCTTTTTCATAGGGATATTATTTTAGGCTTTTTATCTATAGTATGTATATTGTAAACCAATTTCATTGGATAAAATATCTATTGCTCAAAGCCCTTAGCATGTATCATTAGGGAAATTATTTAAGATTTTTATCTATAGTATGTATATTGTAGACCAATTTCATGAGATAAAACGTCCACTAGTCAAAGACCTTAGCATGTACCATTGGGGAAATTATTTTGGGATTTTTTTCTGAAGGGTCTAACTCATAGGGAAAAGTGCCATGACAAAAATCCCAAAGGATCTACTTTGTAGGGAAAAGTTCTCTTGACAAAAAAAATAGAAGGGTCATTCCAAAAAGGCCAAAGGGTAAGTCTATTTCATTGATAAAAAGGCCACAAAAAGGCTAAAGGGCAACTACAAAAAGTCTTAAGGTTCATTCTATTGGGCAATATGGTTGTAAAAAAAAGGCCAAAGGGAAACTATAGAAAATCAAAAGGGTCATTCTGTTAGGAAAAATGGCCATAATAAAAAGGCCAAAGGGTAACTATAAAAAATACAAAGGGTCTAATTCATAGGGCAAAGTTCCCATGACAAAATTTTTGAAGGGTCTAATTTGTTATACAAGATGTTCAAAACAAATATGCTGAAGAACTAATTTTGTCAAACAAAATGTCTGAAATAATTATGTTGAGTCAAAAAATCCCATAACAAAAAGTCTAAAACAAATAAGTTCAAAACAAATAAGTCCAAAACAAATAAGTCCAAAATGACAAATTAAATAAGTCCCAAAAGATATACTAGACAAAATACCTAATAGAATAAGTTCAAAATAATTATAAAGATATCCTATGAAAACAAAACACCAATGCCATCTTACCAAAGTATGAAAGGTTAATAGTTAGTAGTTTCCCAAAATTTTGCAAAAACACATATAAGAGGGGATCAAAGTCAATACTATAATCCAAAAAATTTGGGTCCCCATTTACTATGGAAAGAAGGGGGTGTTGGGTAAAGCAATATATATATTAAACTCTAAGAACATATAAATACACTAATTATGTAATATGTTTGTATATTATTTATATATAAAGGAGTAGAGTATGAATTTATTAGACACAAAAACAAGTATGTATTAACTATGTGAATTGACAGTGATATGTAAATTATATGTTTATTCATCTTTCAAAATAATAATCATATGTTTGAGGGTTGAGTATGCATTTAATTTTAAATGAGAAAGGATATAGGTTCAGGTTCATTTTTAAAACTTATAGTGAATTAGAGTATTTAAAGCTTATTAATATTATTCAGAGTTTGACTAAGATAAGGTCTATAAATTTTGTATCTGATGACAATTTGTATTTATGATACATGATTAAAAACTAGAGTGATTATAAATTTTCAATGTATAAACTTAGGCTAAGTATAGGTTTATTTGGTCTACGGTTATATAATTTGTTTCCAATAATTTTTTAAGGTTATAGTTTGGGGAAAAAAATGGTCTTGGAAATGTAGAAAACCCTATAAGGATCTTTTTTTCATTTTTATTAAAAGTATAATAGTTATTAGAATCACATAAGTTTATGTAATGAGAAATGGATAATACTTAGAATGGCATAATAGAAATTAAGTATTGAAATATATATATATATATATATATATATATATATATATATATATATATATATATATATTATGAGATATATATTATGCATGGAGCATAAATATATGTAATATATTTATATGATAACTTATGTTCTTATATACATATATATCTTATGTTTATACATTGGGATGCATGCTTATAATTATAGGTTATGACTATTGAAATTTATTCAAATTTTTTTTAGGGATAAGACACTATAGTTATATGCATTAAGCCTCCTTAATTAACAATATGTTTCATAAAATAAAGAATATTATTTTGGTTTATGAGTTAATCGATCTTTTAAATAATGATGACTAGGGTTTGTAATTGAGTAAAATGTAGGTTATACTATGACATTTTTAGTTATAATACATTTGAATTATAGAAATTATATCATGCAGTCTAAGTATGCATTTTACGTATCTAGTATTAAAAGTGTACTTTTTATGATTATTATTTGTATGATAAATAATGTATAAAATATTTATTCATACGTTTTATGGTTTAAATGTATGCATAAAGATTATTCCTTTATTTTAACATGGTTTATACTTACTAGTAGGAATAATTTGCATGAATCTATTGGTGATATTAATGTTAACCAAATATCACATTACTGGTACTAATAAAAAAGTGAGATAGACTTCACTATATTACTTAGCATCACCAATTCCAAATGAAGGTAATCCAATCAAGTGTTGTGTATGAATTTGAATGATCTTAGAGATCAATAGCTATTTGAAAACTCTGGCCAAAGTAATGCTTATTTAAACATTTTCATTTCATATGTATGAATTATATTTTTATGACATACAATGTTAGAATATATTCTATTTATGTTACACATCATGTATTAGAATCTTACAACATATGGGTACTAGCATGTATCTCTAGATTCCTGCACCATCACTATCTACCCATCCATGAAGGACGAGCCATTCAATATTTAAGGGATTGTGTGTGGGATCAATGGTCCATGGTTGGTGTGTAAAAGTTATCATATGATGATCTCCCTCCCCAATGTAGTACTTATTAGAGACTACACTTGAGATTATCAAAGATACTAGAGTTTGTGTGACTCATGCTCCATGGAGCATTGTATCTATTATTATATTTATTTTGAGACATAATTCTATTTGTAAATTTAATTAATTACTTATTTTACATTGACAGTAAGAGATGTATTATTGTACCAGTCATGGGTGGATTTATGTAATTACTTTCCTTGTATAGTTATGTTTTGTTTCATGTTATGCTAGTGATCAGTAACTATTAAATGTTACATGTTTACTTTATGTTTAACATACTTATTGGTATGCTTAGGTCACTAATTATATTCTTTTGGTGTAATATAATAAAATTATATATATATATATATATATATATATATATATATATATATATATATATATATATATATATATATATTAGTAAATCCCCATGTGGATGTTACATCCTATAGAATGGAAATGTTTAAGAAAATACCAAATAGGAAGTTACAAAGTATTTTATCCAAAAAATTTATTTAACCTCTCAAAGACAAATTCATGTTTAACATGTATACATATTTCAATATGCCTTTCCATATGGTTGCAAACTATGAGATTAATATTTTAAAGGAAAATATGATTATATTTGGGATCACTTCCCCTACCTCTACCACCTCTAAATATCAAGGTTAATAAAAGATACAACTTATGATATGCCTAATTTTAAAGCTAATATTAAGGGGGGGGGGAGTAGTTAATTTGGTATGTCAACATTGATAATCTCATTCTTCCTTATATATCTCTTAGATAGTTTACAACATTATTGGAGCCTCTTCACAAAGTGTGTAAATGTTTTATTGAGTTATTCATGATATGTTTACCTCCATATAATGAGTTAGATGAATCTTGACATTTACCCAAGATTTGTTACATGAATTTATATTACAATTACCATTATCTTGAATAAATACTATTAATATAGGGTTTTCATGTTGATAAAATATATAAAATCTAATCGATAATAATGTTATTCAAGTGAAACAACATAATAATATATTATTTGAATATCTTTCTCCACCAAAATAATGATTGAAAATGTTCAAAATCACGATATTAAAAAGTAAGACAATGTTTATATGGTAATACGTACTCATTAACCTATAATTTCCAATACTCATATCCTATGTATATTATATGTATGGTTACAAGTTCATAATTTCCTTCCATTACATTTTTAAACCATGAGATTTCAATAGATAATTGTAATAATGGACCACTATTTATAAATAGTTTGTTTTTACTTAGATCCTATGATTACACATGACATTATAGTAGACAATGGTTCAAGTCAAAATTCATGTACAATATAATTCCTAGCTAGAAAATAGTACACTCAACAAGACTTACTTGGTATAGTCATGGTTATTAAGAGTTATGATGATCTCACATGAACACCTCTAAGGGTATTACATTACCAACCATCATAGGTCCTAAAACCATTTTAGTATGCTTTAAGTATTATTAGATAAGGATACATATAATATATTAATCAAACAACCATTAGTATACTAAAAATAAAAAATTAGCCACCCAAAAATCCCTCCTTTTCATAAAATTAAATATAAAATTATTTTATATATTTTTATTTTACATTTTACATTTATTTTTGTAAGTTTTAATAATAATAATTATCATTTGATAAATATTTTTAGTGACCACATCCTAACTCAAACATTAAATTATAAGATGTGAGTTTCAATTATGAGTCATCCACTTGTTAAAAAATAACTCTTTGTTTATAATAATAAGTTGCCCATTTTAATAAAAAAATACACCTTAAAATAGAATGAGAATATTATAATATTTTTAAAATAACCCTTCATTTATATTAAGAAGTTACTTTTTTTAATAAAATAACCTCCTGTAAAAGAGAAATCAGAATTATACATTCCTTTAAAAAATGATTCTTCATTTTTAATAATAAGTTACCCATTTCAAGAAAAATCATCACTTGTTGAAAGAGAAAGAGAATATTACATTTCTAATAAAATAACCTTTCATTTTAAATAAAAAGTTACCCCCTTTTTTAAAATAATGCTTCTATTAAAATATAATGACAATATTACATTTATTTAAAAAATAAACTTTCATTTATAATTAAAAATCAAAAGAGTAGGAAAATTACACTTCTTTAAAAATAACCCTTAATTTATAATAATAATTACCCATTTTAATCAAAATCACCTCCTAAGAATATTAAATTTCTTTAAAAAATAATGAGGATCATTACTTTTATTTACTATAAGGAAGCCTTTCTAATAATTGAGAATCAAAAAAGTATCAAGTATGTATCATTAAGTATAATCACCTCCCAAGAATATTATATTTATTTAAAAAATAACTCTTAAATTATAATCCAAATTTACCCATTTTAAAATAAATCACCTTATGTTAAAAGAGAATAAAAATATTAGATTTATTTAAAAAATAATCCTTTATTTATAATAAGAAGTTACCCATTTTAATAAAAGCCACCTCTTTTTAAAAGAGAATGAGGATATTATAATTATTTAAAAATAAACATTTATTTATAATAATAATTTATCTATTTTAATAAAAATCACCTTGTGAGAATGAGAATATTACATTTCTTTAAAAATTAACAATGTTGATAATAAGAGGGCCAATAATTAGGTAAGTATCATGTAAGTATCAGATAGGTATTGGGTAAATATAATTAAACTATTGGGTAAATATAATCATCTCTTGAAAATATTACATTCTTTTTAAATAACCCTTTCTTTATAATAAAAATAATCCATTTAAAAAAAATAACCTTATGTTAAAAGAGAATGAGAATATTACAGGTTTTTAAAAATTAAAAATAATAATATTGACAGTAAGAGAGTCATTACTCTTGGCCTTTATAATAATTAGATAAATGTAAAGTATGTATTAACTAAATATAATGTAAGCATCAACAAAGTGTCATTAGTATATATCTAAAATATTGAAATGTGTGCCAAATTCCAATCCTATTTTTAAATTTAATAAAAATAATAATGAATTTTTACTAGTGTTTATTATGATTTATAAAATTTATTCTTATATAATAATATTTATCATATAGAAGTAAAATTATAAAATTTTAAATGACTAAACTCAACCTTCTGCATTTACCCCAATATTATTCAGTAACTTTAATATTTTCCAGTTGAGTCGGGTTCTTTAATAAGGAAAATGTAACATGTAAGATATTTAAAAAATGATAAAATTAAATGCTCAACCAATAAAAAAAGAAAAAATTTGCAAACAATGTTCACAACAGGAGGTGCATTACTTTGGGCTTGTTTATTATGAATGAGAGATATTCTATCCATAGTACACTAATGTCTTAAGTTATTGGATAATAACAAATTGTTTACCATTCATGGAACACATTATTAGTTACTATTACAACATAACAAATAATGAGATTATTACCCAAAAAAATTGAAAAATATAAATCATAAACCTCATGTCACATCTTCTAAGGTTATACTTTATATATTTATGGTCCTTATGGTTATTACATCTACATTTTAGGTTCCATGAGTTACAACATCTAAAGTTACATTTATTATAGCTACAAATCATAGAGTTATATATCTTATAATTACACCACCTATAGTCATGGTACCTAGTCATTCACGTCACAAGATTGTCTTACCACTTCTTGCATATGTTTCTTGTTATGTTTCATAGAACACACACATGTGCACGCACACACGCACACACACACACACACACACACACACACACACACACACACACACACACACACACACACACACACACACACACACACACACACACACACACACACACACACAAGCACGCACGCACGCACGCACACACACGCACACACACACACACACATTGAGTCCTAGTCATTCATGTCACAATATTATCTTACCACTTCTTGCATATGTTTCTTGTTATGTTGTAGGTTAGTTTAGACACCTAAATTTTATATAAAAACATTTTCCTATGCTATTTATATATTTTTTCACATTTAGTTTTTTTGTGTATATTTGGCAAATTTTGACACTACCTACCCTGTAGTATAATATATATAGTCTTTGATCCCTCTATATGTCTTCATAATACATCTATTTTTTGCTATGAGCCTTATTTATATATTTTATAAGTTTCTTACACTAATTTTGGACATATATTTCTACATGGATATATTAAATAATTACAAGTCAACCACTAATTGTTCCCCATGTAGATTTATGAAACTATCAAATCTATCCTCTATGTTTTTATTCATCCTTCCACCTTTTCTTGCTTTTATTGTGCCTTTGATTTATTTTATTGGGTTTTTGCATGGTC
The DNA here is from genome assembly GCA_037957365.1 of Torreya grandis. Taxonomy (NCBI): domain Eukaryota; kingdom Viridiplantae; phylum Streptophyta; class Pinopsida; order Cupressales; family Taxaceae; genus Torreya; species Torreya grandis. Next base: position 207,031 of record JARHVA010009323.1, on the reverse strand, counting down.
AGTCTTAGTGCATGTTATGTCATAGAGAACAATATATATAAATAATTCACAACCATTTTACCAATTTATAAGTGTCATTTAAGGGTTAAGTAAACCTTCTCCATTTTTCAAGTTAGGGTCTTCATTATTCACATCTATTGTTATACTTTCACTGTAATTAGCACTTTGATACTTCAGACTTATATAATACATTGTTACATCATCAAATTATATCAAAATAGGGTATAGAATAATGTTAATGTAGTTTACATTACACACCACTAGGGAGAGGATACAAAGATATCACTAAAAATTCCACTCACATGCATAAGAAAACAACATTGACATTGATTCCAAGCATGTGGGATATGTAATTATAACATTTTTGAGGGGTAGCCCAAGTCAACTAAATTTTGATGTGTTTTTTGACTTATGTTTCCAAAGGTTAGGTTAATAAGTATAAATAATACATATAAAAAATATATTTCCTTCAATTTTGTATTACAATCACATAATAATTTATAACACCTAACTACATACTTTCATACAAAAATCTAAAACCTTATAAGTAGTAGGGTATAGATTCAATGGACCAAAAATGTTCTGGATGATATAGAGGTTTTCTACCAAATAAATATTGGGCATAATTGATAGTTCCTATTGAAGCATCAATTCCTTCCTTTCATAATCAAATATTTAAATTCAACACATACCTACATCATCATTTCTATACCTTTGATTTGGCTTGACAATCCCATGATTCTTTTTAAGTATGAAATATTCCTAACTCCTTTATCTTTATGTTGATTATTTATTAGTTAAATTATTATTTTTTCCATTTCTTATATATTTTTATTGTACTTAGGATTTTAAATTTATAATTATGATGTATTTATCTATTGACCCCATATTCCCTATAATTAACTAACTGTGTGTTAGGTTATTTTACCTAATATTTGTTGTGACCAACACACCCCATTCCTTTTATAGAAGAGGAACCCACTTTTATAAATTAAAATTCTAAAAAATTTTGAGACCCAATGATAAATATAAGTATTTGAGATCTTTAGTCAATATGATCCAATGGTTTTATCATTTTTTCAATTTGTTTTGACATTCCCTCATAGTTATCTCATAAACAATTTTAATTACCTTGAATATAGGATGATAAGGGTTTTAAAAGCTTATTTTGAATAATTTCACCACAACTCATAACTTCTTGGTACATTTTATCACCATTCAAAAAACATGCATTATAAAAATTGTGAGGCCATACAATGGATCATCTTATTATTTATGTAATGTTAATTACTAATTTAATACATTTGAATTATTGTTTTGGTGACTAAATCATGTTCAAATTCGATCCATATATTTTATTTATGAACCACATAGTGTTTTTATTTTCCTAAAATAATTTCAAATATCGTGTAACTTTGATCCAATTGTAGGATGCGAAGAGTCAAAATATTATGTCATTTACTTCACTCTTATCGTAATTTACCACAATATGTATTAAGATATAAGATACATAGTCTTTAAAATAGGTTAATAATACCTCAAAAACTCAAAATATCAAATAAATTATATGACTAAGCTCTATGAACTACATTTCAAGAATTATGTAGCTATAGGCTATTCAAGATATGTCATGCATAAAATATTACAATGACATGATTACAAAATACCAACACATTTAAAAAATATATGAGAGGGGATAACATTTTCATGACCATAAATAAATAAAAATAAGACACATAATCTTTTTCACTACACACTATAATTTTGATAAATTTTGTAGGGATATGATAGATGTAAGAGTGTGAACTAAACACTAGATGTGACGTGTCTAGTTTCAAAATACCTCATGATGATACACATATAATTAGTTCAGTTTATAGATTTGATAGATATAAGAATATAAACATATTAAATATTTACACTTTGATAATTTAAATGGACTAGTACTTTGAATAAGCATAAAATAAACCCATGTACTATGCATGGCAGGTGATAAATGATGTAAATCTCATACAAGACATTAATCAAGATAAATGGATGGATAAGGTATATTATTTTTTTTAATATGAATTATATTGAATATTAAAATACAATAGGAAAAAACATTCAATAAATTTTCAAAAAGTTATCTTTCACAATCGATGGACATGAACAAGTAAACTGGGTCAATCACCTAGAGATTTAAATTATAAAACTAAGATAAAGTCAATTTCATTTTTATAATATTACATTTAAAAGAGATTTATATGGAATTAATTTTGAATACTTAATATAAAATTTAAGATAGCTTAATTTCATATAGTAAATCACATCTTTACAAAATAGTAAGAAAACTTTGAGGAATAAAAATGGTTGCCTATCTCTTTTCCTACAACACATCCTAGGTATTCATAAACACTGTGTTCATTCAAGATACCTTGGTCTTTGGATTAATACATTAAAATTACATCTTTTTTGGAGTATAGATAATGTGGAAAATTCCATACAAGGATAGCCATTCCTTGATAGATGTTGATTATTTATATGACCTCATGGATCTACAAAAAGTAAGACTTCATTTGGTAACTATAAAACCTAAGGTATTTCCCTATCCATATCTTTTTTACAATGTATTTTATAATAACATATACCAAAATTACATGGTTATATTCTTAAATAAATGAAATAAAATATCATTCATTGATGTTTTTTATAAATATGGATATTACTAGTTGTCCCAACCCACAATAATATATAATTAAGTAGTCATATTAAATTGTCTTAATAGACACAATCTAAGGGAAATTATAATAGATTGGTCTAAAGACCCTAATAATTGGGTCAATATGAAAGATGTAGATGATACCCCTATTAGTTTATTTAATCCCAACATATGTATTGGCATGTATCTTATGAACATATTATATGGATATATAAACATTTCTCATGAAACAAGATCTTGGTGCATATGTTGTCCATGATTATTAATGAAAAATAAGTCCTTAACCTAGGTGAAATAATTTCCTACAATTTTATGAAATAATTCATGGGAGTAAGGGATAGATTGATTTTATATATGATTTATTAAAATTTTCATGTCACTTATGCTATAGTATTATTTGATAGAATTCTATGGTAGACTCATGCCTCTAGGATAATAGTGCATTTCAAGTTTTCAAGGATCTATACACATAATTTTAGGACTTTAATCTGAGATATTTTTGATTATTTATAATTTCTTATGTAATAATCCATTAATGAGATAATAATGAAAATACCCTCTGAATTAATCAAAATATCAATTACGAGCATCAAATATTATTGATATTACCTTGATTACATAGTAAATCGAATTGAGGGAATACTAGTATCTCCTCTTAGGCTACATAGATACATAAAATAAAATTAAAAATTAGGGGGTTTACATACTATATTATCTATGGAATTATTGAATTTTTCAAAGCTAATAAGTAATCTTCATGTTGAGAACTACCATACAAAGTAGGGATGAACATTTTAAAAGTTTAGTTGGAATCACATGAAACAACAATGAAAATGTCTTATTTTAATTTGGATGACCATGACCTTAGGTAGTGGTATCCTAAGGTTTACTCAAAGTCACACATAATTTTATTAAGGGGAAAGGTATAAAAAACATACAACCACCACCATCACCCCTATGATTGGGTATATATCAATTTATAAATTGATGAAGAGGTTGTCAAAAAAATGTAGACTATAGGAATAAAGATATCATATCTAAGGCCAAATAGATCAACATATTATGATGATTCATCACATATATATGCCTTCACTAATAATATTTTTTTCAAGGAGTCCCTCTTATATTAGTATCTCAAATAATAAATTTATTTATAGAGGTAACACAGTCCCGTAGTTCTCCTCATGTTCACTATTCTTTCTCTCCAATTAAATTTATTAATAACCCACTAGAAACATCAAATATTGAATAATTAGTGGTAAATTCCCCTTCTCCTTTCATTCCTTCATTAGAAGATACTCCATTTGAAACTATTATTTAAATGTCTCAATCTAAAAAAATTACTCCTCTTAATCCAATTAAAATTATTCAGATCATTAGAGTGTATACAAAGAAATTGGTTCTTAGAACATATAAAAAGAGACCGAAAGTATCTATTATACCTATTTCTAGTCAATTCACATGTATTTTTAAATTAGAAGCTACCTCCACTTCCTTGAAGTATGACTAATATCCCTCCTCTATTGGTCACCACAACAACATTGGATATAAATTCCCTCTAATGAGCTCCAAATTCAATCTAAAGATCCATTTCCCACAATAGATCCATTAAACATATTACCTAATTTAAATATCATTGTCATCATTAGATTTCCTATTGTTATTGGTCATGTATTATCTAAGATAAAAAGGATAAATTACCTAACATTATTTTTGAGAAACAAAAAATTCCTCTCTTAGAACTATACAGTCTATTTTTGTAGTGTCAATTATCCTTACCCCTCCAATTCCATATACTATACCTACCACTACCATGTAATCCCATGCATCGAAAACATGTAAAACATTCATTTTTTTGTTGACCCTGCCATAACCATTCCATTGGCCACTCCACTTCCTACCACATCATCCACCTTGGCCATGCCACCCACAAATTCTATTATTACTATATCCTAAGGGAAGGAAAACTAGATAGAGAGTATCAAACTTTCCAAGTTTAAGAGGAGATACATTATCAAAGTTGAGGAACTCAAGGTTAAGCTCCAATTTTAGAAAGACACAAGTAAGCTCAAGAGAGTCACCTAAATAAAAATAACCAAAGGGAATACTCATACCTTGTATCAAAGATAAGAGGTATTATATACATTGATAAAGAAGAGAAAAGGCAAACCTGTAGAACATGATGAATTTGTAAATGATCTTGAGTATGTGGTGGAAACAACTAGGTAACTAAGAAAAAGGGTTATTTAAGGCATGAATAAAAATATGTGAAGGGTATAAATAAAACCCAAGGTTATAGTTCCAAAAAATATTAATAAAGAATATGAAAAATCCTTGGATTCATTATATGAGTTATTGGTCACCAAATGCTAATCTAAGAACAAAACACTCATATTTCTAATAAATTTAAATTGTACCATGAGCACATTTTTTGAATGTAGGTCAAACATGTAAATTTGGCCAAGGTAGTAAAGAATAACATGTTTCCTCATTTGAACTTAATGACATTATTCAACATTAAATTTTTTAATAATTTTTAAATACATATGAAAACCTCAATACAAGAGTGGTCTCACAACATTAGTGTGGTCATCAATTCCATTGTAAAGTCAATAGATAAAATTTTAGATTTATTTCAGGATGTAGACATTATTTTGTTATTTTTACAAAATAATAAGATTATGTCCCTTGATGAATTTACTCCATGTTTTACCAAATTCATCACACAATTCAAAGGGAGAGTCTTAGAGGTAAACTATGGGGGAATCACTGAAGTCATTGACTTGGTAAGCTATTCCAAGGAGAAGATTAAACAAGCCAATGAAGTTAAAAAAACTATTCACACTTGACTAACTAACCATGCAACATTACTGGCTAATATTGAGTCACTATTTAGAGTTCCAATAATAAACTTGGAAATAATAGATGAATATTACCAATTATCTTCTATAATCAGTGAGTTGGTTCTTCCAAAGAACCAAAAAAGTCTAAATGATCTAAGAGAAAAAATTATTTTTGAATAGATATTGATTTTTAAAGCATTGTAAACTTTTTTGTATATTTTATATTTTGTATAATATTAAAAAAAATCTTGGCATGTAATTTTTATTTATATATGTTGTGGTACGCATATAAAAATTATATATACATCTTATATTCACCTCTCAAGAGAGTAAAGTTTATGCAATTTAAGCTCCAAAATTCTTTAGAAAGTTTAGTGAGTCCTTGTAGACACATAAATTTGATCACAAGTAATTTAAAAATCAAATCTTGACACATTATAACCCATATTACTTATGCATAAATACATGACTCGTATTCACCATTCCTCTAATAAATTTGTCTATATGTGTACATGACCCTTTGTTTTATGTTATGAATATACAAAAATTTCAATGTCAAATGCTCAAGTTATATAAAATCACCTTCAAACTATCTCCAATAGAGGATACATGTCCTTTATCCTCCTAAATAGGTATTCTTTAAGCATACTAGAGTATAATGCACCCCTATCCACATAGGCCATTCATGTCCTATTCCAAATAACAACTAGTTTCTAAATTATTTGAAATTAATATTTTGGGTATTCTCATAAATTTCATAATTTCAACTAAACAAAATTATCAAAATATATATCTAGTTATGTATGTCAAGAGTTACTAATTAAACACACTTTCTATTTACTTAGTTCAATAAAATAAGCTTTTTCACATTGAGAAAATATTCCCTATTCTACCCAAATTATGAATTATTAAAAAGGAGCAAACATAATCCAAGTAAATATCCCTCTAAAATAACTCAAGAGATATAGTTTTATAGTATCAACATTATTTTATAGCTACAAACACATAGTCTAAGGAGTGAAATTTCAATTTCACTCTAGGTGGAAGGACTACATGGGTCTTATTTACCTCCTTTGAGTATTGGATACATAGGCAATAGTTAATCATCAATGGGGTGATTGAGTTCAGATTATCCCATTACACTCCCCTCTTTTTATTTTAGTTATTCAAGCTATCAAAGTGCCCTAAAGGTTTCAAATAAAAGAGTATAAAAACAATGAATTTTGTGTGGCAAAACTCTAAGTGTGATATAATATATTATTCAACATCTATAAGATTAGAAGCTTCATAAATAAATTTTAATTCATAATCAAGAGGGAAAAGTCTATGGTTAATAGAGTCAAGATATTTCACCCCTATCCACTTGTAGTGATCCTGTCCACAAACATCATATGTTTCTACCTTTGATATATCATTTAAATCTTCTTAATTTATCTAGATTTTTTTATCTATAGCCTATCATAATCAAGTGATAAAATTCCATGGTCAATGGACTCAAGCACACTATGTCATTGTCAACTTATATAATACTTATCTAAATTTCATTTGTGGTCCTAATTCCAATCCTGATCCTATACAGTCACTTCTTAGAATTTACATTTTTAGATAGTCATAAAATTGAATGAAAATTAATTTGTAATCTAAGTATATTTATTATTATTATTATTTTACAAAAATAAAAAGTTTTGATATGTATCAATTTATCAAAAATATAAAAGTTAACCATTATATATCTTTAACATTATGATATTTCTAGTTTTACACCTATATAATCAAATATAATTCATTTATTGTGTTTTATTATAAATAGGGTAAAATAGTCCTATTTTTTAAAATCAATTTATAAGTAATTAATGAGATGTTAGATTGGACTTATTTGTATATGAGATTCATACATGTGAATTGAAGATTATTTAAATCAAGTAATAACTAATTGGTTATTTTTGTGATTGAAAATTCTATTATAACTTTGATTTTGTGAATGAATGTGCATGTTAAGAAATTTATCATGAATCAAAACCATCAAGTAGATGTCACAAGAATTATTTGTAATAACCCTCCCTCAGACATTGATATGTTCATTTAAATTTGATAACAAATATATTTAAGTGCATATAGGGTAAATTACATAATGAATATCATAAATATAATTTTTTTAGGAATATATCTCTACTATCTCAAGAAAAATTATTTTAAAAACTACCCTTATTTATATTTTATGTTTATTTCAATCAGAACAAAATTTGTACAATAGTGTCAATGTGAGTTTTTGTGATTAGCATTGTTTAGTATGTTAGAATAAATAAACTCATTGTAAGGTAAATTCTACGACATACTATAGCCCACATTTTTTAACTATTAATCCACAACTTTTTTATCAATAAAACCACATATGTAAGACTTGTGTTCTGGTTTGCATCCCATGATCATAAAATGAGAGGGTTAAAACCCATCAGCGTCCTGACCAGGTCATAAACATGCATCAAAAATTTAGCTAACACTAGATGGAAGGCCTAATTTATTTACCACTATTAAACTCCTAAACCAATATGGATATACTTGTAAGACAAACTAAGTCAACTTATGAATTTTTATTCCTTCTTCTACAATAATTATAAGTACATAGGAAGCCTAAATTAGACAAAGGATGACCCAAAATTTCACATTATCAACCAAATTCACCTATTGAGAATAATTTTAGACATTTCACACCTATGGTTGAATTAATAGAAAGAAAAATAATCAATATCCCAAGATACGTCCATGAACTGTTGAGGAATCATCATAGGTGTATTCCTTAATTTCTTATTAGAGCTAAAAAAATATATAATAACATACAAATATTTCAAATCAGCTCTTAAACTCTTGAATGTATAATAGGTAGATGTCTTTGACCCTTTTTGAAACTAAGGGTTAAAAGGAATAGGCTATTCAAGAGTCATATAACCTATTACTTAAAGTAAGCCAATTAAATAATTCAATTTATGAAATTTAATTTCAATGATGAATTTTAAAAATAATAAATATAGAAAGTATAATTTAAATAGTATTTTTATTTCATAATCATGAATAAAAAATAATAATTAGATTATGTAATGATGTATAGAAAGATATTTGATGTAAAAGTGTGGAAATAGGTTGTTTTATGTTCAACAAGTAGTCATCATATTCTATAAATTTTATATTTGGATGCTTGGACACTTATGTCACCATGAAGACACTTGTGTCAACACTACTATACAAATTCTAATGTAATTATCCTATAAATAATGTTTGTTATATCAAGATGAAATCACCTAGGTATTTTTTGGTTTTATTTAACTTTTCATTTTATGTATATGGATCTCATACACATGTTTATGATGACTATTTTTAGATCAAACCCTATCTCTCTACCTTAGGTTACGTTACATTAATAAAATGGGTTAGTAGGCTCACGGTGTTGAGTTAATGTCAAGGACCCCTCTATCAATGAGTGCTACCTACATAGAAATAATCCAAGTAGGGCCTTATACTTATGTATTTCTCCTCTATGTGTGGGAATGTGTGTGTGCAAGGGTGAAATATAATATATGAAAATACATGGAGACATCTACCATGTAACTTGAAAAATTTTACTCATTATTTATCTTTTGAGTGCTTCAGACCTATAATATGAATTATCATATGATTGATATGCATATATGAATGAATAGGGAATAATAACTTAGTTGTGTGAATAATTGATTTATCTATGATAGGTTATTTCTTGGTAATTTATAGATGTTCAAATAAATTTTATTTAACTTATATTTATAATATCTCTCTTGAAATAATCCTCATAAAATGGTTAATGACATTCTTAGGCCAACCCATATACTTTGAAATATTTGAAAATTTGATTGTTTATAAGGTAAGGACACTTGCATTGGATTAGAGACAATAGAATTGATTCTATTTTCCTACCATGAACATAATTCTCAAGGATAAAGTAAATTTGTTAAGGTTATATAACTAAATGTGAAGGATACATATAATGTTTTAGGCATTTTGTGGTTACAGGTGATCTATAAAGTAATTCACATGTGAAGTTATGTCATAAATTAATGTTATCATCTAAGAAGTGTATTTAATAATGTATAATATCTGGTAGATGATATAGTCATAGTGTGGTCTATAGACAATGTATTGTATAAATGCCCATATATATGAGTATCTAATGTGTACTATCAAATTTAAATATTTATATGTTATTTTAATATTATATGCTTTTTTGCATTAATGAAATGTTAAATTAGCATATAAAATTTTAATAATTTAAATGATGATATGTATTGATGTGATGCATTGATGATATAACATTGAATTGCAACACATATATGAGTGATCTAACTTATGATTCCATCACAATAAAAGACACCCATTTGGATGGAATCATTTATCCAAATATATAGGTATATCTATTATGCATTATACTAATCCTCATATAAAAATAAATATTATATTTATGATATGGACACACTTCAATTTTATTTATATACTTAAGTCAAATCTGCTTAAGATGTTTTTTATGATAGTTTTCCAATGATGATATCTGATATCGATTGGTTTCTTGATATTTATATGAAATATTCATTACTTATTTAATGCTTTAACATATAACTAGATTATTTTTCGTTGGTATATATGCATGTATCCTATGATATGTAATTGTACTCTTAGTGTGATTTTTCTTTGTATTTTTCTATCTTATTGATATGTAAGTAAATTACCTTGTAAATTAAATGACATACTCATATTATACTTATCCAATTTTTTTGTCATTTATTGAAACCATGATTGTCTTAAAATTATATTATGTTATGTAATAGTTTTATGTACATAGAATAATGTATCCATTATCTTAGTCACAAGAGTAAATGGTAAAGTAAGATACCCAATTACATTACCATATGTAATCTCATGCTGTAAATGTCACTTATCATATCCTAATTATTTAATAAATTTAATTGTGTATGAATCACATTATGCCTTATTGCCAATAGTAGTTCTCATTCTATGTTCACCTTGTATAATAAATCAAATTACCATTTAATCCTTTATAGGAATGTCCTAATAAATATTAGTCTATGTAGAGTGCCAAATAGAAGGAGATCTTATACAAATTATACCTTTCATAGAAGTTACATTGAGTAGTTTTTCATATGTAGGAATGGCATGGGATATATTAGAATTTTTGGAATGTGCATTATAAATAGATGGAGAGACTAAACATGTGGGATAATGGTAATATTTTAAAATTTTAATATCACCCCTATCCATAAGTTTTTAAATATTGCATCATTATGAATAAAAATTATATTTTTATCCATTATATGATGATAGTTAAAAAATGATATTTCCCCAACTTATTCAATAGTGTGTATAAGGTGTTAGGATTGTGGAGCTAAAAGCTTCACTGATGCAAACAGGAGAGCAGGTTGCTGAAGATTGCAGAGAAGTTGGGGTCGGTCTGATCAGCCGACGTCGGCAGGATAGCAAAGGGAAGCAACCTACATCGGTCATATATCGGCCGACGTCGGTCACCTCTAGGCAGACAGGGACCGACGTCGGTCGCCTGTGTGGTTCGACTGCGAGCTATTTACGGCCAGTTAGCTAACGAACCAAGTGTTTGCATGATGAGTGCTAATTTTAGACTCATAGCTGCGGATCTAATTATTTTAATTAGATGTCTAATTATTGTTTGGATGAGATCTATATAATAGACTCATGGTTGTATTGGAAAAGCATGCTAGGGAGTAAGAGAGCATAATTATAAGCTCCTTCTGTGTGTGAGGTAGAGCAATGGTGCGTTCCTCCTAGTGCCACAGTACCAGGTGTGTTGGTGCTAGATTGGAGAGCCAGCTGGGTTCTTCAAGAGTGTAGGATCTTGGTCACAGTTGCATGGCCTATATAGGAGATCTACATGATAAGTAAGATCGTTGATCTGCAGGTGTATGTGTATGCAAGGTCGAGGTTCACAGGTGAATAGAACCATTGTTTGATTTGCAGGTGTGCAAGGTCATACAGACAGCAACACAACAGGGAGCAGTATCAGGCAGGATCTACTTGGAGTACAGGTGTGTACTCGGATAGAGCAAGAGAGGAAGGCAAGGAAGTTCCTTCCATAAGTATGGTCTGTTGAATTGCAGGTTGTTGCAGATTCATGGGAGATCTACTTGAAGTACCTTGAGTACTTGTGGAGCACGTGGAGTGCTTGTGGAGTGCGTGGAGCACTTGTGTTATGCGTGGAGCATGGGAGGTGAACACCAACTCTGTATTTGAGTTGGGTGTTGGGACCGGTGAGAGGGAGAGCTTTGGGGAGAAGATTTACTGTTCACTTGAGGTGTGGGAATCCTCTGTAAGGTGGTGGAGAAGAAGTGGCATCTTCTTTATTGTATTCTTTTCTGTATAAAGTGTTAATACAAGTTGTGTATTGTCTCTCATATGCTGTGTTATTCTGAATTCTAGTTACTTGGTGAATCTGGTTTATTTCCGCATATTAAGTTGTTTGAAGTTTGGTAATCAATTGTATGTTTCCGGTTTCGCATCCTGACAAGTGGGATCAGAGCATGTTTGTTGTTCTAGATTCCTGACAAGTGGTATCAGAGCCTTGGTTGTAGGTTCTTAGCTCGATACCAACAAGTGGTATCAGAGCTAAGGTTGCAGGAAGCAGGTTGTGTTTTTGATTACAGGGCACTCTCAGGGTTTTCTGATTGAGTGGGAGTAGAGCAACGGCAGATCAAAGTAAGCTAAGAATGGAGGAGTTGAAAAGCACAGACGATTACTCACGGTCTGATGGAAAGAAAGAGCAGGTAAAAGAAGATTGTTGGTTGGTAACAGATCAGCATGAAGAAACTGAAGATACAGATGTAGCAGGTGTTGTTGCACAGGATGTGTTTGCAGGTTTCTTAGATAAAGTTGAATCTTGGATAAAAGATTCGGTTGCCTCTTTCCATGCAGCCCCAGGTAGAGGAGATGGTAAGCCTTGCCAAAGAATTGGCAAAGGGGAAGTGAAGCTGAAATTGCAGGCGGCCAACACACAGGTGTTGATGAAGGTCATGCAGGTCCCAGGTTTGGAGATATGGCTAATTTCTTCAGAAAGATTGGGTGATGAGAGATGCACAAGAACTCTCACAGCGGTAGCACTTGAATTAGCTGGTGGTAAGAAAATAGGTATACTTTATCTACTTGTTTATATTACTGATTCTTCTTCTGTTGCGGAGACGTGGCTTCGTAGGCTTGGTCACATGAGCAGGAAGGAGATGCATGTTCTTAAGCGGAAGACAGATATATTTGATAGGCTTAAGAACTGGAAAGCCTTGGTGTTCTTGGAGGAGATGGCGGACAGAGTTCAGTGGATGAGGCTGGATACATCTGAGCAGGGCAGTTTGGACATGGAGATTGATCCAAAGGAGCTCATGGGTAAAAAGTCATCACTCACAGGTGAACACAGGTACCGGCGTCGGTCAGGAGGAACCGGCGTCGAATAGACAGGTGCCGATGTCGGTCATGTGCAGACCGAAGCTGGCGATGTCGGGCAGGGTAAGACCGGCGTCGGTCATGGGACCGACGTCGGCAGTATGTAAGACCGATGTCGGTCAGGAGGACCGACGTCGGCAGCAGGGACACCAGCGCAGGCAGGTTGGTAGTCAGGTACAGACGCATGGAACCGACGTCGGTCGGATGCAGACTGTGGAGTGACCGAGGCCGGTCACTGTAACGAATTTTGGGTGGACAGCAAGCTGTCAAGGAGTCTCAAACACCCATACAGAGGACTGAAGGCGTAAGTAGGCCCTCAAATTCGTTGTTCCTCTTCTTCATACTTGTTGCTGATTGTATAGTAGGAAGGATCCAGGAAACAGGTGTGAGCTTGGCAGGTTTATGATGCAGAACCAGACGGGTGTCTTGGTAGGTTTGCCAGCTGGATGAAAGCACAGAGACGAATGGATGCCTTAGTAGAAGAATAGAGAGAACGGATACGTGAGACGAAAGACTAGGCATACGGTCTTGAGGAGCTGCAGGACAGTGGTACCAGGTTTGACAGGTGGAGGACGAAGCATGGCTTCAGTCAGTGTCAGGTAACTACTGTGGTTTGTCTTACCAGGGGGATGATGAGTCATGACATCATTCTGTTGCTGTATGTGGATAGTATGCTAGCTAGCAGGAGTGTACATACAGGGTTTTGCTGAGCTAAGGGTAAGGTTAGTTCAGTGGCATGTCATGAGGAGTTTGGAGCAGCGGAATTCTTTGACATGGGAGGCATGGAGATCACTGGTTGATTTTGTCTCGAGTGGGAGCTGATGTGAATCAGGTGTTGGCGAGGTTCGGGATACAGAACCAGAGCACACTAAGGGCTGGACAGGTATAGTGTCTGAAATCACATGAGGTCTGGTATAGACCTGAATATTCCCATGCAGTGGGAGCTGTCAGAGTTAGGAGCCAATTCGGGGAAGTGGGTTCTCAGGTTTTCTGAGAGGGACCGGCAGCAGGTGTTGCTATGCAGGGTCAGGACTTCACTACATGGTGTTGTAGGTTCGGATGTGGCAGGGTACTCAGATGACAGGTGGTACATCACAGGTTGTGTGGTGTGTTGTCTTCAGGTGGGAGCTTGAAGAGGGATACAAACCAGGAAACAGATTAGACAGAGTACAGGTACAGGTACAGTGCAGCTATTTATCTCCAAGTGGGAGATTGTTAGGATTGTGGAGCTAAAAGCTTCACTGATGCAAACAGGAGAGGAGGTTGCTGAAGATTGCAGAGAAGTTGGGGTCGGTCTGATCAGCCGACGTCGGTAGGATAGCAAAGGGAAGCAACCTACGTCGGTCATATATCGGCCGACGTCGGTCACCTCTAGGCAGACAGGGACCGACGTCGGTCGCCTGTGTGGTTCGACTGCGAGCTATTTACGGCCAGTTAGCTAACGAACCAAGTGTTTGCATGATGAGTGCTAATTTTAGACTCATAGCTGCGGATCTAATTATTGTAATTAGATGTCTAATTATTGTTTGGATGAGATCTATATAATAGACTCATGGTTGTATTGGAAAAGCGTGCTAGGGAGTAAGAGAGCATAATTATAAGCTCCTTCTGTGTGTGAGGTAGAGCAATGGTGCGTTCCTCCTAGTGCCACAGTACCAGGTGTGTTGGTGCTGGATTGGAGAGCCAGCTGGGTTCTTCAAGAGTGTAAGATCTTGGTCACAGTTGCATGGCCTATATAGGAGATCTACATGATAAGTAAGATCGTTGATCTGCAGGTGTATGTGTATGCAAGGTCGAGGTTCACAGGTGAATAGAACCATTGTTTGATTTGCAGGTGTGCAAGGTCATACAGACAGCAACACAACAGGGAGCAGTATCAGGCAGGATCTACTTGGAGTACAGGTGTGTACTCGGATAGAGCAAGAGAGGAAGGCAAGGAAGTTCCTTCCATAAGTATGGTCTGTTGAATTGCAGGTTGTTGCAGATTCATGGGAGATCTACTTGAAGTACCTTGAGTACTTGTGGAGCACGTGGAGTGCTTGTGGAGTGCGTGGAGCACTTGTGTTATGCGTGGAGCATGGGAGGTGAACACCAACTCTGTATTTGAGTTGGGTGTTGGGACCGGTGAGAGGGAGAGCTTTGGGGAGAAGATTTACTGTTCACTTGAGGTGTGGGAATCCTCTGTAAGGTGGTGGAGAAGAAGTGGCATCTTCTTTATTGTATTCTTTTCTGTATAAAGTGTTAATACAAGTTGTGTATTGTCTCTCATATGCTGTGTTATTCTGAATTCTAGTTACTTGGTGAATCTGGTTTATTTCCGCATATTAAGTTGTTTGAAGTTTGGTAATCAATTGTATGTTTCCGGTTTCGCATCCTGACAAGTGGGATCAGAGCATGTTTGTTGTTCTAGATTCCTGACATAAGGTGATGATGATTAAGAGGTAACTTGATTAACTTCATATCCATAAGCATTTTTAAAATGACATTTGGTATATCCTTGAAACTTTTTAATTAGATTGATTGATTTAAATTTTTAAGGAGGGGGGCTTATGTTAGCTGTTTTCCTATAAATATTTTTATTTAGATCATCCTTATTATTAATGACCTTTGTTGAACATCTATATTTATAAGGTGGTTTATCTATATTTACTTCCCGATTTGTAAATTACTTTTAAGATGTATTTTTTATTCTTGGAGTTGGTGAGTAATGTAATTCCAAGGTGGGAACATGTGGAATATTTTCCACATAGGTGAAAATATCCATGTAAAGTCTCAAAATAAGGATAATAGTTGTAAAGTGATCTATACTTCTATAGATATTCAAGGCCCTTGATAAATATTTTTTTCCAAATGAAAGGGATGCTAAATTAAAAAAATTAATGTATTTTTAAATCATAAAATGTAATCTTTGATAAGTTCATCATGACCATGTTGTAATCTTTAAATATGTTCTAATGCTAATCTAGTGATTTTATTCTTATTAAAGATGGAGAAGAAATATTCTTATATATTATTAAATAAAGGTAAGAACCCACTAGGGAGACTATATAACCAATCTAAGGCTTCACATGTAAAAAAATTATGGAAATATTTTTGTAATAGTTTTCCATTATTTTAGTATGTGCCAAAAATGAATACATACTAAGTAAATAGTGTTATAAATGAGGTTCTTCATGTTGAACCTTTTTGACAAGTGGATTTGGAACCAACTAGGAATGATCATCATTACATGTAGTAGTATTTACCTTAGATTTAGTTGGTGGAGTGGTAGGACACAGTCTCCACTAAGAATTTAGAGGTTTTATAATACAAATAATTATAGTGCCCTTCTCAATTCATTGCTTGGTAATGCTTGCATACAAATGAGGACATTGTTCTAGGTAATTTTCATTTTTGCAAAAGTCATAGGTGGGATAGATCATGCAATCATGCTAGTAGTGGTCCAAATATCTAGTTTTATAATAGGTCCTAGGTGGAAAATGACCACATCCATGGTTATTTCCATGTCCTCAACACCTAAAATATCGACCTTCACCAGCCTCCTGATTATTATCAATATAAGTTTGGTGAGTTCCTCTCATGTGTGCTTCATGAATCTCATTGATGATTTGGTAGTCATTAGTATCTTGTGTGTATGTATTACATATTTTACAATATAGTGACACTTTATTGTGGGTATCATGTTATAGTAAGGGACAACTTCTTACATCATGATCCTCTTAGTATATCTAACAAGAATATTTTGTTACAAAGTGAACATTCCTCCATGGAAAATTATTCTTGTTATGGACTTCCACTTTATAATCAATGCACCAAATGTCATGTTAAGGTCAACATACCCCCATTTCTAAAAAATGAGGACCTTCATTCAATTTTACAAATTGCACTATGAATTAGGCATTCAAATTGATTAAAATGCATTATTTATTATCATGTTGTGATCTAATTTTCATTGACATGTTAGTACATAAAATTTACTTGATTTTATTTAATTTTGGTACCATTTATATCATATGTTTCCATGTTGAAATATCCTTGGATCCCCATTAGAATGAACAAGTATTTGTGGCATTATACTTCAATGTTAATTTGACCCTTAGTTGGTTAATTAATATGCTCACCTTTGAACCATTATGTTAACCTTGGGTCCTAATTAATTAATTAAATGTAAGTTTAAACAATGTTTAAAAACTTTACTCTATATTACTTTAGCCTAAGTTTTATTAAAATAGATTCATATTTTCCAAGGGTCATTTTATTACATTTTTTAGTCTTAGCTTAATTTTAGCCTCAGTTTTAATTGAGTTTATTAAGTCATTAAAACCTTAGTCTAAAATCACCCTAATCTTTATATATCCCAAACATTTATTCATTAATTGTATTTGTTCGTAGTTATGAATTCAATGTGAGAATGATAAGTGGTGAAATCATGAATGATTAGATCCAATATCAATGATATGCAGATGATCTCCCAAGTTAATAAGTCAAAATTCTCAGATCAAAGATTGATGGTGTGTGTTCCTACATACAAATCCTGATCAATGATCTGTATTGAAGGCTAGAGTAAAAAAATCAAGGGAAAAGATTGATGATGCATGTTTGATCATGTAATAAAGATGTAATGGTGACCTTAGAGTCAAAATGTCAAAGGGATCTAGATATTTAACATGAAGGTGAAAAGTGTCACACTCATGTTGAATTAGATATAGGTTAACAGTTTATGTTTGATCATGTTTTTAACACATCAATAGTGCACATTTAATCACTCAAATCAAGATCAATGGTATGAATTCAATCTTGTAGATGAATATCAATGGTCTAAGTCAAGGAGTCAGAGAGCCCATATTGCACATGATATTACCACATGGTGTAAGATCATTAAATCAATGAAAATTGAATCTAAAGTTACATAGATTGTACATAATGCTACCAAGTGGCACAATCTTTTAAGCCCAAATCAAATATCAATGTCCATGGAAAAATTCAAGTCCAGAAGACTCCCAAGGATAAAAATGACATGTTTTTTTATCATTCAAATCAAATATTGATGGCTTGTGCTCAAAGAATACAGATACAGATTGATAAAATGAATTTGATCAAGCTTCAAGGGCTAGTAGATAGTGACACATGTCCAAGAAACAAAGATCACATTTAAAAAATAAAAATGTATTATGACAAGATGATTTTACATAATCATACACATCATATTGGAAGATATTATGGGCCTAAGCATGTGAAGGTAAAAATACAAGATCCAATTATGATCCAAGTTACCAAAGCACATACTTCAAACTTGCTTACCACCATTAAAGCTTTGTTTAAACCTCCAAAAATCCCTAGAACATATGAAAAGCCCTATATTATTTTTGGATTCACTTTGTTGAGCGAAGAGAGTTGAATCATCATTTTCAAAAGGATAAGTCAATTAAGATCATAGCAATGGAAACATACAAAGTTGATTTGAAGAAGGCAGTTGAACTATACCTAACATTAGATGTAGAGGGTTGAGTTTTCAAAGACACATAATTTATAGCTACTTCATTAAACATAGGAGAAAATAAATTCTCAAATTTATTCTAGACAATTGAGAACCAGGGAGTGTTGAATAAGGAAGATGAGAAGTTACTCCCAGTGAGGAGACCCTATGATGACATCATGGCAATTCAGATGATTAGACTCCATTATGCTACTTATAAACCATAGGTACTACACTATATCGATATAATGAGTCCCTTCAAGGATATTAAATTTGAAAAGGTCATGTTGATTAATGAACCTAGTCTAAGGAAAATTGCATATATATATCCCCTATTACTTTTGAGTCTTACTATAAATTGCCTAGGCCCCAAATAGACCTAGTTTCCATTAATACATAGGCCCAAAAAAATTCCATGATGGATATCCTATTAAAATGGTTAGAGACTGGTAACAAGGTCATTATTTGTCCTGCAAAGAAAATTCATGTAAGATAATTTAGACCTATGGTTAAACTGGTCATGACCATGATAAACAAGTTGTATGGATGTGCACATACATCACATGTAGAACTAATGTGGGTCCCTATGGTATATTTCATTATTTAAGAAGTGGTGGTTCCTCCATTAGGTGAAATCATTAGTATTTTCCTAAGCATACAAATATATGAGATTAAGAATAAGAAGATGATTAAATTCTACATGATGTCCTATCTATTACATTCCTTGTGTGTTACCACAAAAATCCCTAATTAAATAGAATGGTCTCCTAATGGTACTCCAAATATGTCTCATTACTATTCAAAGTTACATATTTATAAGTATAGAGACCATATCCAGTTCATTTGTGACTATGTTTACCCTATATTAAGTCAATCTATTGATGGTATTCCTATGATGAGAATAACACCTTTAATCAAGAATTAAATTGAGGTAATGGGGGACATATGGATTTATCCTAATTACATTGTTATAATAATTGAAATAACCTAAAATAACCCTCTCAAACTTCTATTTCATGTACCTAACAAGTTGGTAGAACAAGAAATTGCCTACTAGTTGTTCAATAGGATAAATGGAATTTGAAAGACTAAGAGAAAGGGACTTATATATAGTTTCCCAATGATAATTGGCAAAATTATTTTTAGGCAATGGGACCACATTGAATCTAATTCAAATCATGATTTGTCTTTCAACTTTTATATTAATGATCATAGACAATGGGATCCCTATGGTAGGGTAAAGGAACATTTGATGATCAAAGGTATTGTGGCTATGCCATATTTGAATTTATATACACTAAAGCAAGCTCCTACTTTTAAGTTTCTATAAAATTGAAATAACACAATATAAAGCATGATCCCAGGTTGAAAAGATACTAAAATATTAAAGATAGATGGTATTTAGGCCCAAGACAATATCATTTGATAGATTTTGATTCTTTTAGGCTTTCATCAGTAGATATATAAATATAAAAAAGGCCTAAAGATAAGAGATAAAGTGAAATTTCTTATAGCTCCTCAGCTCCTGAATCATCTAGAAAAATAAAGCAATATTTACCTCTACATGAGGTTCATATGATAGCTCTAGATCCTCAAGAATCTATGGAGGATGCACTAATAATGTTATCCAAGACATATGAGACAAACTCAAAAGTAGAGGAAGAAAGGGTTGTAGAATCTAAGAAAGACAAGGGAAAAGAAAAGTCATTGGAATTAATGATTGTTAATCCTCCTAAAAGGAAATTTGAGATTGAAATTATTTCAAAAGATAAGAAACCAAAAGTGGCCATCACTCTTCCTTTGAAAGAGATGAATATCTTTATTTAAGATAATATAATGTATGGACCACATATTCTTGAATGGTTCATATATGAACCAAGGTTATAGAAACTCCCTACTTAACATCCATGGGCTATAATAAAGACTATAGGCATACCTATGAAACAAGAGTTGAAGCCATGGATCCTAGATTTACAATAAGAAGAGGAAAAGAGATTGGTTACTAAAATTTATTTAGTTGATATATAAATAGGGGTGCCAAGTAATAAAATGGGCCAATCTTTAGTTGGGGTTAGATATGATCTAGATACTACACATTACAAAGAGTCACTAAGACAGTGGCCATGGAAGGTGGTCAAGAAGTGATACATCAAAATGTTGAACCTTTGAATCATTTAACTCAAAATAAAGGATAGAGGCTAGGGTAAGACCCTATATTTGAAGATGATGTTCTAGATTTAGCAAAATCCCAAATAGAGAGGTTGTAAGATGCCATCAAATGCCTAAAGTAAGAGAAAATGAATCTGGAAGAGAAATCAATTATATTAGTTATATGGAATATTGTTAATAGCTTTGAAGCCACCATATATGATACATTTAGTTATTTAAAATCAATAAGGTCTAAACTAGATGTGGTGAACAAACAACATTCCATGGCTATGAAACAAGTTAACCACTGGTAAGCTTCAAATAATAAGGAAAAATAATTGATCAAGATATTTATGGAAGGTTAGATTATTGAGCTTAAAATAGTTAGTCTATCACATGTGAATATGAATATGATAATTTTGATGGAAAAATTTAAGGATGTGAATAATTAGTCCAAAGGTATGGAATCTCTCTCAAGAGACTTTAGATAATTAGAGACCAAAATGGTACAAATATTATGAGGTTTTATCAAGTATCTAACCATCTTTAGTCCTATTGGATTTATAACTAATGAAGAGTTATAATATAGAGATAATCAATTCATCTAAGAATTCAAGAATAAAATCTAGGGTACTATAGGGGCAGATAATAAACATATCTTGGATACTATCCTATCAGTAGAGGAGAAGATAAGTTAAGATAGGAGCATTAAAAAATCTTTGGATAGAGGTAATGGAGTCTTTAAATATCTAACATGGCAAAAAGAGGATTTGTTCATGGATCCAATCATTAGTTTTATATTAATTTATGAACAACATGACAAAGTTATGAATATTTTGCAACAAATGCAAAAGGTTATAGCCACAAGGGTATATCAAGGTCAATTCAAGTGACATAAAATATTATTTTGTGTAAATAACATGTAAATCATTAAAAATAATATTCAATTTTTTAAAATCATGTGAAACTTGTAACACATATGACTTATAGGTTAGTTACTTTTGAAAAGTGTCATTAGTTCTAGAATGTTTTATATTAAGGTAAAAATAGGTTTTGAAGGGACCCCGAAACCCAACATTAGTTCTAGAATGTTGTAGAAGTAAAACTATCATTAACACTTGTTTAATTATCATTGATAGTGGTTAAATGACATACCTCATGGGTTTCCTATAAAAGGGGTTATTTTCATTGTAAAAAATGGAGAGGATATTTTTAATGAAAAAAAATTTGTGTAAATTTTGGATCAAGTAATACAAACAAGATAATTATGCAAAGATTATCTCATATTTTTTTGTTTGTTTATTATCATGGCTACTTCCTCAAATTTTTGTTTTTAAGTTTATATTTGAGTTACTTTTATTAATTCTATATGTTCATATGTTAATGAAAAGTTTTTAATTTGATCTCATGCTAGGTTGACTAAATTTATTTAGATTCATTTCAATTTCATTGCTCTTCTTGAAGATGTGCTAATGAAACTTTCTTATTTGAGTAAATATTTAAAGTGAATTTGATTTCTAATTTCCATGTTTTAAATATCCTTAGACATTTTCTTGGTATATGATAATATCTATACTTTTAGTAATTTCATGTCATATGCTGGTTTGAATTTCATGTCTTTGATGAAATTTAAGCTTTGTCATGTTGTTTAGACTCAAAATAGAAACATCCTTCTTTTCTGCCCTACCCTACCTATTTTCTCATTTTTTTTTATCAAATCACTATAGCTTAATTTTTTATTTCAAATATTCATGATATATTAGGGTTTACACTTTAGGTTTTGATCATTGTTCATTAGACTTAGTTAAGATAACTTTCATCTTTCACAAAAGGATTTAGGACAATAGTTACTCCCAACAACAACTTATATATTCATTTTGTGAAATAGTCAAATAACTTGGTTGCTACTCTACCATATATATTAGGAATATTACAACCAACAACTTATGTAAAATATTATTTAAATATAAAAATGAGAAGTGCTTTCAACACTATGAGAAGCCTGCGATATATTTTCATGCATCAACAAGATCCTACATGTATTATGATCATTATTAGCCATAATATTTTCCATCTAAGAATCCATTACATAAATATGATCTTATATAAAGGGGATACTCCCTATATTTATACTTATAAAAAATTCAATGTTTATAGTAAATTCCAATTCCTCATGTGATTCAATAAAAGTCTTGTGGGATAAGACTCATCAGAAAGGGAGTAATAACCCTCCCAAAAAACATTGAGCATGTTTCATTAGGTTAATTTTAAATGATTATTTTTATAAAATAATTTTTAAACATACATCATATAAATGAGCACTCTTAGTTATCTCTTGAATGATATATTTTAAGGGTGTGATACTCTATTACTCAAACTCAAGGATGTCAAACTCTTGGAGAAAGGCAATCTTTAAGAATTCATAATTAAAAACCACTTATCAAGGGTTAAATTTATGATACCATTTGTGTGTGTGATCAAATAAATTAGTGTCTAATTTAGTGGAATTTCATTCTAAATAATTGATACCCTATGATTTCCAAATGAGTTCACACTTGTAAATGTGTTCTATATAAATTTTAATACATCAAAATTAAGGTAGATGAAGCATCATATTGTAATAGACTATAGGTGCATTGGGTGGTTTTAGTGTAACTTGCTATGGTGATACTTCAATTATTAATTATCCATATGGGATATTTCCATTAATACCTCTATCACTACCACCTGATCCCCCTCAAATAAAACCACCACTGGTACTTCCTTCCATGCTTCTTGTAATAATAGGTACACTAGAAATAATGGATGCTAAAGAAATATGGTTGGATATGATTAGAACTTTAGTTTATCTACTAATATTAGGTCCAATTGCAATTCTAAGTTGATCCATAGTGTTTCCTTGTAATAAAAAATAAGAAACCAATGGTAGAATGTTAACTTGATCTTGCACTTCTAGAGACTATTCTATGGTTTTGGTTTTAAATTCAAATTTAGAGTCCGCATTGTTAGTATCCTAGTTTCTAATAAGAATTTTGTCAAAATAAAATGCATGATAATGTACTATAGTGGGGTAATTGGGTATATTTGAATAGGGTTCCATTATCAATATTTATACTACTTCTTCCACATGTACCTATACTATTGAAGGGCATAAATCCAAGTTGAGGGAGTATTTACCATGATTTTTTGCCCTCTTAAGAATCTATTAAAACTTATATTATCCTCATATCTACCTATAATATCACTACCTCTAATATCCTTATCCTTGGATTCATCATACTTATGCTTTTGTAATTTTCATTGTCCAACTTCCATGTTAAACTACTTATCCCATACTGATGCATAACCTTGAATTTCCCCACTAGTCATGATGCTCATATGTGAGAGAGTTTAGCTATCCATGGAGAAGTTTCCAATCCCATAATCAAAAGTAAGCTTCTTAATCTATAAATAAAATATGTTTAGGTACCTCCCACATAATTCCCTTAAAATTTTTAATCATGCTTTTTCCAAATAAGAATACATAGAGACCATGTATTCTAGAGTATAACTATTAAGCATTTTTTTTCACTAGACACCTGTTGTTTATATCCAAGTAGTTTCTACCTTAAATAACACCATCTAATTTTATATTAACTAGGAAGCCTTCCATCCATAATTACTTGAGTTCTCTTGCACATATGTCTAAATCCAATCATGTAAGTGAATGGGTAATCTACAAAGAATGTTTCATATAGTGAATCATATAGGTGTTACTCTAACCATGTGCACATATAAAATCATGGTTCAAGATACTAGAGTGAAAATTTATATTCTATGGTAACAACCTAGTGCTCAATTTATTCAAAAGATAGCTACTCAATAATTTATATACCATCATCCTTATAAATTGAATGGGTTCCAATAATGAAACTAAAATGTAGGGTCTTTTTCCTTAGATCTGAATAACTAATTATTATACATGAAAACAAATAGAAACGAGATGCCAAAAAGCTTATGCACTAGAATATCATGTGATGAGTAACTTCACATGCTTAATTGACATGCGTATCATGGACTAGTCCCCATCAATTCTGTCATGTGATGGTGGTTAAATTAATCTTATTTAGGTGTTTGAGTTATTATGTTTAATCATTATTACTACCAATATTAGTCTAGAGTTAATCATTTGATGAATTTACACATTGTATATAACTAGTAACATAAATCAAATTTAACACCAAACAAATTCATCACACTGAGGTTCACACAATATTATTTCTATTAATCAAATTGATAAAATTACACAGGTGTATAATTTGTTACATTCTATCTATATATATTTGCCTTAACAGTAATAACACAACTATATTAAATAATAAATACTTATACATAATAATAATAATGACAAAAAAATACCCCCTATAAAAATATAAAATAGGGTATTTATACATAAACAAACATCATTCTTAGGTCACAACATTAATACATAAAATATGACAAGATAAAAAATATTTCAAAAGAATAAGTTGTGGTGAGTTGTTATAATAAATTTCCTTATTAATCAGGCCCAATATCCTCTATATACCCTCTTTATGCTATATATTCATGTTTGTGTTCTTCTTATTTCAAAAACTATTTTTATATTTGTGTTTTTATTAATCTTCATTGCTTCTGAAAACTAATTTATAACCACTTCTACTCTCTGCCTCTTATCCTAGTCTTTCACTTCTCCAAGTTATACATTTTCTAATCATTATCCATATCTTTATCTTTCACAATTAACCCTTATATGCCAAGGTCTTCCACATTGTTCCCTTATATTTCTCTCTTTCACTGAATGGTTTTGTATGTTTACTCTTGTGCCCTTATACTTTCATGCTTATGGCTCCACAATACTTATAATATAATTATAAAAAAATTTAAGGTCCAAAAGAGGTGCTAATGGAGTAATTATTTTAACTTTAAAATCAAATGGATGGTATACAATCCTCTACCATGGTGAGGGTTTCCTTGATGGATTAACCTTAGCTATTAATTTTGGTCAAACCAGAAGTCTATACAAATAAAAACATGGCTACATGTATAGGAGATGTTTGTGTCATAGGCCTTTCTAAATTAGATAAAGGTTTCCCTAGGACTAGTTCCATTTTTGGATCAAAATTATAAATAGTTAAAAAGTATTAAAAATAGGATGCCTTCTTAAGAGTCTTTATTTAGGTATATACTGAGAACATAGATGAGTCAAAAGAATTAGATATTATTGAAGGATGTATAATTGAAATATAATAAACTAAAGAAAAAATCACCTCACTTATATTTTGGCTTTGATCCACTTTAGGGTTGGTTGGTTTATGGAACCAAGTAGTATTTATTCTTCCTATAGACTTACCAAGCTTAGAAACATAGCCCTTTCTAGGTTGGCCTCCTCATATTACTCACCCTTTATTTCTTCCTTACTCACCTTATATATTTATTCCCTCATAACTTATACATTATCTTCCTCATTCATGTCATAGACTACCAAGTATATCACATATTATTTTTCCTCCTTTTATTCCTCCCCAAGCAGGGATTCCTCTATAGTAGTCAGACTAAAATATGGTGTCTCCTTGAATTGTTGTGTTGTGGAAGGGGTTATAAGATATTTATATCTAATCCACTATGTGTCTATGGGAAGGTTAATAATTTATTAGGATGATTAAATAATTGAGGAGACAAAAATAGTAGTAACCACTACTTTAGGTGGTTGTGATAGAATGGAAGGTGTAATAATAGCAGTGGAAGAGGAAGTGGATGAAGATGGAATTATATGAGGATTTGAAGGGGGATGAAAGAGATGAGAAATATAACTATAGAAACTTTAAAATACTAACATGTGTATCATTTATAAGAGGTGGTAGAGGTTTCATAAAAAATGGACTCTTCTACTTTTTCTTTGAAGATGGAGTTCACTCCACAATAGTGGTTATGCCCAAAGGTGTTGTAGTAAAGACTAAATAAGTAGTATTTGTTTTCAGACCAAGGAGATTCTTGAGAATTTCTTTCCTTATCTATATTTTTCCCTCCCTTTTAATTTTTAATCCCTCCTTTTGTGGATCTATCTATTTTATGGTAGGATGGGGGGTTGGATTAGCCCTACTAAATCCTATGGTTAACCTAGGGGGCACGAATGGCTCCATGCTTTTTGGGCTTGCACTAAAACTTAATTTGCCTACTCCATAATAATATATTACTTGTATTGTATATCCTAAGATACCATCATAGAAATAATTAATAGTCTTATGATGTATTTAATAAAATTGCATTATGTTCACACTCTTGGTGACTATATGTGAGGTTCACCCTCTTCTTCTCCCTTAGGGCTTGGAGTTAATTTTTTATTTTCCTTTTCAAGTTCCATTCTCTAAACTAGGCCTCATCAAATTTATATCTAGTCATCACCTTCCCTAGTTGATTAAATTAATCTCATGCCACATATTAAAGATAACTAATACTTAGAGGAGGTTTAAAGTAATAAGACAAATGTTTATGACCTAACTTCTCATCTATGCTATTATATATTAGGCACGTTATTTTATACTCTAAAATTTTATCAAGGACATGGTGATAAAAGAAAAAAGGAGGTTCCCTTGTTAATTATACCTTGATAATTATTAATTTAGGGTAATACCAGTAATCCTTTATTCCTCAATGGTTATCTTTAAGTTTTTTGACAACCTAGGCATCTAGGTGTCATGAATTTATTGATATACTTGAGCTTATAATTCTATATATATCCTCTTATTTTTAGTTTTGAATATGTAAACACACATGAATGAGTAGTCTTCATAAATTCTATTTTCAACATATTCAATTGATGGTTGCCATAATTATCAATTTATCCTATGAACTATGGCTAGGAATACATATAAGAAGTAATTCATCATATAAAAAATTCCATCCAATATCCTCTATTCATATTTATACATTTGGAATTTTATCCAACCATTGATAACTTCCCCTGTGGCAATAATTTTATCAAAGGTCAACAAGATTTCTAGTAGTAGGACCCATTCTATTTACACATAAGTGATACTATGTATTTATGTAGTCTATTTAAGAAATCCATGGTTATACTAATATATATTTTGAATTTGATAATGCATTATATAAGAGGTATCCCTTGGGATTTAATATTTGGCCTTTCAACAACGATTGTTTAATTTTTCCTTCCATTATGTTATGATCTAGCCATGCATTGGTTGAGACTTAGTTATAAACTACCTCAGGCACTAGGTGCATGAGGTATCTCTCAAATTCCCTACCATAAATATAAGAAACTAAATTATTTCATTTAATCAATTAGAGGAAATACCCAAAGCAAATTTCATTATAAAACAAATCTCATAGCATATTGATACATGGTATTACCTTAGGTTATATCATTATTTGATGAGGTCCTAAAATTTTGAGAGGTATTATGTCATCAATGTATCTATTTTAATCCTCATACAATTATCTCTATGCATAATGAGAAACTATTGAGTCCACTAAATTTTAAAACATCAAGTAGTTTATAAATTTCAACTCAAGAGTGCATTTTTAAATATTGTACCCATCATATATTTGTTAGTTGAAATATAATAGTAGGAAGAAGGAACTTAAATTCATTATTTATTTAAAGAGTATGCCATTTACACAATCTCAATATACTTAATTTTCCTACTAACTCTATGTAAATTCTCTACAAGTTTGGTGGAAAACTAGGGCTTGTAGTTTTGGGAGAGCTCAAAATCACAATGTTTGTTATAAATTTGATGGAAAAGTGACTTTCCTTTCACATATATTTACATGTATAATCTAAATTATACACCATGAATAACCAATTCAAGTTACTTCAATGTAGGTAATGGCCTTTAGTTTCATCTCATTTCAAGTTGAACATATAAATTATATTTGGTAGGTTCACTCACTTCCCAAATGAAAATTACTTGTTACCTTTACATATCTAGTCATCCTATTATAAACACTATCTAATTATCAATTACCCAATTCTTTTCTTTATTGTCAATATTTCTTTATATATAATTTAGTTATGTACTCTATGGGTTTGACACTTGTCTATTTCTTTCTCACTCAGGCCTTTATATTTTCATCTTCACTTTATATGTTTTGGGGTTATGAGTTGATATAATTATTCCATGTGGATCAACCTAGGGTTTGAAATAATTTGAAGGCTCAAAAACATGGGCATTTGAGCCTCATGAACTATGTGCATCTATGTAAATGTTCTAATGGAATGTCAACACATTTCATGATATCAAATCCTTTAAAGCATGAAGATTCGTAGCTAAAGGGACATTAGATAATTAACAAGTATATCTTCTTTTAAGCTAGAAAAATAGAAATTTTCCACTTGTCATCTTATCAGAGCTCAAAATTTGGGGGTATTAGACCATGGGGCCTTAGAACCATTAAATTTTTGTAATCCTTTTGAAGTTCCAAAATAATGAAATTTTACCACCTATCATTCCTTTGAGACTACAAGATATTAGAACCATTAGATGAATAACTTTTTTCAAAGCTTTTGGGGTTCTACGTAAATTAAAAAAACCACATGTCATGCTCTTGAGGATTCAAGAATTTGATCACTTACCATTTTATTTTAAGTGTGAAAGGATATATTTAACATAGTAATTATTTTCACTTGGATTTACACCATTTGAGGAGATGTCTCATCTCTCCTCATCTAAGTGGCATAATTAAAACACTTATGGGCTTGTGGGTAGCCTAAGGATGAGTTGAATCTCTAGATAGGGATAGTTTCCTTGTTGTGCCAATTTGGATCACTACTACACCTAAAATTTGAGGGGGGAATGGAGAGATAAAACTAAAAGAAAACTATACTAAGGGAGGTGATAAACCAAATAAGATTATGACTACCAACCAGCTACATGTTACACATGAAACCAAGAGACTAACTAAACATACATTTCTTTAATCTACATCTGCTCACATCAATGTTACATTATGAGGTTATGGATGAATGTTTAGGATAGGAGGACTATATAATAGGCCTTTAATTTAACTAGTGAATATAATAACTCACTCAACCTTGACACTTCCTAGAACACTTCACATGCCTTGCAAGAAAATCTTTCTAACTATAAATAGGATGAAATAATGAAATAACATGCTAAGTAAAAAAGAGTCATCACTTAATAAAAATAAATAATCAAAGTAGAAAACACTATGAAAAATAATGAATAGGTAAAAATCAGTAGTCTTATTGATCAAATTATATGCAAATGAGAATGTCTTCACCATACTCAGGTGGAGCATAAGTTATAATGGCCAGAATGTCTAGTTCTTATAGAAATTGAGAGAGAGAGAGAGAGAGAGAGAGAGAGAGAGAGAGAGAGAGAGAGAGAGAGAGAGGAGAAGAGAGAAGTAAAAGGGTCACAAGTACACTTATAAATATGAGAAAAGGAGTTAATTTTGTATGAAAATAGGATGTGGGATTAAATATTCAAGGTCATGGAGCACGTGTCCATAAAAGGCATGAAACTCTTGCAAAGTGGCATAAAACTCCTTATTCTAGCTAAGAAAAATGCCTTGATGATTAAAACTATTTGAACATAAAAAAAATAACTAGGGAAAGGTATAATGATTTTAATTAATGGTAATTATTTAATACATGCCTCTCCATGCATTTATTTTAGTCTTGGTCATTTGTAATCATCTAGAAGTGAGTTATCATCATCTATAGTCTAAAAAGCTCTTCCTTCATGCACCCTACACACTTGGCCTCCAAAAAGGCATCAATTTTTTATGAAAATAAATTGTATGTAAATGACACATATAAATACTTTACATGTCCTTATATGCATCATGAACACTTTAAAATTAGCTCACTTGAAGTTTTCCACCCTTCTCACTAGCTTGGTCACTATGCCAATTTTGACTGGTTGAGATGAATCATCTAGTTGAGGAACTTAGGAGTTTTTAAAAGCAATAAAATTTACATGGTTATTTATATTTAGTCATAATATTCCATCCCATGTTATTGGAATCTCTTGAAACCTTTTGTAACCTAGAAAACACACAAAATAGTCAAAAGTTCCATGTTTTATACCTTGTTTATATAATTTCATATAATTTAAAAGCATTTGGGAGTATCATAAGATATTATAATTCAATTTTAATTCATCATCATTTCAAATATATTCCATTAGAGTAACTCTCCAACCTCATTTCCTCAAACTGGTCACAAGCAAGGGTTTGTAAGGGTTTTAGCCTATTTTGACCTCTTAGGCTTTGTTCATAAATATGGGACATTCAAATTTAAAAAAAAATACAAAATAAGGTTTTTTATGACCTATGATAACTCCTATAAACTTATATATCCCCCATGAAAATCATCAATAGAGATGTGAGCTTCCAAACCTCTCCTATCGAGCTTATTTTCACAGTTTGCACAAGTCTGAGTTGTCTTTGGGCCAAAAATGGATTCCCCTAAAACTTATATACATTTAAAAATATTTATCACATATAAAATTACCAAAAAAAATTATTTAACAAGTTATAGGGATCACTAAGAGCTATAAGTGAAAGTGGCCTACCATTTGGCTTCTAGGCCTCACCATGCCCAATAGTTTATTTGCACCTTAAATCTAAAAATGAATTTTTTTATGGTTATCCCTACATATAAATAGCCTATATACCTATATTATTACCTCATAAAAATTTATAAATCCATAGTACTGATCATCTCATGTCACAATTGGAATTGACCCCCATTTGGCCTCTAGGCCTAAATATGCCTAACAGGCTTGACTATAACCCTATGAGTTTAGACCTCCCTATTTGGATTACTTAAACTATGATTAGTTTCCATTATTTTTCTAGGTGTAATATATATTTCCACACCTCTCTATAGTGTTTCCCCAACTCCTAGTTCACCCTTTCTCTCCATTCCTCAAGACTACATGGCCATGCACCTAGGGGAGTGCCCTCTATCTGAGACAAAATAGAGGGAACTTCCCTTATTTGTATATATAAAAAATAGTATATTATCCTCCAAAATTTATGGGGACCCTATATATGAAAACTCAAATTTTTATCATGTTAATTGGCCTACTAACTCATCCAAAACCTGAAATAGACTCATTTTATGATAAACTATGCAAGATTCATATGGACTATGTGTAGCTTGTTTAGACCCTTCTCTATACATGATTTATGTTTTATTAGATCTTTTTTATGAGATAAAAACTTTAAACAATGTTTTCCAAATTAGTCCATCACCTTAATATTCTACATACCTTTCTAGGTACTTTACCTAGCTAAAATTGAGTGTTACCTTTGACTGTACTCTACTCCAAGGCTTGTACATATAGGTGTAAATGCATGGTTTAACTTTGGAGACATATTTTTAAAATTCCTTGTATTATATTAGGTTTATTTTTTGTTTTATAGGATTCATTTTTTTCATCTCATGCCTTACCAACACTGAGACATACCCCTTTATATCACTACCTGTAACAACCGACACCTAGTTGTAGGTTGCATATAGGGTCATATATAGGATTATTTCACATTGATAAGGGATTATGGAGGTCATAATTATGTTTAATTAAATTTTAAAAGGTTAATTTAATAATTATAACTTACTTGTACCATTCATACACACTTAAAATTCACCAAACTGAGCTCTCCCTATCCTGACCATGAAAACCCTAATTTTTTAAATTCTTGTAGGTGCACATAAGATGTAATTGAGCCTAAAAATGGTGTGTAAGATCCATACTTGAATAATTTAGGTCATAATTAATCTACCTACACATTTATTAACCTTATATTCTCTAAAACATCACCTAGACATTGTTTACTAGCCTGTTGTCTGCCTACTTAGATGTAGGTGGGTGTTTCAAATCCTAAGACACTTGTAGGTGTATGAGAGATTCAAAGAAAAATATACTATACCATTTATATTATATCTTAAGTCATAATTACTCCCTTAAACCATTTGTAAATTGTCAACTATGGTGGCAAGGTCAAGTTTACAATTTTGAGTGACAAAGGTCTTTTTTGGGCTCAGAGCTGTAGGTTTCACTACCTATTTTAATGCATAAAAGTGTGATTTGGGGTCCTTCATCAACTAATTTCTACCCATCATCATCCTTCCAAATTGGGTAAAATATTTATATTATTTATAGTCTATCGACATAGTGTAATGGGATTAATCAAAATTCAATATAGGTTTATAAGAAGAGCTCTCCAAAATATCTAGGTGCTCTATTTTGACAATTTTAGGAAAAGTTCGTTGAGTTTATAATCATCTCCTTAAAAGTGACTTTAAAATTTACATAGAAATCCATCCTTTCAAAAAATTATCCCATGATCCTTTCACCATATTAATACCTTAAGGAAGGATCATTACTTATTTCAACATTTCAAAATGGCCTTTTAACCCTATGTGGTACCACTTATAGGTGGTTATTTAATGTGTATAGGCAGTAAGTGAAATTTAAGCAATCTGTAATATGTGTATTATTATGCCCAAATTTAAGCCCTTATCAAGTTTCAAATTCACTCCTCACTCTAAAAAATCCTTTTCAACCCAGATACATCTTTACAACATGATTTATCCTCATGAGGTATCACTTGTAGATGAACACTGTCATGTGCAAGCAACAAAGTTGCAAGCATGGATAATGTATTGCATTTATCCTTAAAAAAGTTTTAAGCCTATTCCACTACCTATAAATGGATGTTAGAAACCCTTAAATTGATTAAAAGAGCTATGTTCTTAGTTTCCATGTGGTGTTATTCTTCCAAGCACCTATAGACATTCTTTAATGGCTACATGACTGGTAGGTTGCATATGACTGCACCTTCATGGAGAATTTTCCTTAGAGAATGAGATTTAAATGGGAAGGGACCAAGAATACATTTAATACATGGTTATGAACTTCTCTACACCCTCTAAAACCATTTACAAAGCATGAGAAACTCTACAAATGGTAGAAACCTACCTATCATCCAAAATGAGACTGATCTACCAACCTAAGATGATTTTTTCACTAAAACATCATGAAACCTGAAAATAATAATGGAGGTAGTATTATAAGAGATCTGAAATCTTATGGATTCAACATCACCAATTGGTTTGTATGGACTTACCAAAAATGGAGTAAAACCTATAGGGTACACGAAATAACAAGTAAAACAACATAGTCAATTTCATGAGGATGGTTCATAAATAAAATCACCATTATTAAAACTATTATTATGGAAATTAATCTCTCTAAATGTACTTTCACCTCCAAAAGGAATTTGACCAAGAAGTTCTCCAACTGTCTATACCAAGTACAAACTTGAAGATTGGTTTTATGTGTCTTGAAGTGTAAAAAATTAGTATAATTATTTTACCTCAAAAATGGAACTTATATAGCATTTAAAGCATGTAAATTATCTTGAGGAAGATTAATATTCATATTATAACCTTCTCCCATGTGTAAAACTCTCCTATAGGCTAGACAAGTGCCAAACTTCTTCTTTTTCCTTTGATAACTACTCTTTATTCTAAAGAACTCATAAATTTTAGTTATGATTAGTTGATTAAGTCATAATAGGACACATGTCACATGACATCATCCTCCTTACACGTTCACACTTCCCTAGGAAGCTGTATAACTCATTTAATGCCCTATTTTGACCTCAAAATGGCTTAAATGATCTAAAGACTAAAATAACTAATGACAAAGGCTTGTATAACATTAAATGACATCAATTAACCTATAATACACCTCATGAAATCTATATTCGATCCCTAAAACACCTAAAATTCATGTTTCTACCTATAGGGGTCCCAATTTGACTTTTAAGGTCACATTTGGTCAATAAATTGGTGACTCATAGGGTTAATATGCCTAAAATACTAACTAGACTAGTAGCCTTGTCAATCCATTGGGCTTAGGGAATCATCTCAAGTATGAGACATAAAAATAGGACATTGAAAACATTCTTTGATCAAGATAAGACCAATTGATTACTTCAACCACACAAAGCAAAGTACACACATAGAATAAAGTAAACAAACTCATAAAACACACACACATGCACTCAAATCACTTGGGGGAATTATAAAAACTAACTATTATTAAAAAATAGTAGCTAATTATAACTCTTTTTAGGATCAAAAGGAAAGTTTCTTGAATCTTCTTCTTTATGAGATGAAACATAGTACCAAGCATGCTTCTTATATCAGATGCTTTGTATATTAGACCTATTCCTTGGTACTTCACTTGATCTGATCTCAAGTAGATTATCCTCAAATATGTATCCAATGTAAATAGATTCCTCTTTAACTTGCACACATACCTCATACTACTACCCACTCTTCATCTCATGATCAGCTAGTATCTTCTTGGTAGGCATGGCATTAAGAATATTGGTTTCTTGTTCCTTAAAAGATTGAGGCCAAAAGGGTTTTGTTCCATCCTTAAATATCTAATGTTTTTCTCCCAATTTATTGAGAGGATGATATCCCATTTTAATGACTTCAAACATATCATCATCAAATGCATATGCCTCTTGAAAGGATAGATTTGAAAGGTTGCTTTTTCTTTACATACTCACTTGAGTGCTAAGATTTCCTTCTCCATATTTGAATAGATCATATCCTCCATTAAGAGGAGTATAAATTTATCTAATGACTATAAAAAATTCATCCAAAGGATGATTAAAAACTTTTTCTTTCCCATCCATGATATCTTGCATAGTAATGGGAAAGCCAATGATAGTTTCCTCTTCTTTGGTAAAATGAGAACATTATTCCTCATCAACCCAATCAAAATTTTACACATAATAAACCACCTCTTATTAATAATTGAGGACATATTTATGATCTCAATTTATATCTCCACTACCATGATCTGGTCTTGCTTCTTAAGGGCTGCAATATCTTCAATCTCCTTCTTGGTGATGCTAGGACTAGGCATCTTAAAATCAAATGACTTAGTCCAATGAGGCTGCCAAGGAGCTAGGATTTATTCAAGAAAGAGTTAAAAAAAATTTAAACCAACTTATCCTATTTAATTTCCCATACCATAGGTCCATCAATGAAAATTTTTATGGGGTGAGGACAAGATCAACTAGTTGGTGGAGGTGGCCCATAGAACTCAAAATAAGATTGAGAGTAAAAAGTAGGGAATTATTTTGGAAGTTATTGAGTAAGGTGAGGCATACATTGGGATAAAAAAACTTGATTTTATTCCTTAAATTTTAAAATAATTT
This sequence comes from Torreya grandis, assembly GCA_037957365.1. Lineage (NCBI taxonomy): Eukaryota > Viridiplantae > Streptophyta > Pinopsida > Cupressales > Taxaceae > Torreya > Torreya grandis. The sequence goes on along the minus strand of JARHVA010009323.1, from coordinate 171,102 downwards.
CGTTTTAATCTTATTGGGCTTGAGTATTCTCTTGAAGAAGGTTAGATGGGGTGTGTTTAGGCATAGGATCTTCTTTTGGCTATAAACCTTCCATCACACCTTGACCTAGCAATTTCATATTTTAATCTAACTCTTTAATTTTCTTGAATAGGTTATATTGTAAAATTATCTCTTTAATTTTATAGGCTCATCATGAAGACAAGGAGTACAAGAGGGATGACATGGAATACAAGAAGTCTCTTGAGGAAGGGTGGGAGGAGTTTGCATAGGATCAAGTTTTTCTTAAACTTCACACTCTTTATCTAGGATTTTTTCCTCTTTCTTTCCCCATGATTATAATATCTTGTTATATATTATGATGTTAATATCAGGAGTCTTTTCTTGAAGTGGTGATGCAACTTGAGGGATGGATGAAGTATTCCTTAATCCTAGGATTTCCTTAGTCTTGGATTCTCCACCTTGTCTCCAACTTGAAATATCATATCTAGAGGACTTTTCTTGAGGTGGGTATGTAATGGGAGAGGTCAGTGAGGGATTTAATTCCACTTCCTTTTTTACTGACATGGATTATTACATTTACATATTATCTAACTCAATCTACCTATCAATATGAGCTTCAAAAATAAGGTTTCTCTTTTTGACTCTCTCTTCTAGTTGATTGGGAAAAGGGTGAATTTGATAAGCTTGATTGGGATAATGAGTAGGGATCAAATAGGATTGATATAAATATTTGGGAAGTGGATATGAAGGCTGATAGGTTTGGTGAGGCAGCTTTTCGTGAATTATTAGCCTATCCTCTAAGGAAGAAACTAGGCCACTCACCTCTAGCATCTCAATTGTGAGACTTTTCTAATTAGCTCTCTAAATAGGTGCCCTCTCTCTTTGAACTAGATATAATTAATCTCTCACCTTATTAATAAGAGACTAGGAATATCTATACCATATCCCTTTATGTGTTAAGATCTATCATGTAACTCTCATAACCCAAGAGTGTCTGCTTAAAGGTGGAAATGGATTGGCTTAAGAAGTGGATAGGTTGACTAGAGGGAGAAAGACATTAATGAGGCTAGCCATAAGACTAATACAAAACATGATAATTCTAGTTATATTGCTAATAAATACTATGACAATACTGGTAATAATCACACCAAGGCTAATAGGGAGTGCCATAAGCTGGATATATCTCATCAAATTATGTAAAATAGTATTCAACACCAAAATTATCCATGAAACCTCATTAAAAGAAAGAACAAAAATAAGAATGTTACAAAAAATATTTAAAGGAAAACTTGGATTGCTTGACCAACTGATATAACTTTGGAGTCACCATTGATGCTTGGATAGATGCCTTGAAAGGCTAATTATTAAAAGACAACACTAAAAATATTTCAACTCCTTAGACTAAAAGTCCCACTAGGTGTGCAAAAAAATATTGTCACTTGGATTTTCACCCTTTGATGAGATGGCTTAGATCTCCTCATCTAAGTGGCACAATTGAAACACCTCTAGGCTTGTGGGTAGCCTAAGGATGAGGCAAATCTTTACATAGGGCTAGCTCCATTGATGTACCACTTTGGATCACTACTACACCTAAAATTTGGAGGGGGGAAGGAGAGAGAAAATTTAAATAAAACTATCCTAAGGGAGTTGATACACCAAATAAGTTGATGACTACCAACTAGTTGCATGTTACACATAAAACCAATAGACTAACTAAACATACACTTCTTCAATATGCATCTTCTCACATCCATGTTACATTATTATGTTATGAATGAATGTTTAGGATAGGAGGAAAAGATAAGAGCCATTTAATGAAACTAGTGAATAGACTAACTCACTCAACCTTGACACTTTCTAGAACATGTCATATGCCCTACAATAAAAACTTTCCAACTACAAATAGGATGAAAGAATGAAACAACATGCTAAGGAAATAAGAGTTATCACTTAATAAAAATCAATCCAAGTAGAACACACAATAAAAAATCATGAAGAGATAAAAAAATTAGTCATATTGATCAAATGGTATGAAAATGAGTAGGGATTTATCATACTTAGGTGGAGCATAAGTTACAGTGGCCAAAATGGCTAGTTCTTATAGAAATTAAGAGAAAGAGGAGAAGAGAAAAGTACAAGGGTCATTAGGGCACTTTTCAAACTAAAAAATGGAGTTACTTATTCATGAGAAGATAATGTGGGATGAACCATGCAAGGTTAGGGAGCACAAGTGTCCATACAAGGCATGAAACTCTTGTAAAGTGGCATAAAACTCCTTATTTTTGCTCAAAAAACCTACCTTCATGATTAACCCTATTTAAACATACCAAAAATAACTAGGGATAGGTCTGATTATTGGAATCAATGGGAAGGATTTAATACATGTCTCTCCATGCATTCATTATAGTCCTACTCATTTGGAATCATCTAGAAGTCAGCCATCATCATCTGTAGTCTAAAAAACTCTTCCTTCATGTACCCTACACACTTGGCCTCCAAAAAGGCATCAGTTTTACATGAAAATACATGGGATGGAGTGGATGAAACCTTTAAATACACTTCATCACTTGAGATTAATTATTCACACTTTAAAATTAGCTCACTTGATGTTTTCCACCCTTCTCACTAGCTTGGTCACTATGCCAATTTTGAATGGCTGAGATGAAGAAGATAGTTGAGGCACTTAAGAGTTTTTTAAAGGAATTAAATTTACATTATGAGCTATATTAAGTAATAATATTCCCTCCCATATTATTTACATCTCTTAAAACCTCTTATAACTTGTACAACACACAAAATAGTCAAATATACCATTTTTTGTACCATGTCCATATAATTTTGTATAGTCTAAAAGCATGGGGAGTAGATTGAGAGAGTATCATACAAGTTTAATTCATCATCCTAGACAAAATATTCCATTATATAAGCTCTCCAACCTCATTTCCTTAAATTGGTCACTAGTAAGGGTTTGTAAGGGGTTTAGCCTATTTTGACCTCTTAGGATTCATTCATAAATATGGGATGTTCAACTTGTAAAAAAAATACACAATAAGGTTTTTTAGTACCTATTATAACTCTTATAAACTTATTTTTCCCCCATGAAAGGAATCGAGAGAGATGTGAGCTTCCAAACCTCTCATATCGAGCTTGTTTTCACATTTTGCACAAGTCTGAGTTGTCTTTGGGCTAAAAGTGGATTACCCTAGAACTTCTATAAATTTAAAAATATTTAAAACATCTTAAATTACCCAATAAATTTGTTTTAATAAGTTATGAGGTTCACTAAGATCTATATGTCAAATTGGCCTACCCTTTGGATTATAGGCCTCACCATGCCTAATAGTTTGTCTACACCTTAAAGACGAAAATGATTTTTTTATAGTTATACCTTCATATCAATATCATATATACCTCTATTGTGACCTTATAAACATTTATAAATGCATGATAACGTTCATCTCATGCCACAATTGGAATTGACCCCCCATTTTGCCTTTATGCCTAAATATGCCTAGTATGCTTGACTGCAACTCTAAGGGTTTAAACCTCCCTATTGGGATTCCTTCCTTTGTGATTATTTTCCATGATTTTTATAGGTTTAATATATCTTTCCACACCTCTCTTTAATGTTTATTAAACTCCTAGTTCACCATTTCTCTCCATTCTTCAAGATTGTAGGCCTATGCACCTAGGGAAGTGCCCTCTATTTGGGACAAAATAGAAGGAAATTCCCCTATTTTTATAGAAAAAAATATATTTTAGGATCCTAAAAAATTTATGGTACATTATATACCAAAAAATAGATTTTGATCATGTTAATAGGCCTATTAAATCCTCCAAAACCTAAAATAGACTCATTTTATGATAGAATATGCATGATTCTTCATGTGGACTATGTGTAGCTTATATAGACCCTTCTCTATACATGATTTATGTTTTATGATATTTTATTTATTCCATAAAAACTTCAAATAAGGTTCTCCAAGTTAGTTTATCACCTTAATATTCTATATAGCTTTCCATACACTTTGCCTAGTTAAAACTCAGTGTTACCTTTGACTGTACTCTACTCTAAGGCTTGTACTTATAGGTGTAAATGCATGGTTTAAATTTTTATTCAAATTTTAAAACCTAATATAATTCCCTTAGGTTCATTTTGTGTTTTATTGGATTCATTTGTTTCATCTCATGGTTTACTAATACCTAGACATACCCAATTTAGATCATTGTCTGTAACAGTCAACACTTGGTTGTAGGTTCCATACAAGGCCTTATGTAAGATTATTTAACATTTAAAATGGATTATGGAGGTAATAATGATCTTTATTTAAATTATCAATGGTTAATTTCATCATTCCAACTTACTTTTACCCTTCATACACACTTGGAATTCACCAAACTGAGGTCTCCCTATCTTGACTATGAAAACCTTACTTTTTTAATCCTATAGGTGCACATAAGATGTAATTGAACATAAAAATGGTGTGTAAGATCCATCCTTGAATCATTTAGGTCAAAATGCATATTTCTACACATGTATTAACCTTATATTCCCTAAAATACCACCTAGACATTATCTGCTAGTTTGTTGTCTGCCTACTCAGCTATAAGTGGGTATTTCAAAGCCTAAGACACTTATAGGTGTATGAGAGATTCAAATAAAGTGTATTATCCCATTTATATGATCTATTAGGTCATAATTACTCTATTAAACCATTCAGAAACACTCAAATACAGTGGCAAGGTCAAGTTTTCAAGTTTGAGTGACAAAGGTCTCTTTTGGGCTCAAAGCTGTAGGTTTCACTACCTATTTTTAGTGCATAAAAGTGTGATTTTGTGTCCTTTAACAAACACTTTATAACCATAATCATCCTTCCAAACTTGTAAAAGTATTTATACTATGTATAGGATATATAATGAGTTCAATGGGAGTAATAAAAATTTAATATGGCTTTGTTATAAGAGCTCTCCAAAATAGTTAGGAGCTCTATTTTGAAAATTTTGGGAAAAGGTCTCCAAGTTTACAATCATCTCCTTGGAAGTGAATTTCAACTTTTCATAGCAATCCATCCTTTCAAAAACGTCTGCCATGATATTTTCACCATATTAATACCTTAAGGAAGTTTCATTACTTATTTCAACATTTCAAAATGGCCTTTTAACCCTCTGTGGTACCTCTTATAGGTGGTTATTCAGTGTGTACAAACAGTAAGTTAAATTTAGGCAATCTACAAGATGTGTCTTCTTATGACCAAATTTAATAACTTATAAAGTTTAAAATGTAATCCTCACTCTCAAATATCTTTTTCAACCTAGATACATATTTATAAATGATTTATCCTCATGAGGTATCACCTGTAGATGAACACTTCATGTGCAGGGAACAAAGTTATAAGCATGGAAAAGGTATTAAATTTAGAATTCAATGAGTTTTAAACATATTCCAATACCTATAAATTGATTTAAAAAACCCTTTAATGGATTCAAATAGCTCTTTTCCTAGTTTCCATGTGGTTTTGTTCTTCCAAGCACCTATAGACATTCATTAATGGTTGCCTCACTAGTAAGTTGCATATGACTACACCTTCATGGATAATTTACCTTATAAAATGAGATTTAAATGGAAGGGGACAAATAATACATTTAATACATGGTGATGAACTTATCTACATCCTTTTAATCCATTTATAGAGCATGAGAAACTCTATAGATTGTGAAAACCTACCTATCATCCCAAATGAGACTAATCTACCAACCTAAGATGATTTTCTCACTAAAACACCAAAAACCTAAAAATAAGCATGTAGGTAATCTTAGAAGATATCCAAAATCCTCTAGAGTCAAAATAACCAATTGGTTTATATAGACTAGCCAAAAATGGAGAAAAACGTATAGGGTGAATGAAATGGTAAGCAAAAAAGCATAGTCAACTTCATGAGGATGGATCATAAGGAAAATAGCACCATTATTTGAAATATTGTGATTTAAATTAATATATCTATGTTTTTTTCACCTCCCAAATGCATTTTACCTATAAGTTCTCTAACTATCTGTACCAAGTATAAACCTAAAGATTGGATCTATGTGTTTAGAAGGGAGAAAAAGGAAAAGAATGGTTTTATCTCAAAAATGGAACTTCAAAAGGATATAAATCATGGAAATTAACCTAATAAAATTAATATTTAAATTACAACCTTCTCCCTCATGTAAAACTCTCCTATATGTCGTACAAGTGCCAAACTTCTTTTTCCCTTTGATAACTAATCTTTATTCTAAATAAACTATCCCTTTTAGTTATGATCAGTTGATTAATGCATAATATGATAAATTTCACATTACGTCATCCTACTTACACCTTCACACTTCCCTGTGAGGCTATATAACTCATTTAATGCCTTATTTTGACCTCAAAATGATTTAAAATAATATAAGGACTAAAATATCTAATGACCAAGGCTAGTATAACATTAATGACATCAATTAACCTATAATAAACCTCATTAAATCTATATTATACCCTTAAAACACACAAAAGTCATGTTTTTACCTATAGGGGTCCTAATTTGACCTACAGGGTCCAATTTGGTCAACAGTAATGCCACTTATCTAGATTTGATGAAGAAATATAAGTCTTCGATATAAATAAATTTGAAAAGTATTTGTTGATGGTCCTAAAAGTATAAAAAATATGAAATTACAATTAAGTAAATTAGTATTATTAGTCAAAATAAACCAAAAATATATATGAATAGCCAAGGTTTGATATGAATCAAAATAATTGTTCCAGATTTTATTTTCATAGTTTAAACTTCATGTAACTATAGACTTTGAGGAAAACCTTAGACATTTGTAGATTAAAATTAGAGTAATTAATGTGTAAGGCTTAAAGGACCATGAGTAAAAGTACTCAGGTCATAGTGGGTCCACATTAAATTTCAAAAAATGGGGGTGTGTTTGTCTAGGGTATAATAGGAGGGACTCAAAATGATTGGACATAGAAGAGGGAGTGAGTTGGGCTTGATTGGAGGTATACTTGGGATGTAAAAATAAAAAAATGTGGAAATATGCATGTAAAACATATTAAGAAATGAATCACAGAGGAAAAATTTAGAACATGGAATAATGGTGACAAAACCATCCCTGCTTGTAGGGGTGGTTACGTAACCATGACCTTTAGGGATAAAATATCTACTATAGATTAAAAAATTACCCTTATTTTAATACAAAAATTCCATCATAGGATAGAACCACCATTATGGTTTAGATAGTCATTATGATGAACTCATCATCATTATCATAATTTTATAACCTCATAGGGTGGTTCCATCACCAAATAGGGTATTTCCATCACTAATGAGATTTTTTTTGAAAATAGGATTAGGGAAACTACAATGGCCAAAAATGAGGTTCTAAAAGACCTAGGAGAGTTAAGGAAGCAAAAGAGGAGAGAATATTAGAGATTTCTAATTTTAGCAGTATTAGGGGGTCATTACATCATCATTAGACCTATCATGTCAAGAATGTTTCACTATGCAAAAATTGGGATCATACATATTTCCCCCTTATGAGGATGAATTTTCATGAATTTATGAGGGTTTAGTCAAAATTAGTGGCATGTGGAAGGGAAATAGGAATTTATTAATACATACCTTATTTACCTTAGTGACACAATGAAGCCAGTCAAGACTTCATATAACGTACAAACAAAAGATGATAATCAAATGCAACATGATGAGAAACCCAAAAAATATACCAAATCAAATTATAAACAATAGTACATATCATATTTATGGGGAAGATCATACTACTTGAACTATCTCATCAGGGGACCAAATCTAGCACTAAGTAATTTAGGACCTACAAAAATGTAAAACCTAATACAAAAGATAGAAAGATGTTAGAATGTTAGTCTCAAAACATGAATATGATTTTTAAATATGAAAATATCTCTAAAATGTCAAAATATTCCAAAATTAGAAAGTTTTTAAACTAAAATGACTCTCTTGGGGTTGAATATATTCAAAAACATGCCAAAAATAATTCATTTGTGTCAATTACTTATGTGATTTCTTGAGCTTTGGATTTCCTATGACCATTTGAAGAAATTAATTAATCAATAAGAAGAGGAATATGATAGGATGGAAAATATACCGATAGGAGGAGCTATAGGGTAGGATTAGGTAAGTTTGGTGCCTCTTTTCCCTTTGCCCAATTTTTATAATTTTTTATCAAATCTTGATAGAATCTAATTAATTTTAAAAAACATAGTTTTAAAATGTTCATGAGTAAGGGTAGACTAGGAAAATGTAAAAATTTTGTCATTATTGGTAGATTATTGAATATTTTGGGAGGTTTTGGAGGGCACATGGATAATAGATGGAACCTTCACTTGGGGATGGAATTGTTGGCTTTTATAGGTCAACAATTCTACAACCACCAAGTATACAAGTATATTTGCATAACCAATGTTGAGGGAAATTGTGTAATTGATTAAGGTGGTTACATAACCACCTATGATGGTTATGTAAATATCACCTATAAATAGGGGCAATTATACTTGTTGGAACTTGACTCTAAAACTTATAATTTTTAATGTTTCATCAAGAAAAGTTAGTATTTTTTTATAAATTAATATTTATTTTATTTTAGGGACTTACATACATTGCATCATAGCTCAGGAGCATGAATGGATCCCTTTAGTCTTGATCCTTCTAATGGCTGATGAATCACATTGGGATTTTGAAGATTGCATAATTGGGGATCATTTTTATTATATTTGATTAGTTTATGACATTTTTACCTATTAGGATCTTAATTAAAATACATTTTTATTCCCCCTAGCTTGAATAGAGTGAACTATCACTTGAATTGATGTTTACTATATTATGAGCCTTCTTATGATAAGTTAGTATCTATGTGAGTTAATGATAAAAGCTATGAGGCCCAAAATTAGGCAAAACATTTCAATGATACTAATTCACCTAATGTGAGAGTGAATTATAGAATGAGGATTTCTCTAGTTGAGGGATCAATTATCTCTAACTTATGGAAGGCCATTATTGGCATCCTTGCCTATTAGCTAGTGGGAAACAAGGGTACCAATAGGCTACTATATACTTCATCATTGATTTTATAATGTATTGATGAGTGATAGGATGTCGTTATACCTCTCATTTAACCAATCAATGGATTGGTGTCATTTTCTACTAGGGCTAGTGTCCAAGGCTATATGTAATGAGATGTTAGATATTTTAGTTAACAATTAATTTTTTGGGGGGTTTACTCTAATATTGATGTATAAATTCTAAGGAAAACAAATAATATTCTAATTCTATGTTGCAAAAAAGTAAAGATATAAAGTTTTTCTAATTTAAGATCTCCTATGGAATTCTTTTTTAAAAAGATTCTTTAGTTCACACCATCAGCATTCAAAACTTAAACATCTATCATAAGACAATATGGTGTCTTTACTCAACTTTCTTGACTGGGTAAGATAGTGTGATATTTTAGAATGTTAGTTATCTATTATCACTTAGACTACTTCTTGATAGGTTTTGAATATGGAGATTAGTTAAAATACTTTACATCTTATGAAATTGAAAGACACACTCTACATAAATAAAACTCACTCATATTAAATTGAAACAACCTTTGCATATAATGGAAACACACTTGCATTACAAGGGAAATAATAATTTATAATGAAAGGGAAATTAGACTTGCATAAAATGAAATATACCTGAATCAAAATAAATACACTTTTAAACTAAAAACTAAAAATACCAATTTTCCTAATCTTTAGAGAGAAGTGGGCCCTTAATCCTTCCTCAAAATATGATCAAATTTTACACAGTAATGAAAAGGAATAATGAACTTTATTTTATTACCAAAAGGAACATATATAGATGTGAAAAATTTCACTTGAATGCTTCTTCTCCATGTTCTCTATTATTTAATATTTGATTATTGAGTCACTGATTATCTAGAATAATAAGGAGACATGTGTTTAAAGCACATCTCAATGACTATTATTAGAATACAAAAAATAAAAATCTCAATAGCTAAATCCACTTATTCAAAACAAAAGATCGAGGAATTAGATCCCACATTTATAGGGAGGTGTTAGAACTGACTCAACTAACAATATATCAATAATAACTAACATAGATCTGAAGATATTATGTCTAGTTTTACAAAGTAGAAATACATTTATATCCAAATCATTTTAAACCATTAATATGAATAGTAATGTCTAAAAGAAGATATCTATATAAGTAATACACACACACACACACACAGACACACACACACACACACACACACACACACACACACACACACACACACACACACACACACACACACACACACACACACACACACACACACATAATGGATATCTTTATAATTTCTATATTGATCTATAGGGTACATCTAGACATTTTTTAATCTCATCTTAGCATCTTCGAAGCATGGCTAGATAGGTCTTTAGAGCATCTTTGGAAATGGATATCTTCGGAGCTCAACTAAGAATATTTGGATCTCAATGTGTTATTTCGCTAGTCTTAAAAACTATTGCCAAAAAGGGTTTCTAAAACTATTGATGACTTCTCAAAATGATCTTGCCATAGGGATGTATCTCTATAAACAAAACTTTGCTCATTTCATCCAAGTGATACACAAATAACAAAATAGAGAGTCAGTAATGTATCGCTTAAAGAAAAATGAATAATTACACTAATTTCCTACTTAGATAATACGTTAAATATTAAATGTAATGCAATTTATAAATCAAATGTAACACTTATATATAGTTTATATGAGATATAATGAGCCATATGGAATGCTCATCATTTCCCCCCTCCCACTTTACCTTTTGCAAGTCCTCTTACAAACCAGTGGGAGAAATATTAATCAATCTAGGAGTCTTAATTCCAACCACTAATTGAGATCATAGATTTGCATGTGGTGCCCCTAATCATGATGATTTTTGGGTAGAAATCCTAAATCTCTTACCACTATATGTACCCATACTTAAAATTCTATTTCTTCTTGATTATGCCAATTTTTCTAGTGACACATGGGATAAAGAATAATAGGTGGCCTAAATCTCATACCAATACACACATATGATCATCCTTCATCTAGGAGATGAGTGATAATTTGAGAAACTACCTGAGCTCTCTAGAAACTATAACTAATGGTTATATGACTCATAACTTCCTTACATTTCAAAGCAATAGAAAAAGTCTCCCATCTATCCATACTTGAATTGATGGAGTTGGAGGAATGCTAGCTCAAAAAATCTTTCAAAATTGCTACATTTACTCTCAATAATTCATGATATTTTTTTATGTACATATGACACATGCACTAAAAGGCAACAAGAAGTTTATGAGCCTTTAAAAATTGAGGTCTCATGCATAGACCTATGGTGTTCTATAATTTAAGGAATAAATTGTGTGTTTTCTCCTAAGTTATATGATTATCATGCTAGAAAGGAAAGAAGGTAATTTTGTTTCCCCCATAAATAATTTCACTAAAAATCTAGACTAGTAACCCAACAACATATTAAAAAGATAGAAGTCACAAACTTTATCCTATATCTCTATAGTAATTTTTAGAAAGACATCCATAAACATATGTTCATTCTCAAATTCTCAATAACATAGGGAAATCCAAGAGAAATCAAATGCATTTTCCACTTTTATAATTTTTCATGAAGAAATATAACATATAAAGAAGAAGGTTTTCTACAAGATAATAATTTTCAATAATTTCACAAATATTCTGCATAGAACTTTGAAATTTATGTAGTTGTTGAGATTTTGCTTTGATTCTAGAATTTTTTTCTTCCAATGTCTAAATATTGTGCTGGAATTTATTCCAAACTAAAATCATCTCATGGAGTGGTAGAGGGAAATAAGGAATAGCCCTTTTGGGTCCTTCAATTTATACATCTATTTCCCTAGTTTCCCTCTGCATAGCCTTTAAGGAAGCTTGTAACTCAACATTCTATGTTTTTAGCTCTTGTATGTGAGTAGTTTTTTTGGTAAGCAATACATTTTTACTAGAAATAGAGTGTTGTAAATTATTAATCTGAGCATCCTTACCAATAATAGAATTTTAAACTAGCAATTTGGGCATCGTTATTTACAAGGGAATTATGTAAGGTGCTCAGTTCATGAGATTGTGAAAACAACTAATTATGCATTATGGTCTATTCAGCATTAAATACTATAATGATTAATTTATGTTCTTGAACTTGAGCAATAGAATCTTCATATCTTATTTCCAAACTATAAATAGTTTGATTCTTACTTTGTAGTGTCAATAAGATAAAATCTAACTCCATTTATTATTTTTGAATAGTTTCATCATGTTGTGATAGAATCGTATCATAGTTTAACTCCTCATCTTCATGAGTAGGCTGAGGAGAAGATGAATCTTCTTCTATAAGTGGAACTTTACCCTTGTCAACTACATAGGGTAAAGGTCTTTCTTTTTATTCAATTACAATTTCCTATGCAGGGGTTTCTTCTTCAACTATTTTCTCAACATCCATAAATTCTATAGGAGAGTTTAAACTTTCCAAAATTTTGGCTACCTATACATCATCTTCTTCTTCCTCCTAAATAATAAGCTAATGACTTGACCAGGGTTTGACTAATGGAGTTAGGTGATGAAACCCTCATTTTTATTTTTAACCCTCAATGCAACATATTTGGAGTTATATGTGTTGAATATGGAACTTCCTCTATTATTACTATAATGAGAGGAGGAGAAACATGATGTGGTGATTTCTTACCAAAAATTTGGGATGATTTTCATAGAAATGAGGGCCAAGCCTTTTCACCCTTAGGTTTCTTCAAAAGTGATGTCAATAGATGAGGTGAATCAAACCATGATGTTTTATTAACCTAGTTCCCCTATTTAATTTTTGAGATACATTAATTATATCACAATAAAGAAAGGATGGTAGGTTTACCTAGCATTCTTGTTTGGTTACTCCTTTCCTCAAATAAATAATAAGTTTCATGGTTTCTCCATTGACTATAGTGAACTACCCATCATAGGTGAGGTATTTCATGACTCAGTATGTAATAGTATGCCATAGAGGTGGAAGACTATCTTGAATGATTACTCAAGACATGCTTTATGGGGATTTGCCCAATTTAAGATAGGGTTAATTGTCATCAATGAATAGCTAAATTAGATAGACCAAACTTAATTTATCAATTATCACCATACCTTATTTAAGTATCCTTGAAATTTCACTGATCATACGCGAATATGCTCGCCTTAGACTATAGAATGATCTTCAACAAAATTTTCTAAAAATTCCTAGACAATGTTTTCTTAAAAACCCTAAAATGTTTTTAGAAAATTTATCCATCTTACCATCTCAGAAATAAATCCAACCTATTCATCTTATAGAAACACATCTACTAACTCTAGTTCACTTTTCTTCTTGTCTTCCATCTTTGGATCTATTCACAGTACTCTCAAAAACTTTCTTATGAAATGAAAAATTGAGCTCAAAATTATAGAGTATAGAGGAGGGCAGGGAAATCAAGATGTGATGCAATAATTAATAAAAAATAAAGGTGTATCACAAAATTATGGATAGGGAGTTCAGATCATGTAGATTTTTAATGAGAAAACACTTTTTAGGGTCAATATCAATGATGTGGTATGAAGGAGCATACTTGGTGGCATTTGAAATAATATTCACAATGATTTCTACATCAAGTCATATATTTTTGAAAATATATTTTAGAATAACTTCACATAAAATCTTGAAATTAGTAAATGATATTGGATTCAATCACATCCACATGGCATTAAAAGATCTTATACATAGTGAAAAGTGTTGTCCGACTAGTGGTCATACATGCAAAGCATAAAACATAAAATGTCTTAATTTTTGGGAAGGAAATACAATTTTACCTCTATCATATGGATCCATTATTATCTCCTAAAATTTCTAGTTTTCTTACAATTATAAATAATTTTGAGAAGATAAGTTAGCTAACAAGACAACAATTCATGTTTATAGTAAAAATTTCTTCTAAAAAGTGTCATATTGATTTTCACTTTTTAGGTATTTTTTTAATTCATTTTTTTATTTTTTATTTTTTATTTTTTATTTTTTATTTTTTATTTTTTATTTTTTATTTTTTATTTTTATTTTTATTTTTTATTTTTTATTTTTTATTTTTTATTTTTTATTTTTTATTTTTTATTTTTTATTTTTTATTTTTTATTTTTTATTTTTTATTTTTTATTTTTTATTTTTTATTTTTTTATTTTTAATTTTTAATTTTTTAATTTTTAATTTTTAATTTTTAATTTTTAATTTTTAATTTTTAATTTTTAATTTTAATTTTATTTTTTTTATTTTTTATTTTTTTATTTTTTATTTTTATTTTTTATTTTTTATTTTTTATTTTTTATTTTTTATTTTTTATTTTTTATTTTTTATTTTTTATTTTTTATTTTTTATTTTTTATTTTTTATTTTTTATTTTTTATTTTTTATTTTTTATTTTTTATTTTTTATTTTTTATTTTTTATTTTTTATTTTTTATTTTTTATTTTTTATTTTTTATTTTTTATTTTTTATTTTTTATTTTTTATTTTTTATTTTCTATTTTTAATTTTTAATTTTTAATTTTCAATTTTTTAATTTTTAATTTTTAATTTGTAATTTTTAATTTTTAATTTTTAATTTTTAATTTTTAATTTTTAATTTTTAATTTTTAATTTTTAATTTTTAATTTTTAATTTTTAATTTTTAATTTTTAATTTTTAATTTTTAATTTTTTATTTTTTATTTTTTATTTTTTATTTTTTTTATTTTTAAGGGAGGAGAATCACCATTTGTTGGTTTTCAACATTCCTCCTTTATTGGATATTTGCTACAAAGATCATTTGGCCTTAGTGGAAGAACTAGGTTCCTTCACAAGGTGAAATTAGTCTTGATTATATTCAATGAATTATTCCATACTAAGAGGTCTTCTATACACTTTAATTTTGTGATCATTGACCAAAAGTGTCCTTTGGTCACCATCAATTGGTTGAATTTAGATAGAGCTATTATTGTGAATAGTTTTAATCAAGTATGGCCCCAACCATCTTGCCCTAAGCTTACCTTTGAAATACTAGAATTTAAAATCAAATAGAAGTGCCCAATCACCTTCTTAAAACTATTTCTCTGTGATGTATCATACCACTATTTTCTCTACTTCTAGATGATGTTGGTTTGAGTGAGTGTATCTATCCTTAGTTCATCCAATCCATTTAGTTACATCATTCTTTCTTTTTATACTTCATCAAGGTCAATTCCCATATCATTTATTTTCTTCAGTATCTATAGTTTAAATTATATTGGTAACAAAGCTTTCTTTCCAAACATAAGTTCATATGGAGAGAATCATATGGTAGTCTTCCATGTTGTATTATATGCCCAAACTACTTTAGGTACTCTATCTACCCAATTTTTTCTATTGTTTACTATTTTGGGCAGAATATTTTCAAGCTCTTAGTTGGTGACCTCCACTTTCCCACTAGCTTGGGGTTGATATGGTGAGTATTTTTAGTGATTGATCTTGTACATTTCTCTAAAATCTTTGGTCATGTTAGACATGAATTAGGGCCCTTGATCAGAAACAATATATCTAGGAGCTCCAAATCTCAACATGATCCTATGATATAGGACATCATCAACCATTTCCTCCCTATAAAAATTGATTTCCTTCACTTCAACCCACTTAGCAACATAATCATTACATACTAATAAATACTCTTTTCCTTGATATGGTGGGTTGATTGGTTAAATAAAATCCAAACTCCATTTCTCAAATGGTTCTAAACTTATTTGAGGCTGGAAAGGCATTTTTGAGGATAGATTAGGCTTATCCATCCTTTGGTAAGGATTGCATCTCCATAAAAACCTTTTTATAGTCTTGTAAAGAAATGACCATTAATAACCTACACCAAGGATCTTATGAATGGTCCTTTTACTGAATAATGTCCTCTTCTTGGTTCACTATGGCATCTTCTTATGATCTCAAATACTTCATCTTCTTTGAAACACCTATGAAGTACATGATTAGGTCCAATTTTAAACAACATACATTTAAACCATTTGAAATGATAACTAGCTCTAATCAAATGTTTTATTTATTTAGAAGTAAAATAATGAGGAAACTTCCATATTTCCAAGTGATTTTCCTTGTCTATAAACTATGGGAAGTATGTAGATATAGAAAATAATTATTTATTTGGAAAAGAATCCTCCACAAGTTTATATTTACTTATAGTGATCAATCTAGACAAAAATTCAACAATAGCATTATACTTCCTAAGTTTGTCTATAATGGTAATGTCAAATTATTACAATAGTAGTAGCCATCTAATAAGTCTCCCACCTACTACTAGTTTATTCATTAAGTACTTAATAGCTGAATGATCTATATAGATAAATACCTGGTAACTGATAATGTAATGCCTAAACTTGTCTATGATATAAACAACATCAAGAAATTCCTTTTTATGGGCATAAGATTCTTATTGATATAATAAATGGTATACATTTTTATTACTCATTTATTTGACCAAAACTACCCTTAATGCATTATTGGAAGCATCGGTATAGATATAGAAAGGTTGTTTCCAATTATGTCCTTTCAAAACCAGAGCATTCATAAGTTTATTTTTTAATGTTTCAAAATCTTATTGGCATATATCATTCCATACAAATTCACTATCTTTTATTGGTAAATAGAACATAGGTGCAACTATTTTGCTAAAGTCTTCAATAAATATTTTATAATATCTTGCATAACCAAGAAAATTTATGACATTTATTTATGTTTGAGGAATGGGAAGACTAGAAATTACCTCAATCTTCTTGGGATCCACTTTTATTCCTTGAGAAGTGATATGATGTCCTATGACTATCCCTTCATCATCCATTATAATACACTTATGATGACTCAAAAATACTTGGTTTTCCTCACATTTAGTGATCACTTTATCCAAATTACTTAATGCTTCATCAAATATTGTGCCATAGATAATGAAATCATCCATGTATACTTCCACACAATCATTTATAAGATCAAAAAATATGGATAACACTACTCTCTAGAAGGTAGTAGGTACATTGCACAATCCAAAAGGAAGAACTATATAAGCAAATGTTCTCGAAGTGTAGGTAAATGTAGTTTTATCTTGATATTAATGGGATATTCTAATTTGACTATATCCACTAAATCCATATAAGAATAAAATTACAACTTTCTTGCCAAGTTATCCAAGACTTAATCAATAAAATTAAAAGGGAAATAATCTCTCATGGTGGCTTTATTTAGTTCTCTATAATCTACACAAACTACCCATTTTCCATTCTTCCTAGGCATAATGACTAGGGGTAAAACCCATTGACAATCAGATATGGGGTACATGAACCCAACTTCCAATAGTTTTTATATATCCTTCTTTACAATTTCTTTCAAGGCTGAGTTAATTCTCTATTATGGTTGTCCAACTAGTCTAACATTGCTGGTGTAGAAGTGATGGGTACATATATTGGAATGTATTCATTTCATATCACTGTAATCCCAAGTGAAGCTTTTTGTGTGTCATACCAATACATCAAAAACGATAATTTATTGATATTAATTTAAAAAAATATTGATATTCAATAGTTTACCAAGATGAATTATAATTTGTTTAATACCTAGAACAATAGAATTTAACTATTTATATTCACTCATCAGGGAATTTAATGAACATGTGTGTCATAATAACATGTGAAATGTATCCACATCCTTGTAAAAGGTTTCACTTTTGGAGAGGAGATTGGTCAATGGACAATGAAAATAATTTAAAAATGAATTATGCTTATTTTGAACCAAGTCAACTATGGCTTGTTGGAATCTTGTGGACCAGATAACATGTTTGGGGAACTTATGACATTATCTTGATTCTTAGTAGTGGATTTAAATTCCTCCTATTCATTATTATTAATATTTGGAGCTAACCTATTAGTATTTAGAGCTAAGTTATTAGTATTTGAAGCTAATCTATTAGTATTCAGAGCTAAGTTATAATACTTCAGAGCTAGGCTATCAGACTTTATAGCTAGGCTATCAGACTTTGGAGCTAGTCTATCTTAGTCAAAATCTTCTATTATTTGTTCCTAAAAATCTTGGACATGTTATTTTATGGTAACCATGGCTAAGAAAGACACACTAGTTTGATTTTGTTCATGTTGATCCACACATATCTATTCAGAAAGATCCAATGATGGTCAAGTAGGTGGATAAAAAGATATTTGTTTCGCCTAAATTCCATTGGAAATGGTCACGTTTCCATATCGCAAGTCAATTTGTAATGTAATTGTAGCTAACCAAAGTCTTCCAAGAATGATTGGGTATCCTACCCTCTTGGGTTTAGGTTAAAGGATCATGAAATCCACATGATATTTCTAGGGTTCTATAGTGAATGGCACTTTTTCTATGGTTCTTTTAGGGGTAGCAATGGATTGATTTGCAATTTATAAAATTATAGTGGTATGTTAAATCCTTTTGAGGGATAAATATTATACTATGTTGATAATTATTATGTTTATGGTATTACCTAGATATACAAGGATATTTGGTATGGACTTGTTCCCAATCGTTACAATCATCTCAAGACTACTAGGGTCTTTGTATTTAAGAACAAGTATGTTTCCTACTAGAAAATCAGCAATTTTTCATGTTACCTAAATTGTTTTAGGATATTGTTTCTTCCTTCTTAGTGATTTGATTCACAATCCCTTAATTATTTGATTCAACTTAGGAATATCCTTAATGGACCTTAATAGTGTAATTTTTATCTTCATATTTCTTAATCTATGCATCAATTCAGAATCCTCCTTAGGTTTTTCTTCCTTAATTCTCTCAGTAAATGGAAGAGAAAGGTGATCTTGAATCAAGATTGGTGTGATTGGATTTATTGTGGCTTCTACCCTATCTTTATTTGGTTCTTGAACTATAGGTGACTTAGGAGTGTTTTCATCATTGGGAATTTTAGTTATGGTAATGGGTGAATATCGTACTAACTTTCCTAATCTAAGTTAAACATTATTACACACAGCTAAACCATTTGCAATGTTGCTTTCTTGATCAATTCCATAAATTGGTGTATTTTGCCTATTCTTAGGATTTTCCATTGGTTGGGTAAGTAAATATGATTGGTTCACCTTATATTCAATTATTATTGGCTAAGGTTGTAAAGGCATCAAATTTTATTATGGAGGAAACCTTATATGTGTTTGATATTATTGATTTTTCCATTGAGATGGTGACTATTGTATCTAATGTGGTTGTTGGTTTTACTATTATGCTCAACGTTGTGAATAATTTTGATACATTCTTCACATTTGTGGCATCCATTCTTTAGTACCCCATGGTGGTGGTTATGGTGGTGGTCCCCACATTGGTGGTGTGACTTGTCCATCCCATGGTGTCATCCATGGATTGGGAGGAAATATTGGACCAAATTGATTTTGAGGCTAGGAGTATTTATTTCTTTGTATTTAGATAAATCTCACTTCTTCAACTACATGTGTTACCTGGTTTCTTATGGTAGGAAGATGTTTTCAATTCTTGGTGTCATGGTCTAGGTCAAAAATACCATAGAACTCTTTTTTATTTAAATGATAATATTTTACCGCATGTTTGAGTCTACATATAGGACAATATATTGACAATTGTTTAATGTTGGTGGCATTGTATTTTGATTTGAGTCCATCTAATATTGATGTCAATTATACTAGAATATATATTTCAAAATTATTAAATTCTTCCATTAATTGGCTAACTTTAGGTTATTTTCCCAACCATGATTTCCTTATGCTAGGTCTTGTCCTGGAATAGTTAGTATATAATGCTAAAATTTGATGAAAGGTTAGCTTGTCAATGTCACCCTTTCCCACTAGATTCAAATCATCATGTGCATCATCATCTAAGTCTTTAAGAAAGGCTATCTTAAGGACATCCTCTATGATTTTTTAAGCACTTTGTTTATGGGAAAATATAAACATATCAAGGTAATCTTCTAAGGTTTCATCTTCATTTTGTTTGATATTAAAAATTCTTCTTTCTTGTTATCTGACTCTACAATAATCATGATATTTATCAATAAATGCAATTTGTATTTCATCCTAAGTGATTATATAATTACCCTCAATGCCCATGAACCATATCATGGTCACATCCTTAAGTGTAGATGTGAATAACTTTAACTTTTGATTGTCTATGACATAGTCATATGTTTGGCAGAGAACCTAAAATTCAAAGATGAACTGATTTGGATCCTCTAAGGATTTACCTCTAAAAGTAGGTAAAATATATAGTGAGATATTTTTTATGGAGGTTTTATCATTAGGACCCAAGTTGATTGGATAAGATAAAGTTTTATCTTATTGAGACTATCAATCAAGGTTTTC
This sequence comes from Torreya grandis, assembly GCA_037957365.1. Classification (NCBI taxonomy): domain Eukaryota; kingdom Viridiplantae; phylum Streptophyta; class Pinopsida; order Cupressales; family Taxaceae; genus Torreya; species Torreya grandis. Next base: position 150,600 of record JARHVA010009323.1, on the reverse strand, counting down.
TACATGTGCATGTTCTTCTCCCATATTTTATTCCCAATTTTGACTATGAATCCAACCTAAGTTCTCTTCTTGGGTTCTCAACCTATGGTATACCTCAAGAAGAGAATATTTTTTGGTCATTAGATATTCTTCTTTTAGATATTATGGATCAAATTTGACTATTCTAGAAATGGGATTTTTAGGATCAATTCTTCCTATAGGGAAAGATGTCTTGAATAGGATTCTTCTTGTAGGATCTATTTGTGAGGATGAAGGTTGTTTAGGAGAGGAATCAAAAAAAATTTATATATGAATTTCAATTATTTTTATCTCACTTTATGATATTTCCATCAAGGATAGGATCCTTTCTTCTTGTTTTATTTGGGATTCTTTATAGATAAACCATCCTTGAGAATCCCTTAGGCAGTTCATAAATATAAAGAATCCTAGATTGTTTTTCAATTTTTTGGGTATATGAATGTTTTTGATTTTTTATTATATAACTCTAATATAAGATCTCAATAATACTTACTAATTAATATTCCCCAATAATGGTGACAAAAATGATAGGCTATCGTTATACATCTCATTTAACCAATCAATAGATTGGTATCATTTTCTACCAGGGCCAGTGTCCAAGGCTAGTTACAATGAGATGTTAGATATTTGAGTTAGTTCATTATTTGGGGGGTTTACTCTACTTTTTATGTCTAAATTCTAAGGATAACAAATAAGATTCTAATTTTATGTTGTAAAAAAATAAATCTAGAAAGTTTTGCTAACTGAAGATCTCCTATGGAATTCCTTATTAAAAAGATTCTTTAGTTCACACCATCAACATATATAACTTAAACATCTAGTATAAGACACCATAGTTTCCTCACTCAACTTACTTGATTGGGTAGGATAATGTGATATTTTATAATGTGATAATATTGGTTGTCTATTATCACCTAGACTTCTTCTTGATAGGTTCTAAATATGGCAATGAGTTAACAAATTTATGAAATTGAAAAACATACTTAGCATAAATAAAAATCACTTAAAATTAATTGAAATAACTTTTGAATTTAATGGAAACACATCTCGAATTAAAATGGAAATCACACTTTGCTTTGAAAGTGAAATCACACTTGTGTAAAATGAAATATACCTAAATCAAAAGAAATACACTTTTAAACTATAAACTAAAAATACTAATTATCCTAATATTTGAAGAGAATTGGGCCCTTGCTCCTTCCTCCGAATAGGATCAACTTTTACTCAGTAATGAAAAGGAATGTTTAAATTTATTTCATTATCAAAAGTAACATATACAAATACACAAAATTACACTTGAATTCTTCTTCTTTCTATTCTCTATTATCTAATATCTGATTAATAATTTGTTGATTATCTAGAATGAAAAGGAGACATGTATTTAAAGCACATCTAAATGACTATTCTTAGAATACAAAATTTGGAAATCTAAATATCCAAATCCAATTATTCAAAATAGAAGACCTAGGAATCAGATCCCACACTTATAGGGATGAGTTGAAACTAACTCAACTAATAATAGATCAAGAATAACTAACATAAATCTGAAGAGATCATGTGTATTTTTACAAAATAGAAATACATTTATATCTGAATCATTTTAGATCATTACTATGAATAGTAATATCTAAAAGAAGATATCTAAATAAGGAAGACACACACACACACACACACACACACACACACACACACACACACACACACACACACACACACACACACACACACACACACACACACACACACACACACACACACACACACACACAAAACACAAACACACAATAGATATCTTTAGAATTTCTATATTGATCTACAAGGTAAAACTGGACATATTTGGAGCATGCCTAGGCATCTTCAAAGAATGGTTACATAGGTCTTTAGAGCATCTTTAGAGCTTCAAATCTTTAGAGATTGACTAGGAATCTTTAAATCTCATTATTTTTTTCACTGAGTCTTCAAAATTGATGTCAAAAAGGGTTTCCAAAATTGTTGATGACTTATCAAAATGATTTTACCATAGGGATGTATCTATGTATAAAAAAATATGATCATTTCATCTAAGTTAGACACAAATAACAAGATAGAGAGTCAATAATGTATCACATACAAAATGTAATACAATATATAACCAAAAAGAAACACTTATGGATAGTTTATATGAGATATAATGAGCCATATGGAATGTTCATCAATGAGAGGGGAGCATACTACTCCTAGATCCAAGATATACTTGCTTAGAGTTATAGGGAAATATACCATGTGGATCATTTGAGGGCCCTTTTAACCATCCACTCGATGGTTGTCATGGGATATATTTATGATAAGATCATCCTTTATCAAAGGGGAGAGTCAATTAGAGAGCATAAGGACATTAAGACCACCATATGGATGAATGTGGTGTCATTCCATGTTTTGCCTTGAGTAGTGGGGACTTTAATAATAGCCAACATTATCACCCTACCCTACTAAGACATGGTTTGAAAATGGGCCAATGAAGGGCTTATATTGTGGCCACTATAAAGGCCACTTAGGTTTAATATAGGGTTTTATAGTTTGAGTTACATCATATAGATAGGGTAACACAATAGATTTATATGCCCTATCTAGGAAACCTTCATATTCTTAGGGTTATCTACAGAGGTATATAGGAGGTGAGAGATACTATATTGGGGAAATTGTTTTAGCATATACTTTTGAGATGGGTATTATTTTGGCCAACACACCCACTTTTATTGTAAATTGGGGATCCCTCTTTAAAAATGATGTGATTCAGAGTTATTAGACCCAAAATCTCATTTTGAGTCATTCTCAGAGGCACATATTTAAAACTTGTCACCCTATTTTTCCTAATGTATAAGTGCATTTTTAATCATTGATTGACCCAAGTTGGGAACCTTAGGAAATTATGATAATAACCATGTCAAGTCTTGATAATGATCTAAAAATAAGTAATAATTTATCTTAAGATATTTAGCATGCTAACTTTGTATGCTTGTTCTCACTTAGAAATTTCATGAAGTCTCAGTCCCTTCCTAGGTATAATGACCCAGAGTCTTATATGGCCCTTGGAATCCTAGCTAGTTGCCAAGTGATCATTTAATTAGTTGCACTTCTTTTATTTTTCACCTAGTATTTTTATGTGGTTTTTTGTAGAGGTAAACAATGCAATAAAAGGATGTTACATGTCCAATTAGAAGAAGTCATTCCCCATTTTTTTAGGCACATTAATATCTCAATCTTGACATAAATGTTAGATCTTAGGAGAGCCTGATGCAATGACAAAGTGCCATGTGGCCCAAGGTTATAATTTTCCATTACTCTAGTCAATTAACCTATGCCAAATTTCAAATCACCAGTCTCTTATACTTGATAGAGATGTTAGATCTTAAGAGATTTTGTCCCAAATAAGGAGTTCCATTACAACTAGAGGTAGAATGGTCAGTCTCTCAGTCCTAACATAGATGTTAGATCTTGGGAGATCCCAACCAAATAAAAAATTACTATATATTCCTAATGTTAGAGGTGACCAAATCCAACTAATTAGCTCTCCCTTGTGTTAGATGCATCAATCTACAAGTCTTGATAGAGATGTCAGAGTTTGGGATAGCCTAACATAATTAAGGAGTACCATACGACCTATTGTCAATACAATCAATCTCCCTAATCTAACATAGATGTTAGATCATGATATATATCAACATATCATAGCATGTCACGTGCCATAACCATGCATATTAATAGGTGGGCCCTTGAAATCCTTAAGATGGTTAGAATGAAGTACAAGTGGAATCTCAGGGGTTAATCATAAGAATACATGTATCCCAACATAGCATCATGTCCCTCCTAAGAGTATAATATTAAAGTGTTAGGCCATGCCTAGGTGTTGACAAATGACACATAAGCCAGTGAACATAAGGAACATGGCATGAAGTGGGATCTACCTAAGAAGTGTTAAATATGAGGTGGTTAGGTGTCTACCACACTTAGAAATTAATAAAGTGGAAAACTAGATCCTGATTAGATAATTTAAAATGTCATATCACCCTCATTAGATCTACTAGGTGGCATGTAATAATGAGCTCAAAATTAACTCCAATTTAGGAAATAAAGGATAAGATTGAGCCACCAATCAGATTTGAATCCATAATGAGTGAAACATAAAACATCATTAATGGAGGATGGTGAATATGCTTTTTTATAAGTTCCCTAAGGAAACTCATTAATGGTTATCACTCACAAACTCCCAAAAATCAGCTCATGGATTTCTAATCCCACCAAGTACCTTTTATTATTCCCCCTTCTATTGAAATACATTCACCAAATATCATTATAATACCATGGCCACCTCATCTTCAAATCCCAAGGCTAAGCCCAAGTACTATGATATGCTCTTCTCAAAAGGCCTGACTCAATTAAAGTACTACAACAAAATGTTCAAGGATATTGACTAGGTACCCAAGGAATGTAATAGTGAAAATGAGGAATAAGTAGATTTTTAAGATTCCCTAGGGGTGTATGAGAAGTGTGGTCTACATAGGATCATGATAAAATTAGAAGTGTTCCCTTACACTAACTTGTTTAGTAAGCTACTTGTGATATCTAGTCAAGTAAAAAAAACATTCATGGCCTAGTTTACTCATCCTCTTCTAAGAATCAAATCATAAATGTCTCTGGGTCCACCTTCAAGACTTATTACACTCTCTTAGATTTGACCTTTATATATGACATAGATATGGTGAAGGCCTAGACTGATTCTTACCTGATCCATATCATCTTGAGGGAATGGGCTTAGAACCCAAATGCAAATTGGGTGAAAAAGGAGGGTGCCAATGCATACATGGTCTACACCTTCAAGGATGGGATATATTTTGGCATGATTATATTAAACTATTTTTTTATATCCCCATACTACTTACACATCAACATGTTTTGGGTAACCCTACTCCACATCATTCTACATGGATATTGAGTCCCCGATTTGGGAGGAGTGGTTAATTTCAACATGGTGAATAACATAGGAGATACCTGAGTTGTAGTCTATAAGATGGTCACCTTCAAGCCATCTATTTTCTTGGCATGTATTCTTAGATGCCCAATGTTCCACGTTATATTCTATAAACTATATATCCATCACTATAGGAACCATGTTAGGGATATCTATTAATATTTATACCCAGTAGTGTAAAATAAAACTAATAAATCCCATATGCCTCCTTTATATAAATAAATCATGGACTCCATTACTAACTTCAATGATTATTGGTATAACCAAGAGTAAAGTATAATTTGAGTCAGAGGCATTCTCAAAGCACCCCTTCACTTTCCCTACTACATCTTAGATCATCTAAAAGAATAATATATTTCATACCAATTGGTGGATTGCATCTTTGGCTTATGTTTAAGTCACTAGAAAAAATTATTCCCACATCTCCCAATCACCATTCAACACCATGTCTATAAATACTTCCATCTTCTATAGAAGATGGTAGCTAGGCAAGACTCTTTTTCACTAGAGAGAGCCAAACCATGAGATTAGGACTCAATGGGCATGATCAAATCCCACTTGGTGATATACTTGACTCACCTCAATGTTAATTATGACCACTATCTTGAATAAGATGATGAGATGTACCTAAATATGGTGGATGACTAGGATGTTCTAGTTTGAATTGAGGCCCATAAAAATAAGGCTATATTTAGCTCAAACTGACTGTTGTTCCTTCTCCATCCACCTAGTCAAGATAAGAAGTCAACGTGACTCCTCCAAATCTTTCTTAAATAATTATATAGGGGATACCAATTCCTTATCCCCATCAATACCATCCTCATCACCCCATGAATTCACCTCCTCCACCTCTAGTAACTCATCCATCTTGGCCCTAGGTAGTTGTTAGTAACCCAAATAATACCGAATTGAAATAAAAAACATAGATCTGAATCATATGTAGACTAACATTAAAATAATCTAAGTGGGATACCTATATCTAGGTAAAATATCTAGTTGTGAGGTTAGATCTTCTAAATATGTGAATTTAGGATCAATTAATAAACTTATTTAATGTTGGGATGAAAAGAGAAAAGAATAAACTGAAAGGGAAATCTATGCTATGCTGGTGATGCACTTGAATTGTAACTGATCCTCTGTAAAATTTGAAACTTAGGCACATATATGAATAAAGATAGAAAAATTTGTAAACAAAAGTTTCTTAGATCAATTCTAAACATTAGTGTTTCAAATGAAGGTTTGAAAGAAGGTTTGCATATTGAAGGTGTGTGAATGTAGGTCATAAAGACACTACATACTAATAATTTTCAAGTTAATTTCTATTCTTAACTCTTTAAGTGATTTTCAAAGGATGAAATAATAGTAGTAGGTGAGGAAAGGACCAAAAAAATGAGATATATATCACACTTTTATGTAAATAAACAATCAAAAGAACACACCACAACCATAAATTGATCTACAACTAATTTTCTCTAATGATTTCTGGTGCAAGTTACAATTTATGTATAGTCTCTCTATACCAGCCTCTGGGATCTAAAAAATGGATTAAAATCCTAAATACATATAAAAATAGAATAAGTTCTATCCCCAATGTGGTGTAGAGTTGAGAAGGAGAAGACAACTAGAATTAACTCCAACTCAATTTCTTTTTACAATTATGAATAATAATCTTTCAAGATTTTTCCTTATGTTTGGTGTCTTGCATGATGATTGCATGAAATTTGGCATTAGAAAACAAAGTGGTGGGACCATTTGACTTGTCTAATATCCTTATCTAAACATTATATGCCATTATTTATCTAGATAACTGATGTGAAGTGATTTGGTACATGAGTTCAAGATGAGTTGTGCATGCAATTGCACCAATTGAAGACTAGTTAACTCATCCAAAGGAGTAGTTGAAAATGTATATTATATCAAGGAAAAATTTTGCATTATGTATACTATATAAAGAGGCATGAAAAATCCATTTTATCTCTTATCATGATACTTATTTTCCATTCTTATTTACTTGATTGATTAGATAGGCTTACTAGGCTAACATAGACCTAGTAGCCTAATTTTAATGCTTGATGGCCATAAGAACATAAAAAAAACTTAAAAACCTAAAAAAAGGATGAGTTTAAGACATGAAAAAATGCCACATATCATGAAAATGGTTTTGTTTTGAAACATCTGCATATTATTCAAATAGGTTGAGTAAGCTAGTTTATCTTTGATTTCTTGCAGAGTGGCTATTTTGGATCAACTCCAAAGGACACTTTCAGGCAGATTTATAACCAAATGATTATTTTAGCATAAAGAAAAAGTTACAAACTTTGATATCCATGGATTTTATTTCATGCAAACTTTTTTTACCTAATATTTTGTGTTTTTAATCTCAAAAACATGTTTTCTACCAAATATGTACAATGTCTATATAACTAATGGCCATAGGCATGAATCTATGAGGGTATAATTCATGATCCAACTAATAGTCAAGAGGTTTCAATGATATTGGATGCATCTTTCTTAAAATATCTAAAGAAAGTTTTTCTAGTGGGGTTTTACAAGGGTTTAAGAGTGCTCTAGGCTCTTAATGATTGTTCATAAATCCTAGCCATGAAACTCTGAAATAATGCCACAAAAAGTTAGTTTATTAGTCCCTTTAACTCCCCCAAAGTCCTTAGCTTCCCATGTAAAAGGTGTGTAACAAGGTGAGCATGTGAAATACCATTATTAGTAATTTTACCTATTAAGGATAAATTACTACCCCCATAACTCCAAACTTTCAATTAATCCAGTGCTTAGCCCTTTGTAGCTAGTCAAACCAAGGAATCATGGCCTAAAAATGCAATTTTGAGAAAAAAAGTCAAAATTAGGATTTAAAAGGTCATTAAATTATCCAATTCATCTTTATTCATGTTTAAAAATGTGTAAATATCCTATTTCTAAATTTTTAAATCTTGAAACGATGCTTTATTGAGTTTCATAAGCCTAAAAGGCCCCAAATAAGCCCACACATGCCAAATTCCTAAGTTTAAAATATTGAAAAGGTTTAAAATTATATTTTTTCATTTTATAACATGTGATGATTCTCACATGTTATTTACCAAGTATCAGAAGGCTTTGGTCATCTTTTAAAATAAAAAAGAGCTTATTTTCCTTCATTTTATAAGAGAAGTACAGATTCTGTATAGATTTCATACAATCCAGGGTAAGGGATATCTTTAACAAGACATAACCAAGATTAAAAATAAATTCCATGGAAATTCATGTCCATATAGGCCCTAAATTAGCCTTCTATTGATACTTGATTTCTTTGCATAGAGGGACCTACTTGTAGGTTTTTTGATGGTATGAACTACTAAGGAAGGGTACAGATCTCAAATTTTAGGTGAATAAAATAAACTTAGAGTGATTATTTATGGTTTAAATAGATTTAAATTGGATTATTTAGGCTCATGAGCCATTAAATTAAAGATAATCTAATTTATGTTGCCTTACAACTAGAAGGGCAACCTATTTTCTCTATTTTATCTTCATCAAGGCACCATTTCAAGAAAATTCTAGTTGGTTAAGCTTCTTATGGATCCCCTATACCTTATCATGTCTTTATTCATGTATTTTTCACATGCCATATGGTCAAACAAAGGATCTTTTTTAGGAGTCTATTTCTATATTTATAAGCTTCAAAGGTGAATTATACGGTCATGGGAGAAGGAGGCAGCTTCAAGTGTTCAAGAAAGTCATTTTTTCAGGGTTCGATCATGTTTAATATGATTTATAATCAGAATTGTCTAATATAGAAATAAAGCTCATCTCCATGCTCTTAAAGTTCCTAAAGAGACCTAGTTTAGCATATGTTAAGGTTTCTTTACAAATTTTGAGGTTTTTACAAAATACTAGGTTTGAATTTTATTCTCTTCCCCTCCTCCAATGGTCTCCAATTTCATGTGGTGAGAGGATGGAGTGTTCAAGTTTGTATAATTCCCATCATCCTAGTTTTTTCATGCTCCTTCATGCTCCTTCCCACCACCATCTCATTCACCCCATATCACTACCATAGTCTACCTTTTCCACTGTGTTTGCATTTATTCTCATCTCCACTTTTGTGTTTTCATCATCTCTCACCATATTTCACTCTTTCACCGTCCCCATTTCATTTTAACATAATAAAAAGAGCTAAATTTTAATACAAAAACCATAAAAAGTGGGGTTAAAAGGCATAATCTCCTACAAAAGCATTAAAATATAGTCATGATTTGTATAATGGTATATACAGTCACCTTCATTTGATAAAGATCACAAGCTTTATGATGATCATAAGACATTAAGACATGTACATTGATGGGGTTTCAAAGGTTCTAAATCTCTCAGCATGGATGGCTGAAGGATAAATCATCATAGACACATACAACCCTAAAGGGTACCTATAAACTTGTTCAAGATCAAAGCTTACAATTAGGTGAGGTCTTGGCAACCTAAATCCATTTGAGTGGAAGTAAGGTCTTAGAAACATAAGGATAGTTGACTTTAATAAGGTGGATTAGAAATAACACAAGGTAAATCTCTCAAGGTCATGAGGAAAATCAAGAAAAGGAGTAAATACCTATAGCCAACACTAAATGATGGCCTACATCCCTAAAAAAAACCTATAGTTCTAATCATGTTGGAAATATGGATAAGGAGGTGTTGTTTCTTTTGGTAGGTCATCTTGTGCATAAGGGTGTTATCATGATTTGATATAGAATAATCATATGTGATATAGTACTACTTGATAAACCCTATAGTCATGCCATTAAAGACAAATCTTATAGTCATCCTATTAGTAACCACCTACATCTAAGAAGGTTTTGAGGCAATTGAAGAGGCATGTCTAGGTGGTATGATAAAAGAACATGAAACACTACCAACTTACTTCAGTAATGGGTTTAAAAGGCATTTGGGTCTAATGCAACTATCAAAGAGAAATGTCAAAAGACACCTACCCAAAGATGACATATAGGATTGTATAGAAAATTAGCCTACAGTCACCATAAATACCCTAGTTAGGAAGATTTTTTTGTTATTTTAAAGGTTTCTAGTCTGTTTCAAGGAGGTCTTGGTTTGAAAAGGGTGATGGTCATTCACAAAAAAGGGGATACTAAACTTGTGAGGGTTTGATAAGGGCTAGTGAAGCACAATTTCAATCTACAACCAAGTAGTGGAGCTAAAGGGCAAAAAATTTCATTGATGAGTCATTTTTCTCAAGCAAAGCATGTCATGACAGTTCAAGGAAGATTATTAAATCATTCAAGCTAGTTTGAAGCAAGGAGTAACACATGAGGGACCCTTCACATGATCTGTAAACACTAATAACAACTTCACTACTTTTATAAAACTGTTTAAATGGATCTTTTAAATTCTCAATTCCATAATTTACATTGAATTGGAAGTGAAAATTTCTCAACTTTTAAGATTTTGGAATGATTAAATCTGATTAAAATTTGATCCAAATCAAGTTTCAAAACTGAAATAAAGGTGAAATGAAAGATCACATCCATTATCCATTAAAACTGTCAGATTTTACCAAATTTTTGATTTTATCCAATTTCTCGTAAATGATCAAATGATTAAATTTTGCATTCTAATATAAATCTAAATTCTAAACTTCAAATTAACTAAAACTAAAATGCAAAAATGAATCCAAAGATCAAAACATAGAAATTGTTTATAGGGTTCAGAATTCCTACGTCCCCGAGTTCTTATCAAATTGATCCATTAATGTTGTTAAAATTTGCAAGATAAAATAATACTTACAAACAACAAAAGATCATATCTCTCTGCAATAATAGTGATCAAACCTTTGAAAAACCTTGGCTGACTCAGCACATCCTTCACCTTCCTGAATCACAAGCAAAGGCTTCTCCAAATCAAAATTGACAACTTCCATAGCTTAAAATGATGTCACCAATTCTCCAAAATGGGCAAATGAATATACTACACAGAGCATATCAGAATTCTAAACAACTTTGTGGTTTATTTCAATCTTTGGTTCAGCTTCTAAGGGCTCTAAAATGACCAATTACTACAAATGGGTCTATTTTATTACAAAACACAGTTAATAATTCACCACATTTAACTATAACGTTATGCCTTTATAAACATGTTGCCATGCACAGCTCAAGTGGTTAGGCCTTATCCCTTTTGATGGATAGGTTAGGTGTTCAAGTCTTAAGCCTACCTTTTTGGGCACTCAAACTTATCCTTTTAGTCCCACATCCATGGGATTATGAAATCCATTAGGTTCTTAATGGACTTGAATGTCTATTTTGGAATGTCGAATATATATTTTATCCCACATATGGTGGGTGGGGAAGGTTATCATGCTTTAACAAGTCCTTCAAAAAGTGATTGGCCACCTTGAATTATGTCAATGGCCTTATTGGTGGGCACTTAGATTATCCAAATTAATCCCACATTCATTGAACAAGATGATAAAATAGGCTTAATATAGCCTAAGATGAGGATATATGGTTGCAGCTTCGGTCACGCCACATGCCTTTTTATCTGGGCCAATATTGGATACTGATCATAATACTTGGATGTGGCATGGTGGACTTGGCATCTAGTTCCTTCAGTCTCAAACCAATAGTGGCAATGTATTGACTCAGAAATATGAGTTGGCAGGGATAATTTTGTAAGTGTTGGTTACTTGGTAATAATAAATTGTAATGAATTACCAAAGCAATATTACAAGGCTATTTAAAAAATTCAATTCAATTGTCCCACATGCATTTAGTGGGCACAAATTGATAATTTATAAGCAAAATCAAATGCAATGGAATGTGAAATAGAGGCCAAGGCACCCCTCCTTTATCAAGTGTGTCGACCCTCGCTGAAGGCCCCCAACGAGCCAATAACAGGGCCCACAGTTCTCCATATGACCGCTTGTCAAAGACTGGAGGCTAAAAACAAACACCAAACCAAATTTTTTGCATGAATGTATAAAATTTATTACCACATGTCAACCTATGATTCGTCCACTTGTCTCATGCAAATAATGCCATGTCACTTTTTGACGCTCATTATTTCCCAGTTGCAAGAAAACTTTAGCGACTTATAACTTGAGCATACGGTGTCCATTATGTAAACCGTGAAAAGCATCAAAAAGATCTCAGTGAGCTTTACGCTGTGAAATTGGTTTAGTCAGAAATTGGAAACTTTTTCAGAACTGAACTCTAGATCACACCTCCCTACAAAAGAGGCTTTTGGTTTCCAAAAGTTGACTATGACCTGAAATATTATAACTGGTCTACTACATCCATCAAATAAAACACAATCATAGTAAAGAGATAAACATTGGAAAAATAAATGATTCACAACTCAATTGAAAATGCCTACACATAGCATGAGTAAAGAATCTGCAATTGCCAATAACTTGATCACAACATACCAAAACTGTATGCCCATATCAAATCCTATAAAGCGGTGAACTGTCAATCACTGAAATAATTCCCAATGTAAATAGAAAATAAGTTTGTTAATGCTGAAAACATATAATGAATGTTGTAGACATGTTTCAATGCAATGCCCTGGTATGGGACTTATATGCTAAGCAAATATAAACAACACAAAGAGTATATTGCCTAGCATTCAAACATGCCCATAGGGTCTTAACAATGCATCTATACATCCATGTGCCAAAAATAGATACATTCTAAAAATAGCAGTCAACTTTGAGACAAGTGTTGTAAGGAATTAAATCTACCTACAACATGCATTCTGCTATTATCTCCAACTGATCAAATGAGTTCAAGTCCTCTAGACAACTCACACAACATAAATAGGAGATTCCAAAAAACATAGAGCTATTAAACATGAGAATTGAAATATTTCAAATGATGAACCTATCTCGAAGTGTTCTCACAAACTCTACTAATGCATTATAAAAGCTTTTTCTTTCCCTTAACAAAATTCTTAATAATTCTTTGACAAACGAGTGCATTATTAATCCACTTAATCAATTTTTTTTGCCTAGTTAACTTGATTTCCTTAGTGGATTCCTTAACATCATTATGGATTGATTTAACTTCATTGACCTTATTAATAGGTTGATAAATCATCTTAGTTTTACCATGTTTATAATGAGAAGATGATTGAAGTTTAAAACAATGATCAATCTGATGTCCACTCATATGGCAATGAGTGCATAAAACCTTCGTAGGTGAGGGTCCCCTTTTTCTAATTCCCAACTTAACATGAGAATGGTCTTTCAAACATGAAATATGATTAAACAAAGCTTTTCATTTCCAACAAGTCTTAGCACTATGGTTATGCATCCCACAAAAAGTGCATGGAAATGATTGCATTATCTTTTGTACATTATATCCAAACATCTTAAAAGTATCAATTTGATCAAAAGATTTAGTGTAAGAATCAGGAGGTGGAATCTCAATACCTATTTTACCTTTACACTTTGGAATGAGTGGCCTATAACCTTTGCTATTGGAATCTCATCTTCCTTTAGCCATGGAAGAAACTTCTCCATCATCCACCTGCACACTAGTATAACCCAAACCTGCATGAAGAGGTCTATGCTCAAGCTGAATTGGGTTAGATATACCTTGGCTATCTCTACCAAGTCCTCCTCCATTATAACCCATTTTAAACAACAATTTAGATCCTATGCCCTTAGTGTATCTTTCAAAATCACCAAAAACAATATTACTAGAATTTGAATCTGAAATGGTAGAAGAAGATGAATATTCCTATGGTGAAAAGCTTACAGTGCACTCAGTCATAGTCTCTGCATCTGAAGTAGAAGGTATGGCCTTCTTTGGTTCACCACACTAAAATTTGATCAAAAACTCATCCTTATATTCAAGCTCTGATTTCAAACTTGCAATTTTCTCTTCAAGGGAATAGAGCTTGCATCTCAAGAAAGCATTCTCATCCTAAATCTGGCTATTGATGGCTTCAAGCTCTTCAAGCTTGGCTCTATGTGACAACTTGCCCATGGTTTCTTGAAAACACACTGATTCCACAAATGCACACTAAAATCTAATCAAGTGATATTGAAAACCAATAAAATTAAAGCAACTGTCAAATCACAATCAGAAGCTAACCCAGCTTTCTAACTGCTCTGATACCAAAATTTGATTCGTAAACACCAATAGGAACTTCACTAATTTTATAAAACTATTTAAATGGATCTTTTAAATTCTCAATTCCATAATTTACATTGAATTGGAAGTAGAAATTTCTCAACTTTTAAGATGTTGGAATGATTAAATCTGATCCAAATCAAGTTTTAAAATTGAAATAAAGGTGAAATGAAAGATCACATCCATTATCTATTGAAACTGTCAAATTTTACCAAATTCCTAATTTTATCCAATTTCCTATATATGATCAAATGATTTAATTTTGCATTCTGATATAAATCTAAATTCTAAACTTCAAATTAACTAAAACTGAAATGCAAAAATGAATCCAAAGATCAAAACATAAAAATTATTTATGGGGTTTGGAATTCCTACGTCCCCAAGTTCTTATCAAACTAATCCATTAATGCTGCTAAAATTTGCAAGCTAAAATAATACTTACAAACAATAAAAGATCATATCTCTCTGTAATAATGGTGATCAGACCTTTGAAAGACCTTGGTTGACTCAACACGCCCTTCACCTTCTTGAATCACAAGCAAAGGCTTCTCCAAATCGAAATTGGAAACTTCCATAGCTTAAAATGACATCACCAATTCTCCAAAATGGGAAAATGAATATACTACATAGAGTGTATTAGAATTATAAACAACTTTGTAGTTTAATTTGAGCTCTAGTTCAGCCTCTAAGGGCTCCAAAATGACCAATTACTGTAAATGGGTCTATTCTGTTACAAAACATAGTCAATAATTCACCACATTTAATTATAATGTTGTGCCTTTATAAACATGTTGCCACATGTAGCTCAAGTGGTCAGGCCTTATCCCTTTTGATGGATAGGTCAAGTGTTCAAGTCTTAAGCCTACCTTTTTGGGTGCTCAAGCTTATCCTTTTAGTCCCACATCCACAAGATTATGAAAGCCACTGGGTTCTTAATAGACTTGAATGTCTGTTTTGGAATGTCAAATATATATTTTTTATCCCACATATAGTTGGTGGGGAAGGTTATCATGCTTTAACAAGTCCTTCAAAAAGTGATCGAACACCTTGAATGATGCCAACGGCCCTATTGGTGGGCACTTAGCTTATCCAAATTAATCCCACATTCATCAAACAAGATGATAAAATAGGCCTAATATAGCCTAATATGAGGATAGATGGCTGTGGCTTCGGTCATGCCACACACCTTTTTGTCTAGGCTAATATTGGATATCGATCATAATACTTAGATGTGGCATGGTGGACTTGGCATCTAGTTCCTTCAGTCTCAAACCAATAGTGGCAATGTAGTGACTTGGCAATATGAGTTGGTAGGGCTAATTTGGTAAGTGTTGGCTGCTTGGTAATAATAAGTTGTAACGAATTACCAAAGCAATTTTATAAGGATATTTAAAACATTCAATTCAATTGTCCCACATGCATCTAATGGGCATAAATTGATAGTTTATAAGTAAATTCAAATGCAATGAAATGTGAAATGGAGGCCAAGGCACCCCTCCTCAATCAAGTGTATTGACCCTCATTGAGGGCCCCCAGTGAACCAATAGTAGGGCCCACAATTCTCCATATGACCACCTGTCGAAGACCATAGGCTAAAAATAAACACCAAACCATATTTTTTACATGAATGTACAAAATTGGTTGCCACAAGTCAACCTCTGATTGGTCCACTTGTTGCATGCAAATAATTCCATGTCACTTGTTGACACTCATTATTTCCCAGTTGTAAGAAAACTTTGTTAGCTTATAACTTGAGCATACAGTGTCTATTTTACAAACCATGAAAAGCATCAGAAAGCTCTCGACAAGCTCTATGCTATGAAATTGGTTTCATCACAAATTGGAAACTTTTTCCAAACTAAACTCTGGATCATCACACCTTATCCTAGTCTTTACAAGGACCTAGAATAATTAAAAATACCCATAGTCATATGAATACAGTTACCCTTGTGATTAGATCATGTGGTTTATAGGTTAATGCCCTCTATAGGTCATATCAAATAAAAAGAGGATCTAAAGGGATGATTATATTAGCAAGAGATTAAGGGAGATAAGTTTAAAAGTATCTCAATTATAATAACCCAGTAATGGTGGAAGTCATCAAGGATCAAATGCTTAGCACAGTCATATGCTTGTAGGGTTTGGTGGTCAAAAACATTCATGTGAGGAACAAACCTATGAAAGTGATGTTGAACATACTAAGTACTCATGGAAATATTCAAATGCTTGATCCATCACTAATACAATTTTAGTAGCATGAAACTTTTTCCTATGGTGTAGAATTTTACATATTCTGAGCTATAACATGCCTAATTGCTTTGTTGAGGGTCAAACTGTACTTGAAAATAGAGGTAGAGGACATTTTAAAACTCTTGAAAATGAATATTAGGATAATTAAAGATGTTTTTTTTACCTTGAAACCTCAAAAAACCATGAAATCACTTTCAAACATCCAAAATTCAATCAATATGGAGGTAGTCCATGCACATGGGTCATTTTTCAGGGAAAATTGGCATTTCTTAGATTTATGGGTGGTTTCAGGACCTCAAATGTTATACACAGGGTCATCATGAGTTTCATAACTTTATGACAAAGTTTAATTCCCATTGGATGAGTGGAGATACTTATTTTTTCATAGTCATTAGTATGTCTATTTGAGGTCACCATTAGAGTAGGCAACATTTTCAAGTGTCACAGAGGTTTTTAAGCCCAATTAAAAGTTTGAAGATCATGGGATGATGTTTTTACATCATCATAAGACCTTTAAAGAGCATCAAAACTCTATATAAGCCAAAAGGGGTTTTTTTTTACTTTTTAAGAAAAATGTGCTTTAAAAATGTTTTTATAGCATGGTATAGGTCCAATGATATTTTTTTAGGATTTTTGAATCAAGGGGAAAGTAGTTTTAATTTTGATGAAGATTTTAAATTTTTCAAGTTTTAGACACCCTTCTATGCCTCCTATTTAGATTGATCCAAAACTTGAAATCTTTGGTTGAAAGATAATTCAAGGAATAAGAACAAAATAATTGAAATAATGTTATCTCTAATAAGAGATGTTTTATTGATCAAATTTGCAGACCCAAAGATATGCTTATCTCTGAGAAGAGATGTCTGCTTTCCATTTCAAGTTAAATATTCATTTATATATGTTTTGAACATGTGGGGATTATATGGAAGGTCACCAATCTTGAGGGAGATGAATTGGTTTGACTTCCATGATTTACAACAATATAGAATTTGAGGAATTACTATTCTTAGAAACTTACTATTTTTAGACTGCACTACTAAAATTGAAATTTTGGAAACTTCCATTAGGTTTTAGGGGGTTAAAATTTATTGAGCAGAGATCCATTCCATATCATGACTTTCCCCTCATTATTAGCTTTCCAACGGTTCAAATGGTGAGTCAATTGGAGCTACGATGCAAAAGTTATGGATCCCAAAAGTTTTGCCATCAATTGGGGTGGACCCATCACCTAAATTGTCATTTGAATTGTTATCCAAATAATTCCTCCCTCTTTGAGAAGCAATGGTACCCATTGCATCAAGATTTGTCATCAAGTGTGATAGTTTTACTTTAATTTGATTCTTGATGCATACTTCGAAGTGACTGCGATTTATGGAACTGTACAAGGCCTGATTGTTTACCATTTTTGTCTGACCATTAGTCTGTAGATGGAAGGCCATGAACTTCTTTAGCTTGGTATCTATTTTATTCTATTATTCTATTGTTTGTGGATTCAGGGATGTAACATCAGTCCTTTTGGATTCCTGTGGCTTGTGCACCATGAGAACAAATTTATTGCCACTAATCAGAGAGACAAATGTAGAAGGTGGTACTTCTAGTACCCTATAGTGCCATGTTCTAAGAGTGAGATTGATCCTTCTAGTTATTGATTCATATATACCATGTCGATCATACATGAATGGCTGACCAAAGAGTACATCATAAACATCTAGATTGACCACATCACATAAGACCTCATCTGGGAAAGGTTGTATTGCATATGAGAGACGACATTGGTGGGTGACACAGAGGTTTCTCCCTAGACTCAACCATCTGATACTATATGGTTTTGGGTGAGGCTTTATGGACAAATTTAGGCTTTTCAAAACATTAGTAGAGATTAAATTATTTTGACTTCCACTATCAAGAATGAAATGCATAGGCTTACCTTTCACCCATAACTTAGAGTAAAACAACCTTTCCTTGTCATCTATCATCTCATTGTGTGTCTATGATGAAGCAACACTGGCTTCAAGATCAGAATCTATAATTTCTTCTTCAACCTCTTTAACTATAGGGTTTGTATGAGGTAGAATAGAAGATGTTGAGGATTGTGACTTAGAAAGTAGTGATTTGATAGCTTGACATTATTCTTTGGAGTGATTTCCAGATTTGTGATAATCACACCACTTCCTAGTCTTTCTTTCCTTTTGCTTCCAATTTTGGCCTCGTGTTTGACCTTCTTTATCACTTTTCCATTTTGAAGACTAATTCTTTATATTCATTCTTCCATGCTTCTGCTCAATCTTCACTGTGAACTTATATGCCTCACTGATGGTTTCCAAATTGAAGAGTTCCATTTCTCCCCATATGTACCATTTTAGCCCGCCATGATATTTGAGAACCTTGTGTTTCTCACTTTCTTGGATGCCCAATCTCACAGATAGAGAATGAAAAATGTTAGTGTAATCTTGAACAAATTGTTCCTTGCCTTGGAGAAGTTATTACCACTCTATATATAGATAGTCATATGCTCCAATGGGGTAGTATTCTTCCTTTACAACATCTATGAAATCATCCCATGTAGGTTCCATCTCAAGGCCAATATCATCTGCACTGAATCTCTTTTTGTACACTTCCCACCAATTTTTGATAGGCAATGATGCTTTCAAAAGAGTAAAAGTAATCTTCTCTTTATCGGTGAATTTATTTATAGAAAAATAAGATGACAATTGATCTAACCAATTTTATAGTACATTAACATTGATTTTGCCTTCAAATGTAGGGATATAAAAGTTCACCTGAACCTTGAAGGGTGTTGGGGCACTTAAAGGAAATGCGGGGGTGGATGAGGAGCCAAAATTTTCCACTGAGATTTATTGGAGAATTTGAGAGAATTATTGTAGCATCTGTGCTTGTTGTTGTTAGAGGGCTTCATTCACCATTTTCTTGAAAGGATCAGATGCCTCAGTGTTATCTACCATTTGAAGTCATTTGGAGTGAATAGGTGGATATTTTGTTGGTTTTATTTTCCACCCAAGCTTCCTGTAATCTGACCTCATCCTTGGGATCATACACTCTAAAGACAAACTGCTCTGATACCACTGATCCAAAACTCAAAAGCTTTGGTTGAAATAATATTCAAGGAGCAATAACAAAATAATTCAAATAATGCTATCTTTGATAAGAGATGTTTTATTGATCAAATTTGTAGACCCAAACATATGCTTATCTTTGAAAAGAGATGTCTGCTTTCCATTTCAAGTTACATCTTCATTTATACATGTTTTGAAGGTATGGGGAGGATATGGAAGGTCACCAATCTTGAGGGAGATGAATTGGTTCAACTTCCACAATTTACAACAATACAAAATTTGAGGAATTACTATTTTTAGAAACTTACTATTTTTAGACTACACTACTAAAATTGAAATTTGGGACACTTTCATTAAGTTTTAGGGGGTCAAAATTCATCACGTATATTTCAATTCCATCTCAAAAATTTCCCCTCATTATTATCTTTCCAACGGTTCAAGCGGTGAGTCAATTGGAGCTACAGTGCAAAAGTTATGGCTCCCATAAGTTCTGCCATCAATTGGGGTGGACCCATCACCCGAATTGTCATCTGAATTGTTGTCCGGATCACAGATGCTCATATCTTTCACCATGTGAGGATTTTGGCCAAACATTGTTGTTATGTTTTGAGGACCCATATTTTATTATAATTAATTAAAAATTGAGATCATTTTATGGGTTTTTATTTATTAAATTTATTTAAAAGCGTAGGTATCCTAGAATGCAAGTAAAACCCTATAAGCAATTTTCCTTCACATGATAATTTTGCACATCTTTTGCATGGGAACCCAATATTTTTAGGGATGTTAGGGGGTTTATTTTTATACACATAAATTGAAATATTTTTGTATTTGGAAGTCTGTACTTTATGAATCATCATTTTCAGGATTTAGCTTTAAAAGCATCCCAAACCCCTTAAAAACTAGTTTTAAATAAAGTTGATTTTATTTCCATCAAACCATAATGTATCAAATTGAAATTTTTTAAAACATCAATTAAAATCATATAGGATTTTATAAATTTTAATTTTATACATGGATTTGTATGGATGAGGGAATAAATCATTATTTTTGTGGAAAAAAGCATGGAAAATGAAGTACAAGGTAGTTCAATGGAATATAATAAATGGAGATCAAATAATAAGACTTTTTGTTTGTCCTAAAATATTTAGTTGATCATAATTCATCCTATATGTGCTCTTACCAGCTCAATCAAAATGGCTAGTCTAAAAAAATTGGAGCAAAATGAGCCTAGTCAACCCTGTTGATTGAATGGTGAGAGTTTCCTCATCAAAATCACATATCTTATGATGAGATAAGTTATTAAAAGTATAATATCATTTTTTTTAGGTTTCATGTTGTATTTTTTTAGGTTTCATGGAGTTCAAGTGCAAATTATCTTTTAGGCCTTTTTGGTCTAATAGACCTAGTTGGTCAAATGGTCAAGTTGAAATTTGGCATTAAAAGAAGATATCATGGAGTTCAATTTGAGTTTAAATGCCACTTTGTTATTTTTCCATGTATATTTCATAAACATATCATTCTTAAAAGTATATTTTCATTCAAGGTGGAGTTATTTTGAGTTGACTAATCAAGTATCAAGTTCACTTTTCACAAATATCATACATCTCTCCTAGGTGGACATGTCATTCAAGCTTTCAAAAACTTTCAAGTGGAGTTAATTTTTGGAGTTTGGAATATAATTATGCATGAGGGAGGATTTGAATTTTTAAATGGGCCCACCACTTTCCTTCTACACCAAGATTGATGATCATGCAAATTTCATGGAGTTTAGAGTTTTTTGATGATTTGTTTTAAATTTGTAAAAGGAGTTTAGTCTTGAGTTAACTAACCAAGACTAATCATTATCTCCTTTCAATGAAACATTATCTAGAACTTTGCTTTTAGAAATATATATTAGCTTTTGGAACCCCTTTTCCAAGAATTCCTAGAGCTAGAAAAAAAATTAATTGATGTCATTTTATCAAATAAAAGATCTTTTTACATATGGTTTTGGATCAGAATAGAGTGTAATTTAACTATGTACCAACATACAAGTGGCATCCACTTACCATTTTATAGGTATTTTCCATACCTAATGTGAAAATATCATCCTTTATAGGTCATTGGAAGAGTTAAGATTTGAATTTGCTTTACAAACTTCTTTTAGGTCTTCTTTTGAAACAATAATGTTCAAGATTGAATGCAGAGTTTTATTTCAAGATTCATGTGTGTCTTACTCAGTTTTAGAAATATTTTAGATAATCCTAATCATTTATGTGCATCACCCCATTAGATAGGATTTCTGATTTCAACTTCTTTCTTCCCTTTTCACCCCAAAAAGCAAAAGGTAGATTAATTTTAGTGATAGAGATTAAGGGAACCAATCCTCTTTAGAGGTTCTTCTCACTTCAAAGTCACCCACACTCTGAAAAGATCCAATTATATCATTTGGAGAGAAGGTGTTATATACACATCTTCAATCAAGATACACTCTAGATTGATAACAATTTTTACCATTCTTGGTGGGACATCTTTCTACACAATAGCTTTTGGAGGAATTCAGAAGATCAGTTCAACTTTCAAGTACTCAAAGCTAGTTATGAACATTAGGTATCATTTCAATATTGATTACTTTCAAAATTTGGCTTACTAATGATATCCAATGGTTTATTTTAGTATGGATCCATATATTCCTCACTATGATTAGTATGACCAACCATAATATGATCCTCACCATTAGTATGAGGATCTATATTAGTCATATATGTAAGAGTATTGCCTTGATCCTCCCTATTAATAACTAATCCATCATAATATTTCCCCTTATTATCCCTATCATGAGCCATCCTAACCATCTAGCAAATCTAATCATGGCCATTTTTCATCTATCCAATCCATATTAGCACTTAAACAAACTTTAGTGAGCTTTGAAAAGCATGCACTAGAGTTATACTCATAAAGCCATTATGGCCAAGATATGCCTACTCACCAGATCCATTATGTGAGAGAGTCATTGCAGAAAATAGAATAAGAATGGGCACTTACTGAGAGAGAAAATTGGAAAAATCTCATTATGTGAGAGAGTCATTAAAGAAAATAAAATAATAATGAGCACCTATTGAGAGAGCAAATTGGGGTAATCTCACTAGTGAGATTATGGATGTAGATGGTTACATTCAAAGAATTAAGGACAAAATAAAAGGCCTCAAGAAAAAATAGGTCTAACCTCACTATTATTATATGCCATCCATTCTTCCTCAAGAGACCATTCTAAGATTCCCTCTGAGTTTGCTAAGTTTTTCATGTGTTTCTCATACCTTCCCTTCTTGGAGATCTATCCAAGAAAATAGTCAAAGAAAGAAAGAGATTGTTATGGGACAACCTACTCTTGAGATCTAAGACTCCATCCTCTCTTAAGAGTCTTCTTATGTTATTTATCTTCATGAATCCATTGACCAATTTAAATAGAATATATTTCAAGAGAATATTGATAAGCAAATCAAAGAGTTGGAGATGAAGACAAGGAAAGAGGAAGATAACCAAAATCAAAAGGTCAAAAATATCCTCTATCTTTCCCATATTAGAACCAAATCATGTAGTCAAGCCAATCCAAAGTTACTAAACCTTCACCCCTATCTCCTCAAAATCCTAAATCATTTCTTTCATGGAAATCCATTAAATAAAAATTTCATTAGAGAGATGAGGTGAAGTTGATCCAAGAAGAACAACCTGATGAGCAAAATTAGGTATCTATGGTAACTTTTATAGACCTTTCTCATCTTATTAAATATTTTTAGGGATCTACCATGCCAATTTTGGAGTAGAAGTGAAGAATATGTAGCCAAAGAGATAGAAAAGGAAGGTGACTTGAGTGATCAAGAAGAATAAATCATTATTAGGACACCACTTGGCAAGGAGAAGAATGATTCTATATTTCATGATGCCAAAGAAGAGGAGTTGCAAGAGGTTTCTAAAAAGCTTCAAGCAGCTGATATAGATGAAGTAAAAACAAATATCTCTTCAGAAGGTAGCCATGAAGGAAACTCACATAGATCCATTGTTGAGATGGAGAAAACCCTTAAAGAAGAATATCATTGGCAGTGGTTGTACCATGATTTCATGAGTGAAATTGGTGAACTTAATATGTTAGAATTAGATGGTGAGGTAGTGTAACAAGTTAAATCTCCAATTAAGGTTTTCATTAATGTCTTGGATCTTTAGGAAGATAGTGCTACTCTAAGGATTACCAAGTAAAATGAGAAGAATGTTTTTGATGAGAATTTGGTATAAATTGAGGATATGGATTACATTGAGATATCTCTTGTTCAAAAGGATCAAGTGATTGAGAAGGTGGATAAATAATAAGAAGAGAACTAAATATAAAAGTTTTATCCATCATCATTAGACCTTTAAAGAGCATCAAAACTCCAAATTCTATTCAAACCATGCTCATTTAGGGTTTTGCAAGCAAATAAGCATATAGGCCAAAAGGGGTTTTTTATGACTTTTCAAGAAAAATGTGCTTTCAAAATGTTTTGATAAAATTTTATAGGTATAATTATGGATTTTTTAGTATTTTTTTATTAATGGAAGATTCATTTTCATTTTAGTGAAGATTTTCACTTTTTATAGTTTTAGGCATCCTTCCATGCCTCATGTTCAGATGCTTATATCTTTCACCATGTGAGGAGTTTGGACAAAAAAATTTAGTATGTTTTGAGGACTTGTATTTAATTATAATTCATGAAAAATTGATATCATTTAATGGGATGTGATTTATTAATAATTGTTAAGAGCGTAGGCAACCCAAAATGCAAGCAGAACCCTAAAGGTAGCTTTCCTCCACAAGATAATTTTTCACATATTTTACATGGGAACCTAATATTTTTATGAATTTTATGGGGGTTAGTGTGATAAAAATAAATGGAAAGAGTTAAGGATTTGGAGGTCTGTACTTCATGATTCATTATTTTGTGTATTCAACTTTAAAATCCTCTTAAACCCTTAAAAATTAATTTTACAAAAAGTTGATTTTATTTCCATAAAAACATCATGGATCAACATAAAACATTTTAAAACATCAATTACACTTAGATAGTATTTTATAAATGTTAATTTTATGCATGAAATTGTAAGGATGAGGGCATAAATCATGATTTTTGTGGAAAAAAGCATGAAAATTAAAGTACAAGGTAGTTCAATGGAATATAATAAATGGAAATATAATACCAAGACTTTTTATTCATCCTAAAATTTTTATTTTATCATAATTCATCCTGGATGTGCTCTTATGAGCTCGATCAAAATGGCCAGTTTGCATCAAAATGTAGCAAAAGGAGCCTAGTCAACCCTATTGACTTAATGGTGAGAGTTTTCTCATCAAAATCACATATCTTGTGATGAGATTAGTTGTTCCAGGAATAATATAATTGTTTTTCATGTTTTATGGTGTCTTGTTTTAGGTTTCATGGAGTTCAAGTGTAAATTAGCTTTCAAGCCTTTTTGGTCTAATAGACCTAGTTGGTCAAATGGTCAAGTTGAAATTTGGCATTGAAAGAAGCTATCATGGTGGTCAATTTGAGTTTAAACACCACTTTGATGTTGTTACATATATCTTTCATTCACATATCATTATTCAAAGTTCCTTTTCATGCAAGGTGGAGTTAGTTTGAGTTGACCAATCAAGCTTCGAGTTCACTTTTCATAAATATCATGCATATCTCCTAGGTGGACATGTCATTCAAGATTTCAAACACTTTCAATTGGAGTTAATTTTTGGAGCTTGCGTTATCATTATGAATTAGTGATTATTTGACTTGTCAAATGGGCCCACCACTTTCGTTCTATGCCAAGATTGAGGATCATGCAAATTTTACGAAGTTTAGAGTTTTTTGATGATTTGTTTTAATTTTGTAAAAGGAGTTAGTCTTGAGTTAACTAACCAAGAATAATTCTTCTCTCATTTCAATGGCACATTATTTATAAATTTGTTTTTAAACACATATATTGGATTTTGGAAGCCATTTTCAATCATTCTTGAAGCTAGAAAAGAAATTATAATTGACACCATTTTATCAAATAAAAGATCTTTTTGCATATGGTTTTGGATCAGAATAGAGTATAATTTGACTTTGTACTAGGATAAAAGTGTCATATAATTACCATTTTGTATTTCCATTCTAAACCTAATATGAATATATCATCCTTTATAGGTCATTAGAAGAGATAGGATTTGAATTTGCTTTCAAACTTTTTTCAAGCCTTCTTTTGAAACATTGATGTTCAGGATTGAATGCAGAGTTTTATTTCAAGATTCATCTATGTGTCTTACTTAGTTTTAGAAATATTTTATAGAATACCAATCATTGAAGTGCATCACCCCATTAGATAAGATTTCCTATTTCACCTTATTTCTTCCCTTTTCACCCCAAAATATAAAAAGTAGATTAGTCTTAGTGATAGATCTTAAGGGAACCAACCCTATCTGAAGGTTATTCTCAGTTTGGAGTCACCCACACTCTGATAATATCTAATTGTATCAACTAGATAGAATATGTACTCTACACATCTTCAATCAGGGTGCACTCCAAAGTGATAACACTCAAGGTGAAAAATAGGGGTTTTAAGCATTATCTGGTACTCCTTGGCCAAGATGATCATTTGTGATACTTACCTATCAATAAAATTTGGTATAAATTTCCCTTAATACCTTATTATTATTTTAATTATGATTTGGAGTGCCCTCATGACCTTGCTTTAGCTCCTTTTACCCCCTTATGATGGGCTTATCTTGAGATGCTAAGAATAAGCATAAGTGTATGCATAGTTTGTTCAATATCTTGACTTATTGATGAGTTTATAGGCTCATATTTACTATTTCAAACATATCATTATCTTGACCTATAGAATTATATATGATGATTTGGAGTCATGATATAGGCTTGACCAAGCAATTCCTCTTCAGCCTAAATAGAAATATCTCATTGTCTTGACCTGCAGACCTATTTACTAATGGAATGAGCCAAATGACATTTTTTATGGATTTATAAGTGTTATTAATAGATTTATAGAGCCCAAATTTCTTCTTAAACCCTTTTAATGTGAAATTTCCCTTTCTTTCCTTGATATATAGCTCAAAATTGACTCTTTTGGCCTAGTACATATAATGAAGGTATAATACATACCAACCAATTGATCATGGAGGTGATAAGGGGTGTTTATAATAACTTATTTCATTTCATGTCTCAAATATGTCATTTTGATGCATAATTTAGCTCCTTTTCTCCATCAAGTTTTTATGAGGGCTTTGTAAGGGTTTTAGAGGTCCTTGTCTTCTAAATGATTATTCATAACATATATAGCTTCCTTGTGTAACCACTTAAAATTAATTTTATATATTTAAACCCTCGTCATTATTTAAAATCATGGGCTCCCATGAAAAATACTCCTCAATTTCTCTATGTAGTGAAGTTGAGATTCAAGAGGTTGTCAAAACATGTATGCAAGGAAGGACCCTTCAAAAGTAATAAAAACCAAGAATTATAAAAATTAATCCACTTAAAAATATTATCCAAGGTTTAATTTACCTTCCACCATGTCTCCATGTTGATAAATTGAGGAACTAGCTCATAAATTAGTCTAAAAATGAGGATTGTGTGCCTTGAGCATTTTAGGCCTGTCTACTAGTTTTAGCCCTTAAAGGCATAGTTTTCTTAGATAATGGATTTAAATCACATAAAAAATGATATATATATTTTAATAACATATTTTAATGATTTATAATACATTTACATGATTTTTCAAACATCCTTTTCACTTGTATGCACCTTAATAACACTACCTGCTTGCATATTGATTATGTTTTGATAGGCTGATGGCTATGTAAAAATAGTGAGTAATTTCCATCTTAAAAAGACCTAAAAATATTTATTTGGTTATATAAATTAAAAATTACCAATTATATAAAATTTAATGCCTTTTATAAGCATATTTGATCCTATAGGCTCGTTTTACTGAAAGCTAATTTGAGTTGCTTGTTTGGTCTAGTCTCATTAGGCATATGACTACATTTTTCTCTCTTCCACATTTTATTTGGATATAAAAATTTTAATATTAATTTTATGTATCATGATACTTCTAATTTCATTTATCTCACCTTCCATTGATCAAATTTCATACCTATGCCACCTATGTATGACCTTACTCCTTCAAAAGCATTCACCATGACTCTATGCCAATAGTGATCTAGGGAGTGTTTCTAAAGTATATGAGTGATTTGTGGTAATTTAAATATTAATTTATTCTTTATATGACCCTTAAACCATTTTAAATTGACCCCTCATGCTCTTTTTAACATTTTAGCCTTTAAAATAGTGTTTTCTAGGCCTACACAATCAAAGTCCATACAACAGGCCTCTGTAGTACATTCAAGGGCTGATAGTAATATGTATGAGCTTAATAAAATGTTATAATGTGTCCATTTAACTCTTTAATTTCATAATATATGTAATATGTTTACTCTTTAACTTGGATGGTCTTATATTTCATTTTGACAATATGAGACTATGAGAAAGGAACTTGATCCTTGTATGGTTGTAGGTGCATTTTCATGAAATGAATGACTATAGACTAGTGTTTTGAGCCTCAAATTGATAATTTTTATGATTAATTTAAACCTATTTATTCCTATTAACCATCATTAAACATCAAATTCTCTTTAAATACTACTTTGCCATCAATTGGCATGAACTTAGAAAAAAGGCCTTTAGCCTTATGGTTGTAGGTGACTTTTATGAGTTGACCTAAATATGTATATCATGAAAGATTTAATTCCTTCATTTATTTACCTCATATCCATCACCATTTCATTAATAACCCTAAATTATCAAAATAATCCTTCTTTACCACATGTAACTTCATCATATTTGCCACCCAATTATGTATCAAGACGTATTCCTTAAGAACCTTGTTATTGTAGGTGTCTATTCTTATGGATATGCCACTGAAGTTGAGTTTTGATTTTTATTCATTTATAATATTTAACATTCATCTTTCATTGATAATCATTACCTTAGAGAACTAACTCCTTCAAACCATACCATTATCTTCTTAGAAACAAGCTTTTTTATTATTATGACTATGTTTGACTTTTGTTTAGGATTGTAAAAATTAAATCCAAGGCTAAGGATTCTTAGAGAGATTGGACCAAAACATAAGGTGTTTGAATCCCTTTCTTCCATAGTGATTTTTTTAACAATTTATATAACCTCTCATAAGGTTTTTGAATATATTTAGGTTTCCTCAAGAGCATAGTCCACCTTTTTGGTTGTAGGTGACTTTAAAGCTGGCAATATGTGTGTTCTTGAGTTTATTGATCCCCTTGGGACCTTAATATTGTGTTTTTATTAAACCACTTCATTGAGGTTAAAAATCCTCATATTAATATACCTTGGCTGATCCAACTATCCTCCATTTCATTTTGATAGACCTTAACATTATTAAGATCTATATCAACTGTAGGTTTTGACCTCAAATAGGCCTACATGTCCTTATAAGTCACTTTATTTCAAGTACATGGCTGCATTATAAGGATTTATGACATGAATAGAGTCACATTTGGATCAAAACCACTATATTGGTTAGCCATCTTTTCTTATATCTTGATGTCATGTCTAAACACCATAAGGACTATGTCCCTTATCAAATGTAGTTGACTGTATGTGTATGGACTATGTGAGAAATTATCCTTAAAGGAGGTCAAAAAATGATTTGATTATTGTATTTTTCCTATTATATATTTATGTTATCACTTGTTACTATATCTTTAGGAAGACATCTTATCTATCTACCTTACGTTATGCACTTTCATGAAAATATATGACTATGTTCTTGCCTTGCTATAGGTCTATTTTCCTTGGTTGTAGCTTGTTGGTTTCAAGGTGTGCATAACCTATTTATTCAATGACCATGACAACCTTATACTATTATTTCCTCCTCTTTTGTGATGTATTATGGGATGGAGATGGATGGAGGGGATGATGACATGAATGGAGGATGGAACACTTGAATGAAGGTGGAGAAGAACTAAAAATTAAGTGGAAAAAGACATGAAAAGCATGTTAAGACCAAGATTTTGAACCATATGTAAGTATGAGTATATCTTTGAACATATGTATCAATTGTGTGGCCATTAGAGGAGTACAAGAAGGCAAATTTGAAACTTATAAATATGCTACGAACCTTAAAATAATCTAAGAAACCTTAATTTTTACTAAACAAGGACTTATTGAGAATTATTGAGAGCACATGGGTGGTTGTTTCTATAAATACTAGATAATTTTTGATAATTTTGATTGTAAAACACAATAACATGAAGGAGATCTATGCCATGGAGGAAAATAAGAAATCTTGAAACCCTTCTCTCTCCTCAATCATACAATTATTATTTAGAAGCATTCCAAACTACATATTGCACTCATTATCTTCTTTGTCTTTGTATGACCTTAACACATGTGGAAAATGATTGATGGCTACCATAAAAATGAATTAAATGTCCCTAAAAAGCACTATAAACTTGAATTTTCTTGAAATGATGCCCTGGTGAGGATAAATTATAGAAAACCAACTACCTTCCTAGATTTTAGACTACATATGTATTCCTTAACTTCAAATGGATGATTCATGAGGGAGAGATAACCAATTTGATAACCACTTTCACTATCAAAAAGCTCTCTAAGTCTAGTTTCTCTATAAAAAATTGTATACCTCTATATTCTCTCTCCTAAATATTGTCACTTAAACTTCACCCCTTGAGGAGATTATTGAACTCTCCTCATTCAATTGGCATAATTAAAATGCCTCAAGGCTATGGGTAACCCAAATTTTAGGTGAGCCTCTATATTAGGGATAGTTCTCCTTGATGTACCACCTCCACACACTATAAACACACTTTCATTTATGAGGAAAATGGTTAAGAAGCCTTAAATAAACATAGATAAGGAGGTGATGCACCAAATATATGGTCTACTCACACCACTTGAAATTCACTTTGAACTAAAAGGAAAACTACACATATACTTCATCCATCAAACTAAAATCTCTTCTTCTACATCAATGTTTCAAGTATGGGGTATTGAAGAAAGTATATGTTAGGAGGAATTATAAAATAGGTCTTATATAAAAAATAATTATTATACTACTCACTATACTTTCAATCTCCATTAGACACTTCTTTCTAACCTGCAAAAGAGAGCTTTCAAACTACACAAGGCCCTAGGAAGGATAACATGTCAAGGTAAGAAAATTATACTTGTACAAGACCAAAAACCATAGTATGCACTTCATGAAGTCATGGATGAGGTAAAAAAACCATTATTTATTAATTCAAGGAAAAATTTTATCATGTCTTTACCATACTCAGGTGGAGAGATACGTACAACAGCCAAAAAGGCTAGTATATATAGCAATTGTGAGAAAAGAGAGAGAAGGTGAAATTCAAGAGTCACTAAGACATTTTTCAAGAAAGTATAATGATTTATAATATAATTTAATCAATAATTAGATAGGTATTTTAAGTAAAATAAGGACAAATATCTCTCAAACTCATCTAACTCCACCATATATGGCACAGATGCTCACTCATACATATGAAACTACCCTCATGATTTCCCTTCATTAGACTACCTCACCACTAAATAGGGTTAGGTATGATGATTTATTTGAGGGGGAGATGTTACTGATAATCCTTAAAATTATTTGGAGTTGTCTTAAATCATTCATATTCTTTTGGTCATGAGCAACCACTCCTAGCAGTTACAAATAACTCCCTCTCATGCACCTCTCACACTCGGCACAAAAAATGATTCCAATTTTTCAACATAATCCATGAAAAAGGAGGAATGACACATGTTAAGAGTTTACATCTCATAAATTTAATTAATAAATCCTTAAAAGCCTTCTCAATTAGAGTTTTCATCATTTTCACTAAGTGATCACTATCTACTCACTAGACTAGTTAAGATGTGGAAGATAGTAGACACACTTAGGATACTAAATATATTAACAAATGATTATTGAGACTTATAAAAATTTATAATCTCTCTCTCTTAAAGGTTATTTAATATTTTAAAACCTTTGCGTACCTGAAAAACATAGAAATATATCAAAAAAAGCTTTATTTTACACCATCTATATAGGTGTAGTATAACTTAGTTACATGGGGAGAAGACTTGAATATTTATCTATCACCTCCAATTATTTTCATGTCCAAATTGTGTCATTTGTATGTTCCATTTGTCTCATCCTCTCCACCGGGTTTGAGTTGGGGTTTTATGAGAGTTTTTAGCAATTTTAGGTCTTAGCCTTTGTTCATAAAGACTACATGTTGGAGTTCTGAACCAATGTAATTGAGGTATTATTAGGGAACCTATATAACATCTTTGAACACTTTAGGCCACCATGAAAACCCTAATGGGAGATACAAGCATCCTAATTTGGCCACTTGGGTCTCTTCTATACATTCTATAAGGTATGAGTGCCTTCAAGACAATAAATGGCCTCTTGTTGGACTTCTCTACATAATTATGGTTCAAACACATTTGGTATTTCCAAATAAGCATGTTTCACATGATAAAAATGTTTATTTTATCCCAAACATGATCGGACATACTTCTAGGCATTAGGCCTTATATTAGGTTTAGTATACCTTACCTACAACTTTATGGTTCAGACCTCTATGTTGACCCTCCATAATTATGAGATGGATTAAACACATCATTATTACCTCCATTAACATGATCCAAATAATTATAATTATTTACCATGGCTATAACTTAAAGTGATCTCTCATTTGAGGTTAGGCTTGCACCTTGCCTAATTGCCCCATCTACAACTCTTGTAGCTTGGACTACCCTGTCTGGTTTTAATTCTTCTAGTTTGGTTTCTAGTGTTATAATATGTGTGTTAAAAATCCACAAACTCTCTTGAAATTCTCCCTTAGATTTTGGTTCATTTTTCATCCTCATTTATCAATAATGTAGGGTTCATGCAAGGGAAAATTACCCTCTATATAAGACAAAATAAGGGGCACTTAACCTATTTAACTTAAAAAATAAACCATTGTATAGGCTTATAGAAGTGTCAAGGGTGATTTTTACAAATTTTGAGCTCCTAACTCAGTAATTTGACCCTCTAAATACCTTGAAAACCAAGATTGACTTTTCTAAGGTAGAATGTATGTAGGTAGGGCATATGGATTGTGTTTGCTTACTTTTGGGCTCCTTTCCTTGGTGAATTTGAACTAATGAGGGTGATTTTAGGGTGAATTAATCATGTTTTATATGTTTATAAATCATTCACCACTTTTAATTACTATAAACCATCTCCTATGCTCCCTAAGCTTGAAAAATGAGTCCTCTTTTCTTGACTTACTATGACAACTTCTCCTCCTCCCTTGCTTGTAGGTGTATATTGCATGATTATGAGGCCTAAACATAGTTTTAAAAGACTCTATTTTAAATTTGATATGGTGATCAATGAATCATAAAATTTTCCCATTATTTGTATTCCCTTTGATGCACTTTTAGCTTCAAATATGAGTTTACCCTTGGTGACTGAGACAACCCTATAGATTTTTGCCTATAGGTGGATGTGTCTATGAGAAAAATTATATATGGTGTGTATAAATCTTCCCTAAATATCCTAAGGTCATAAGATCTAAATTTGAATTATTTTACACATTTAATTCCCTTCAAACACCATAAATACATCAAAAACTCATTGTTTACCTATTTGGCTATAGGTGGACTGAGATGCTTTATTTTTCTGACCTATGGGAGTGATTGCATACTTTTGGGCTTTGTATTAGGTGTGTTATGGTTTTTATGAACTCATCTTGGTCTAAAATTTATTTATTGGATTACATATCTCTAATAATAACCCTAAAAACCAACTATGAATCTAATTTATAGGTCATTGTCAACTTACCCTCTTATAGGTAAGCATTTTTCCCTATGTACGGATAGGGTATGAGCTTAGGGAGTCAAAATAGTGTTCCATCTTCTGTAGAGGGTCATTGGAAGATGAAAATTGATTGTAAAAATTATGAATCATATCCATCCATTGGAAAGGTCTCATTTGAAACTTGAGTGGAGAATAAACCACTTTTAGGTTCAGACCTATAAACAACATTGAAATAATTGAGTGTGTTTATGGGCATATTTGAGGCCCTCAAACACCATCTTCCAATATTACTTCCTTTTTAAAATTTATAATAGATATTTTCCATACCAAAGGATGAAATATTATTCTATTATATGTTTTTGAAGACTTCATAGGCATGTTGAATAGGGTCTACAAAAAGCCTTTATGCCTCTATTTTGCACATTTAGGGATTGTTTCCTAGAATTCAGCCATTTGCCTTCAAACATGTTTCCACCTTCTATCTTGTAAATATACTCATTAAAAAAGGTATATCATGCCTTCACCCTATTTTAGGACCTTAAATGGGGTTCATATTATGATTCAAAGTTCTAAAATGACCATTCTAACCTCTGTCAAGACCACCTATAGATGGCTATTTGCATATATAGACAATAAGGAAGAATTGAAGTAATATGTGTATTGACAAAAGGATTGAAAGAAATTAAAACTTTTTATGAACCTTAAAAATTCATGGTAAACACTAAAAGCATCTTGAAATAAGCTTCAATAACCTCCTTTCAACAACGAGATTCACCATGAAGAATGAACAAATTTGTAAGTGCTAACAAGCCTAAAAGAGGATTATTGAGTTATTGAGATCTATAAAAGACAAAATACAATGGGAAAACCTATGGAGAGTCTCTAATAAACATATTAAATAATCAAATCTATCAAACCAAAGCTAAATATTCTAAAACAAGCACATACAGGGACCCTTCATGAGTGTAATAGCATAAAAAGTTGCCCAATTTCTTAGAAATGGTTCATAAGTGAAGATCCATGAAAATAAAACTTATTTACATGGATTTTAAGTGGACTAAGACCCATTTCAACTCCCAAGATCACTCTCTCCAACTCCATTTATATGGACTGTACCAAGCATTTGAAGTTGACCTTTCTTTGCTTGTGAAGGCAAGAAAGAAGGATTAGAATCAAAATTTCATTTATCAAACATTTTATATACATAATAGGAATAGTGAAGACCTTAGGGAGCTCAAGAGACACTATGACCATGTTTTTAGCTGAATATGGACTTCCCAAGTCTGTATAAGTGCCATTAAGGGCCTATTTTTAAGGAAAACTCCCTATTTTTGTGCATGAAACTACTTATTGACCACCTTTGACCACTTCCCAACATATTCTCACCTCATAAACATTATAATATTTCTTGGTGAGAAATATTATTCTTTGACAAATCCGTACAAGTCATTTATGAGTCAAAAATATGAGCTAAAGGCATTTCTTACATATAAAGCATGACAAAGGATAAATTTATGACTTAAAAACACTTTAAAACACTTAAATGACCATATTAGGACATTTATATAATAATTTTATCCTTTGAACATGTTATAATAGAGTTGACTTGGGTTAACTAGGTAAGTACAAGGAAGCTAGGCTTAAACCAATGCTAGAGCAAGGATAGGTGAGATGTTTAGACACACATTAGACCCTATTAGACATATGGGAAACTTTGAAAAGTTTAAATATTTATGGGTTGACCCAATTTAACTAAAATTTAAATTTGGTCAACACTAACCATACTAGCTACAAACTTGAATGTCTGTCTTTATGTTCAAAGAATAAAGGTGACTATAGGGGACTGGTTTTGGGCCTTTATTACATATTTTTTCCTTAAATTTATTATAGAACCCTTATCATGATCTATTTATCTTATACATATCCTCCATCATTCATATGTCCATACAATTATATACCTTTCTTTGTAAACATGCATAAAATGGCTCTTTTCTTTAATTTTAATCCTAGCTTAAGATTTCACCACCAAAATTAAAAGATAATATAATATTTATGAGGCAAGAATGAGGTTAGTGTTGAACAAATTTGAGACCAAGTAAAATTTAGGTCAACTCCTATTATTTTTAAATTTTTAAGAAGGTTTCATGTCCTATGGGGTCTCATAATGGTCTAAACATCTTACTTACCCTTCCCCTAGTCCATGTTGAAGGTCACCTCCCTTGTACTGACCCAGTCAACAAAAGTAAACATTGGTCAACCATGGTAAAACTTATTCAAATTCTCAATTTATTTTTTAAATGTCCTAAAATGGTCTTTGATAGGTTTCAATTTGTTTACAAGTCATAACTTAGCCACTTGTTAGGTCTCATGCGTTAAAAATGTCATTTGGTCAACGTTTTAGCTTATTTAAATGGCTTTTAAGGAATTTTAAGTTGAAATTTTTGTCACCAAGGTGTATGATAATGTGGAGAAGGTAAAATTATGTCAAGATCAGTTAAGTGGTAGATACAAGTTAGATATATAGAATAAATGACAAATTTCCCTTGAAAATAGGCCCATTTATAGCATTTATATGGACTTCTCAAGTGAAATTATAGATAAAAATGTGGTGGTGTGACTCTTCACCACCCAAAAGGTCATTTACATGTTTTTATTATATATATATATTTCATGAAAATTTTCATTTGCAACTCATTTCTCTTCATTTTCCATTAGCAAGCCAAAGAGAAGTTTCAAACACTTGTTATGGGCCGTACAAGTGGAGTTAGGGAGAATGATTCCACAGGTGGATATTAATCTAAGTGAAATTCACATCCATAAAAATAACTCTCATATTGGTGGCTCCTCCTTCATGAACAATCAATTACAATCTAGGTGGTTTTTTACGAAATTACATTCAAGAGGGGTATGGTTGTACATTTATTTAGTATTTTTAGGAATCCATGGAGATGTGTGAGTTATATGAAGTATTTTAAAGTGTTAATAGGACTTATACAATGGTGTTTCCATTATTTAACACTTCCTCTCTTAATGTTCTCAAAAGTTTTTTCCCAATTGTGCTTAGTTTTTAAAGTTGGCAGTCATGGGTGCAGAACCTGAGTTTTCTCAATGTGAGATGAGATCCATGAAGTGTTTTAATGTGATTGGATTCATGTTTGAAATTTTATTTCATTAAATTTCCTTGTTAATAATCAAGTTACATACTCCTTCAAAGCCAAGGTGCCAATTTTCCTTGTCCATTGCCCTGTTAGTAGAGTGTGCTCATAGTCAGCTTGTATAGGAGTTCAAGAAGTTGTATAAAGGTGAAAATGTTGAAAACACATGATGGATTTTATGTTTAAAGTTCAAAAATATCTAAATTGTATTATATTTCATATTATTAAGGTTTAGATTTTATTCTAAGGTAATGTTTTCACTTCAAGGAATGATCAGGCCATATTGGGTTCTTAGTCCCTAAAAATTACAAATAGAGGCCTTGAAGGTTTTTTAGGACCTCACCAAATTCAATTTCAATGTGATCCAAGGTTTCAATTTGTAAAACTTGTTATCCCTATCCACCTATAATAACTACGCCAATTTTGAGGTCAAATGAGGAGTGGAGATGGAGTTTGAATACCCTCAAAGTTGTCAAAAAACCACTGAGTGTTCATAGTAAATTCTATAGGGGCGTTAGTTGAAAGTTTATTTTACACATCATATGGGAGTTTTTAAACTATGCCATCAATTTCAAACAATATTAAATATTCCAAATATCAATCCTAATATACGGTGACTAAGAAAATCTAAGGTTTGATGTTTTGACCCCAAAATAGTCCTCCCTTGTTCGTATAGGCCTGGGAACACTCATCTACAGTAGGCCTTAGTAAATATTTATCTCAATTGGGCTAGTAGAAACCAAAATAGAGGTCTAGGGTGAATTTAATATTTTTATGATACTATACCTAAAGTGAAGTTTCTTCTTGTCACCTTTAAGGCTCAACCCTTGCCAAGAATACACCTATAGGCAACACCTAAATAGTTGAAACACATTCATGAGGTATATCTTGGTAGTGAGGAGAAAATTTGAAGTTTAAACCTCATGAGGAGATTTAAAAATGGATTCAAGGTTCAATTAATGAAATGTTACCATGTAAAATATAAATAAACCATCATAAGGCCTAATTCTTGCCCAGAAGGCACCTACAGGGGCAAAACAAATGGTTTCCATATAGTCAAGGTAGGGTATCCTCCTTGAGGACCTAAACATGAAGTAATGTTAGTTTTAAGGATTTATAGGTAAGGTCAAAGAAAAGGATGGTAATTTGACCTAATAAAACATGGAATAATGTCCAAAAGTCAACTAAATCTCAAACCATAACTACTTATAGGTAGATTTTAAAGTGTCTCATTCCTTAATGAGTAGGTGGCCTAATCTTGATAATGAGAGATGCATTGGTGTAAGAGATGGAGCTAAATTTGGAAAACATGATGGAGAACCATTAAAATGAGCTTATTAACACAAATTTAAGTGTATATAATTTTTTTTAAAGTCTAAAAATAAGCTTAGATAGCCTATAGGAAAGCCAAAATAGGTAGTCAAAAGACCTAGTATACGTTTCCTAAGGCATAAGAAGGTGTTTGTGGGGCTATCAGATTAGGAAATGGTTAGAATAGGTTGTGTCAAGAGTGGAGGATACCTATATGTATATAATAATCTCAAATAAACCCCATTTTTCTCCAAACATATCCTATACCATAGTATAAACCATACCTACTCTCATAGTTTGCCTCTTCATAAGTCTACCTTGGGAATTTGAAGAGTTGGAGGGTCACATAGAGGAGTTAGAATCTCAAATTTGGTATAGAGTACCCTTAGGAGTCTAAAAAAATGAACCGATTTTTTTTATATCAATACTAATGGTTTATAATCTCTCTATTTTATCTCAGATAAGGGGAAGTTTTCTCATGCATGAAGATATAATTTGAAAGAAAAATGGTGAGATGGATGGACCAGATGTCAAGCAAGCCCACGTGATGATTAGAGAAGCTAGAGGACACCTAAAAAAATATAAAACACCTAGATATAATATTTTAAAGTAATAAATATTATCTAACCATGGAGTTTACAGTCATGCATGAAGGAAACCCTTAAACCTAGAAGGCAAATTGAGGATCATGTGTATTTTTAACCTTATCCATGCTTTCCATTTGACTAGTTCATGCTTATAGGGGTATTTTGGAGAATTTTAAGCCATTAAAAAAAACTATGGACTCAATCATCCTAGCTATAAACTCCTATAGCAGAACTATAGACTCCATTAATATAACTATGGATTCTATCAACAGAGCTTTGTTACTTTCACAGGCCTCACAAAATGCACAAAAAGAGCTCAAATGGAAATTTGGAATGATCATATCTTTCATGAGCCTTTGCATATGACATGGAAATATTCAAATAAGTTGGAGGGGGTCCTTAAGAATCCATAAGTAGAATTTGATCATAATTTCAATGTCAAACCTTATGAGCAAAGGCTAAGAGGGCTAGTCACTCCAAAACCCTCTCAAACCCTATTTTAGGACCTAATGGTGAAAATGAGCCTAAAAGTGCATCTATATGGATGAATTTGATCATGAGTAATAAAGATAAGTTATTGAAAACTATATGAGGATCAAATCCATAGAGTCATATTATATAGAATCCATATAGATGGAGCAAGGGACCAATTTCTTTGACAATTTATTGTGTTTTATAGGTTTTGAAGATGATCAAAGGATGCTAATCACTTGAGAGGATATATTTATAATTGAATAAAATATCCATGTCATTTACAAATATAATAAATTATCCTGTCACTACTAGGTTTCTCACTTTAGCCAGTTTAGAATGAGATGAGTGATCACATGGTGGAATGAGTGGAAACTCAAATTTGGAGATTTGTTAAGGTGTTTTAGATTGAGATGAGCATATGAGGTATAGTAAGATGTGTCTTAAGACCCCTGGTATGTATCATTTATGGATAATAAGGAGATTCTAAGGCAAAGTGTCAATATATGTCTAAAAAGGAATGATCATAGTGATAGATGATGATTCTTCTTGTGTAAGAGAATACAAATGATTTGTAAAAATTCCAATATAGGTAGATTATTCCTTGTAACTTTCTCTTATTAGTGAAAAAGAGACACTTGCCCCTATTTAGCTTTGTAATTCTCAATGAAGGCCAATGATGAAGGTAGTTTCATGGAAGGTGCTTAAAGAGATACTATGCCAATTATGGAAGATGATGATTATTTGGAATGGACAAATATGTAGTTAAATTTCTATCTCCTCTTACACTTCACCTACATGCATTTACACCTTTGGACACATGTACTTATGTCTCTTAGAATTTTTTTCCCTCTCTCTCTTTCCAATTGCTATAAGTATGAGCCATTTTAGCCATTGTAAACTAATACCACATCTAGTATGGTGAAGCCCTACTGGAATAACATTGTACTTTACTTTTGAACATTGAATGCAAGTCTAATTTTGGGTTGTTAAAATCTTTGTCAAGTGTGAGAGAGATTAATAATGAAGTTAAGTGATAATTTCATCCTTGCTTCCTCTATCCTTAATGTTTAAGTAAGAATTTTGATCAAACGAGTCATGTGAAGTGTAGTTAGGATGCTAGGCTCCTCTTCAAGCAAGTTATTTTCTCTATGGTGTATAATTTTCCCTTGGACTAGTTATCTTATTGATTGTTACATGTATGTTACCTTCACATTGAATCACTTATGTTAGGATCCTTTAAGGCTTAGAGTTGGTCTTATAAATATTTGTTATTTAATACAAGTATGATAGTTTTTGGGATATCTCTTGGTGAATCACCACTTTAATTTAGTTTTACTTCATCCAAACTTCTAACTCTTTCCCTGTAAGAAAGCATTAGATTAGTTTACAATAATTTCAAATAATATCTAGGGAGATATCAATCATAATACTAGAGATTCATCTCTCTTACAAGTTCCCACAAACTTGAGAGATGACTCCATGTTGTATCAAATTATACGAGTTGAGTAAAGAGTCCTAGGGTGAAAAATTTGATGCCAAAAATTCTATCATGCCCATGGGATAAGCTCGAAATAGTGGGAATATTTTTGTTGTGTCTTATCTCTTATCAAATTTTGGAAGCATCCAAGAAAACACCAATGGTGAATCTAAATGAATTTCTATTTGTAAGCAACCCAAGTATCTATTGCTAAATATTTTGATTAATTCTTCTCTTTTCATGTGACTTATGAAGTTGATGTGGATTGATATGAAGAGAATCCTTACCATAGACCTCCATATAAAACTTTTTATGACCCTTTATATCCTTCTCAATAGTCCTATCAATAATACCATCCTCCCTATGAGTCATGGCAGTCCTATGGTCAACCTAGTCCCTTTCCAAATGAGTATGTTGTTATTGACCAACCATATGACCCATATTCACCTCAGCCTTGTCATGAGGATCTAAGCAACACCATTAGTTTGAAGGTAAAATATGAAGCTTTGAAAACCTTTCTTGAAGAAATTAAACATCCCAATCACTTTGTCTAAGATTACTACATCTCTCATTCTCAAAATATGTGGATAGTTATGCAAAATTCTCTAGAATTAGAAAAGCATATGAGTGTGCTAGATAAGTGTTGTGATGAGACTTTTGGTGGTCTTGTGGATTTATTAAGAGTTATTTGGATTTTTAATAGACATGAGGGGGTATGTTGAGGAATATAATCAATATGTCATTAGTGAAGGATTGACCATGGAAAGAGATGCTTTTCAATGGTGGATTGATAGGTTAGAGAGATGGGAAACTCAAGAGGCTATGGAACAAGTTTTGGCTATAAAAGAATCTCTAAAAAACTATGAAGAGGCTCAAGAAGATGAGGAGGATGATGAAATCATGCATGAAGAATGTCTCCTTCTTATTGCTCATCATATCTTACCTCTCCCTCAAGAGCCCATTCAAGAAGTTTCACCCATATCCATGCCCATCCATGAACATCAAACTCCATCCCCAACCCATAGAACTATATATCTCTCTTCCACAATTCCTCTCCTTGAAGAAGAACTTATTCAATCCTTAAAAGAGCCTACTAGTTCCAATCTTCCAACTTGGGTCCAAACTATGAAATGTTGGGGAAAGAAAGAGGTTAAAGGAGAAGTCCAATAAGATGATGAAAATCATGAGGTTGATGTGCAAGAAAGTGATGTGCCCTCAAACCAACAAAGCCTTGTTGCTATCTAAGAGTCATTTCAAGATATTTCTCTATCTTCCATATCCATTCATGATCCTCTCACTACACCTTACATTCTTTCTTCAGATCATTCATCCATTTACTACCCTCCCATCCCATCTCTTCTTGAAGAAGGAACTCTTTTAAGGGAAGAATCAAAGGAAGAACAAATTTGGTTTGTATCAGAGTAAGAAGATGAGACAAGTAATGATGAAGAAGAATTTACATTGGAACTGCACTTAGGGCTATCAATCATAACTCACCCTTCTTGAACCAAGATAAATAAGACTTAAATGAAGTTATAGATGCTCATATGAAGGATGGGGATAGACTTGGAGTGGACCACATGAACAATGATTGAGATTTGAAAGATTACACTAAGTTCCTTGATGAGCTTGAAGAACTTACAACTAACAAACCACTCACCCATTCTCAAGACATCATGGGGAGCCAAGAAACATGATTTGGTGAGGCATCATTGGATCATGTAGAAACTAAGGAGTCTTATGAAGAATCTGAGGTAGTTTAAGTACAAGAAGAATTCATCTTAATAGGTGATTTTTTTGAAGTTGTCTCAGCTGCATTGAAATCCATGTCAAGAAGATTCACTAACACCATGAGAAATATGAAGGCTTTAATTCCAATGTTCAAATGGAAAAATTTATCATGTATCCCTTCATTATATGAGGCAATAAGATTTATAGACTTTCCCTTTGATCTAGTAGGGAGATATTCTTTCAAGATAGTGTGTGTTTAGTTTGGTTTTATTTCAGTTTGTTGTATTCCCTAAGTGATCTTAAAACACAAGTCATGTGTTTCCTTCTATTTAGTTGTGTGTGTAGGTCAAATAGCTTCTTTCCATCAATTAAAAGGTATATTCAAGTCAATTTGAGTGTCCATATGCATGACTTCATGCCCAATG
The DNA here is from genome assembly GCA_037957365.1 of Torreya grandis. NCBI lineage: Eukaryota > Viridiplantae > Streptophyta > Pinopsida > Cupressales > Taxaceae > Torreya > Torreya grandis. The sequence continues at coordinate 108,021 of JARHVA010009323.1, read as the reverse complement.
GAGGTGTAAGGCAATTGGTCTTAGGCATAGCTAGCATGTCACCCCTAAGAATCACCAAGAATGTTGACCAAATTTGACACCAAGTAAAATTTGGGTTAAATACTAATATTTTTAACTTTTAAATAATGTTGCATGTCCAATGGGGCCTCATAATGGTTTAAACATCTTATTTACCCTTCCCCTAGTCCCTATTAAAGCTCACCTCCCTTGTACTGACCCAGTCAACAAAAGTCAACATTGGTCAAGCATGGTCAAACTTATTCAAATTCTCAATTTATTTTTTAAATGTCCTAAATTTTTCTTTGATAGGTTTCAATTTGTTTACAAGTCATAAATTGGCCACTTCTTAGGTCTAATATGCTAAAAGGGTCATTTGGCCACCTTTTTAGCTTAATTAAATGATTGTTAATTTTAAATATTTGTAATAAAGGTGTATGAAAATGTGGATAAGTTAAAATTATGTTAATATCAATTATGTGGTAGTTACAAGTCAGATATATGCAAGAAATGATAGTTTTCACTTGAAAATAAGCCTATTTGTAGCACTTATATGGACATCTAAAGTGAACCTGTAGCTAAAAATTTGGTGGTGTGATTATTCACCTACCCATATGTCATTTACATGTTTTTATTTTATATATTTCAGAAAAAAAATAATTTATAACTCATTTATCTTCATTTTCCATTAGCAAGCCAAAGAGGAGAAGTTTCAAACACTCGTTATGGGTCATACAAGTGGAGTCAGGGAGAATACTTATACAAGTGGATATTAATCTAAGTGTACTTTAAATCCATAAAAATAACTCTCATATTGGTTGATCCTCCTTCATGAATAACTAACTACACTCTAGCTAGCTTTTTATGAAATTACATTCAAGAGGGGTATGGTTGTACATTTGTTTCTTATTTTTAGGAATCCATGGAGATGTTTGAGTTTGATTAATTATTTTAAAGTTGTAATAGGCCTTATCAAATGGTGTTTCCATTATTTAACACTTTCTCTCTTAATGTCCTCAAAAGGGTTTTCCCAATTATGCTTAGTTCTCAAAGTTGGTAGTCATGGGTGCAAAACCTGAGTTTTCTCAATGTGGGAGGATATCCATGAAATTTTTTAATGTGCTTGGAATCATTTTTTAAATTTTATTTCATTAAATTTCCTTTTGATAAATAAAGTTACATACTGATTCAAAGCCAAGGTGCCAATTTTCCTTGTTCACTGCCCTGTTAGTAGAGTGTGCTCACAATCAGCTTCTATAGGTGTTCAAGAAGTTGTGTGGAGGTGGGAATGTTGAAAACATATGATGGAGTTTATTTTTTAAGATCAAACATATCCAAATGGTCTTATATTTCATTTTATGAAGGTTTAGATGTCATTTCAAGGTAAGGTTTTCACTTCAAAGAATGATCATGCCATATTGGGTTCTTAGTCCCTGAAAATTGTAAATAGAGGCCTTGAAGGTTTTTTAGGACCTCACGAAATTCACTTACAAGGTGATCCAAGATTTCAATTTGTAAAAATTGGTGTCCATATCCACCTACAACAATTGTTCCAATTTCAAGGTCAAAAGGATGAGTGAAGATGGAGTTTGAACACCCTCAAAGTTATCAAAAAACCACTGAGTGTTGATAGTGAATTATATAGGGGTGTTAGTGGAAAGTTGATTTTGCACTACATATGGTAGGTTGTAAACTATTCCATCAATTTAAAATAATATAAAATAGTCTAAATATAAATCCTAAGCTAAGGTGACTGAGAAAAGGTAAGGTTTGATGTTTTGACCCTAAAATAGTCCTCCCATGTCTGTATAGGCTTGGGAACACTTATCTATAGTAGGCCTTAGTAAATCTATATCTCAATCGGGCTAGTAGAAATAAAATTAAAAGTATAGGGTGAATTGTATATTTTTATGATACTATACCTAAAGTGAATTTTCTTATTTTCACCTTCAAGGCTTAACCCTTTCCAAGGATACACCTACATGCAACACCTAAATAATTGAAACATAGTCATGAGGTATATCTGCAGTGAGGAGAAAATTTGAATTTTAAACCTCATGAGGAGATTTAAAAATGGATTCAAGGTGAAATTAAGGAAATTTTACCATGGAAAATATAAATACACCATCATAATGCCTAATTCTTGCCAAGAAGGCACCTACAGGGGTAAAATAAATGGTCTCAATCTAGTCAAGGTAAGGTATCCTCCCTGAAGACCTAAGCATGGAGTGATGCTAGTTTGAAGGATTTATAGGTAAGGTAAAATAAAAATATGGTATTTTAACATAAATAAACATAGAAATAATTTCATAACATCAAATAAATATCAACCCATAACTACCTACAATTAGGTTTTGAAGTGTCTCAGTCCTTAATGAGTAGGTGGCCTAATCTTGATAATGAGAGATGCATTGGTGTAAGGGATGGAGATAAATTTGGAAAAAATGATAGAACACCACTCACATAAGATTATTAGAATAAAAGGAAGCATATATTTTGTTTTTAAAGTCTAAAAATAATCTTAGATAGCCTACAGGAAATCCAAAATAGGGATCCCCTTCTTAGGCAGTCATAAGACCTAGTATAGGCTTCCAAAGGTATAAAAAGGTGTTTGAGGGGCTAGAGGACTAGGAAATGGTTGGAATAGGTTGTTTCAAGAATGGAAGATACTTATATGTCTTGAATAATATCAAATAAATACAATTTTTCTTGAAATATATCCTATACCATAGTACAAACCTTGACTACCTCATAGTCTACCTTTTAATAAGTATACCTTGGGAATTTGAAGAGTTGGAGGGTCAAATGGAGGAGTTAAAAGTTAAAAATTTAGTATAGAGTAACCTTAGGAGTAATATATTATGATAGAAAGGTTGTTATGTCAAGATAAATTGTGTAGGCCCTTTATATTTAGTCTAATATTAGGGGTGATTTTCTCATGCATGAGGAGACAGTTTGAAGGAAAAGCGGTGAGATGGATGGACCAGAGGTCAGGAAAGCCCAAGTAATGATTGGAGAAGTTGGAGGACACATAAAACTAGATAAAAAAACCTTTATATAATATTTTAAATCAATCAAGATGATCTAACCATGAAAGGTTATGGTCATGCATGAAGGAAACCCTTAAGCCTAGAAGCCAAATTGAGGGTCGTGTGCATTTTTGACCTTATCCATGATTTCCACTTGACTAGTTCATGATTGAAGGGGTATTTTATATATTTTTAAGAATTAAAAAAACTATGGAATTCATAATTATATATAAAAAATCCTAAAATATAATTATGGACTCCATTAGTATAACTACGGACTCCATCAGCAGAGCTTCATTACTTTCATAGGCCTCACAGAATGCACAAGAAGAGCTTGAATGACAAGTTGGAATGATCATATATTTAATGAGACTTTGAATAGGACATGGAACTATTAAGTGAAGTTAGAGGGAGTCCTTAAGAATCCAAAAGTGGAATTTGATCATAATTTCAACATCAAACCTTATGAAAAAAGGCTAAGAGGGCTAATCACTCCAAAACCCTCTCAAACCTTGGTTTAGTACTAGATGGTGAAAATGAACCTAAAATTGAATATATATGGATTAATTTGATCATTATTTTTGAATATAAGTTATTTTTAACTCCATGAGGATCAAATTCATGGAGTCATATTGTATGGAATCCATAAAGATAGAGCAAAGGACTAGTTTTTTTGACAATTTCTTGTGTTTTATAGGTTTTGAAGATGATCAAAGGATTTTAATAACTTGAGAGGATATATTTGGACTTGGATCAACTCCCCATGTCATTTACAAAGATCATAAATTATCCTAAGTGTCTCTACTAGGTTTCTCACTTTAGCCAGTCCAGAATGAGAAGAGTGATCACATAGTGGAAAGAGTGGCAACTCAAATTTAGAGATATTTTCAGGTGTTTTGGATGAAGATGAGCATATGAGGTGTCCTAAGACTCTTGATCCATATCAGTTAGGTATAATAATGATATTCTAAGGCCAAATGTCAAGAAAGGTCTAAAAATGAGTGTTCACAGTGATAGATGATGATTCTTCTTGTACAAAATAACAAATGATTTGGAAAACTTCCTATGTAGGTAGATAATTCCTTGTAACTTGCTCTTATTAGTACAAAAGAGACACTTTCCCCTAGTCAACTTTGGAACACCCAATGAAGGCCAATGATAAAGTAAGTTTCATGAAAGGTGCTTGAAGAGATGTTACACTAATTTTGGAAGAGTATGATTGCTTGGAATGGACACATATGTAATGTAGTTTCTAACTCTTCTTACACTTCACCTACATCCATTATAACTAGTTTCCACTTTGGATATGTGTCCTTGTGTCTCTTGGAATTTTCTTTACCTCTCTCTCTCTTTCCAATTGATATAAGTATGAGCCATTTTAGCCATTATAAACTAATACCACATTTACTTTGGTGAAACCCTACTAGAATAACATTGTACTTTGATTTTAAACATTTAATACAAGTTTAATTATGAGTTTTGAACATCTTTGTCTAAGTGTGAGAGAGATGAATGGTGAAGTTAGGTGATATTATCATGCTTGCTTCCTCTATCCTTCATGTTTAAGAAAGATTTATGATCTAACAGGTCATGTGAAGTGTAGTTAGGATACTAGGCTCCTCTTCAACCAAGTTATTATCTCTACAGTGTGCAATCTCCCACTGGACGAGTTGTCTTGTTGATTGTCTCATTTATGTTACCTTCACATTGAATCACTTATGTTAGGATCCTTTAAGGCTTAGATTTGGTCTTAGAAAGCTCTTTTATTTAATAGAAGTATGATATTTTTTGGGATATCTCTTGGTGAATCACCAATTTAGTGTAATTTTAATTCATGCAAACTTCTAAATCTTTCCCTATAAGTAAGCATTATAGTAGATTAAAAGTATTTCAAAGAAGTATAGGGAGCTAGCCCTCATAATACTAGAGATTCATCTCTCTTACAATTTCCCACAAACTTGAGAGATGACTCTATGTTACATCAAATTATAGGAGTTGAGTAAATATTCCTAGGGTGTACAATTTTATGCCAATAGTAGGACAAACATTTAGTCATTTTACACCTTGTAATGGCCAAAATTGGCATGTGAGAGCCCCCAAAAAACCTTTGTCACACTTGAATTAGCTTTAAGTGACCTTTTCTAAATATGATACTTTATGAATAATATAAAGTCATATGTATGAATGTATTAAAGGATATTTTTACTATTTTAATGGTCTTTTAATATAATAATTTACATTTAAAGACTAATTTTTGTCCTTTTATGGAAAAATAATCATAGTTTTATAAAGGACAACTGATACTGAATGTCAAATAAGCATATCATAGCCTTCCAAAAGGATTCAAATGAAAATTTTAATATATTCTGATCATATTCTTATGTTTATATCTCATTTAATGCCTTCATACACTAAATTATACTAGAATACTTCATTACAAGTTATCAATAGTCTTTTTTTTCACCATTTCCTTTAGAGCACTTTCAGATCACCAAACCACTTGAAACTCTATCAAAACCTGAGAAAGATGCTTGATAGTATGAACATGATACTAAATAACTCACTTTTTATTTGAAAAATAAGACACTCTGATGATTGTGAAAAGTTTTTAACTATAGGGGTTGGAATTTGGCATTGATAAGCCAAATTAACAACATTTCTGACAACTCACAAGGGTTGATTAGCGTGTTGGTTAATAAAATTTAGAATCTCTATGCTCTATCAGACCATGGACTATACTAAAAAACTATGAAATATTATATAATCTAACACAAAACAAATAATAGACACCAACTAAAAATAATAATTGACTACTAAAATAAAAGAATAACTAAGAAAGCATAGGCAAGTTATGCACTTAGAGGAATGAAACTATGACTATATATAAATGAGTGAATCTCCTAATAGTATTACTTGAGGAACATCCCATTAACACTAATATAAATTTATCTCCACTCATTTTAGATAATTAGAAAGCATTTTTTTTTTGACAATCAGTAATAACATATGGGCCACTCCAAAGACTATCAAATTTGGAGTGTTTACTTAACTTAACACATTCTTCATCCCACTTGAGTACTATGTCCCTTTGATGAAATATCTTAGATGAATCTATTTTTTAAAATTATTTATTAAATTTTTGATGATTAGACCATATGGTATGCATGACATCATCTCTTGTTTCCTCCAATTCTCTCAATTCGTTCATCCTTACCTCCATTGCATCAATTTCCATAAGCTCTAGCTAATGTAAAAGCTCCAAAACTAGAAGTTCTAATGAAGTGGAAGCCTTAATTATCTTCTATAAAATAAAATATAAGGTGAATGACCAATGGATTTATTAGGAATGATTATATCTACCCATAAAGTAGTCTTCAACTTTATATGCCATAATCTCTGATTGCCTTCCATTATTCTTTTGATGATCCTAATCAGGTTCTTGTCAATGGATTCTACTAGTCCATTACCTTGTGGATAATAATTTGATGAATATTTTAGATAAATACCATGATTAAGATCCCATTCACATAAATTTTCACTATTTAATGCCAGATCATTATCTGATATGATAGTTTATGGGACTCCAAAATGAGTGATTGGGCTATCATAGAACTCCAAAATTGAGTTCTCATTTACCTCTTTCAATGTGACTACCTCCACCCACCTATTAAAAAAATATATGGCTATAAAACCCCACTTATTAACATCACTTTATGGAGTATGAATCATGCCAATGAATTATAAACCCCATTACATGAAGGGATGGTCAACATGAATAGGCTTCAAAGGCATAACAACTAGTGTATGTTCTCTTGTAAACATCACACACTTGGCACATTTTATAACCTATATATGTGTATCCTTGAAACATTTAGGCCATAAATAATTATATATAATATTTTTTATATTTTATTCTTGGCTGCAAAGTGACATCCTAAAGGACTATGATGAAATTGCTCTAAAACCTTGTCAATTTAACTAGTTTCAATGTACCTTAAAAACATACCTCCAATGTCCTTCTTGAAGAAAAATCCATTAATAATGATGTATGGTATTTATTTTAGCCTAAATTGTCTCCTCTTTGATGCATTTAAGCCCATAGGACACTCTCATCTTTGGAGGAATCTAGCAATGTCCTATGTCTAATTAGAAGGAGAGATAGTTGTAGCTACCTGTTGGGTGTCTCAAACTATCAAAATCACCACTTTTTCATACTTCACATATATTTAAATATTTTCACAAAGTCGTCTAACTCTGAATATATTTTTAACCTTCACTTTAATGACATATTCCATACACCTGGTGACCCATCCATTCCTTTTTCATTTAAGTCTCTATTAAGGATAAAATCCTTCACACTACGATGAGATACCATTAGAAAAATATTATCATAGGAGACCAAATATTTTTATTTTTTCAAACCTATTATAATAAAAAACACATGATTTTCAAAAAATAATATGTCTCTTTATATCCCTCCAAAGCTTGACTAACAAAAGTAATGGGTTACTCCAAACCTTCATTGTTATACTGCATAAGCATGGCTAAAATTGTATTACATGTAGATAAAAAATACATAAATAAATTCTTGGTGAAATAAGGATTAATAAAAGTAGGATCTTGGCTAATTTCCTATTTGATGGCTTCAAAACCTCTCTTATACTCCTTACTCTATGTGAACTCTTGATGTTTCTTAAGCATATGGTTGTATAGCCTTACCAATTTTGCAAATCTAAGAATGAACCTTTTGATAAAATTGATCCTTCCCAAGAATATTTGAAATCATCTATTATGTTTAGGCAGTCATAGAGTAAGGATTTATTCTATTCTCTCTAAAATAATGTAAATTCCATGTTTGGACACAACATGTCCAAGAAGTCTTCCCTCATACACTACAAAGGTGCACTCTTTTGGATTCAAGGAAACTCTAAATTGTCTACATCTATCAAAAACTAATATCAAGTGTGTTAAATGATATTTAGGCTATTTTTAACATACAGTATTGTCATCAAGATAAACTAGAACCATTTCACTCAAAAGACCATGAAAAGCAACATCCATTTTCCTTTGGAAAGTAGCTCTAGTATTGGAGAGTCTAAAGGGTATATATTATATGCATAAGTACCCCATTTGGTGGTGATGGATATTTTATATTGTTATTTATCCTTAACCAATATTTTTTTGTAACCTAAATACCCATCCAATAGAGATAACCTTTGTGAACCTGATATTCTTTGTAAAATATGTTCCATGGAGGGAAGAGGATAGTGATTTTTCAGTGATACTCTATTCAAATCTATGAAATATACACATAGCCTTATCTCTCCATTCTTATTTCTCATAGGTACAAGGTTTTATACCCATGTAGAATTATTGATATGAAATATTATATTAGATTCAGTCATCTTTGTAAGTTCCTTTCTCATGAGGATTTCAACCTTGAGTCTGATTAACCTTTGCTTTTATCTTACTAATTTTGCATCCTCTTCAAGATTAATTGTATGTTATGGTAACTTAATAATAAAGATTTAAAATCATGATATTACTAAGAAAATATATCCATTAACTCCTTACACAATGATATGAAAGTTTATCAGCATTAGTTTTCACTTTTTCTAACTTGAGTTGCTTACCTTCAGCTATGGAAATTTAATCATAATGTTATTTTCTGAAAGAGATGCTTACCTTATAAATTCTTATTTGATAATCTTAATTAAAAATGATATATAAAGTTACTAAACCTTTTGGCAAATTTTTTGTTCTCAATTTCATGATATGACCTTCATATCAGTGTTGTAATTTATCATGATTCTTTGGGTAGAATTCTACCTCATTCTATAAAAAATAAGCTATGTGTTTGTCACTATCAAAAAATTACCAACTTACATCATTATTTAGAACTAAAGGCCTGAAAACAACCTTGATTTGGGTCTGATTTTTATTACCTTTGAGCTAATCCACAATGCCATATTGTGCTCCTATGGTAGTAAGTCTATCTACATGTTGATTAACTCCTCTAAGAATAGATCAAATATCAAATGCCTAAAAGTCTTCCATGAGGTCCCAATCTCTATGTTTATAGGTCTTTAGAAGAGGATTATTTTCTACACTCAAACCTCTAACTTTCTATAGTACCAACTCACTATCACCTTTCACCTACAAAAGCTTAATGCCCTTCTTTCTTACCCATTATAGACCATACATAAGAGCTTCATACTCTATAGTATTTGATGTATGTGTTAAGAAAAAAATATACTAAGAGGGGGGGGGGGTGAATTAGTATATTATATATCTTTTACTTAATCTAATTTCTTTTCTTTAACTACTTAATCACACATTCAAGATATGTGATAAAACTAAAATAATAATATGAACCATATAATAGAGAGAGAGAGAGAGAGAGAGAGAGAGAGAGAGCAGATTTTTACGTGGAAACACAAAGTGGGAAAAACCATGGAGAACAATATCAAGTATATGAATGAGCACCAACTCAAATTACAAAGTTTGTAAGCACCAACTCCTTTACCGAGCACCAATATAGCAACTATTTGTGAGCACTAACCCACAGGAGTACCAACCCCTTGTAAAGATTTGTGAGCACCAACCCATAGGATCACCAACACCTCTTGTGTATAAAACATAACTATATCTCAATATTGCTTACTCAAAAAATGATATAACTCTACAATATCTCCTACTTTTCTCTCTTCAAAAACAAATACAAACCATGCACTCTCTTTCATATTACAAATGGCTTATCAAGCCTTTATTTATAGCTTTCCAAATGACCTCTGGAATTCACCCTTTGTTACCCTTCAATCCTCATGGAAAATGGCACCAAACATGCATGACCCTTCGTATCATTGCATTTGAAAATTCGTATGGTGACCCTTCATAAGCAAAAGCATCCTTTCCTATTTTGTCTTTATCTTGGTGACTTTTCATATTCCTCAAAGTGTCTCTTCATGGGAAAATGTGCCATACTTTATTTTATTTTCACATGGTGACTCTTGGAATCCCTCATGATGACTCTTCACGATAAAATGCATCCCATTCCTTTTTTGTCTTTTACCCTATGACTCTTTGACTTCTCCATGGGCCCTCTTTTGACTTATATGCAACTAGAAATATATTCATTAATATTAAATAAATATTAACACACATTAGCCAAGATATGAATATTAAAAACACCATTAAATATAATGGGGCCTTTATCACCAATAATACTAGACCTTTGACATCAATGAAAATATTTCCAACAATCTCCCCCTTTGCCATTGATGGCAACCTCAAACTGAAACTACCACATCCTAAAACTTGCACATACTACCATCTAAAAAACATACAGTAACTCCCCCTTACTATAGAAACTTTTACCTATTCCCTATACCTATTTCTACACATGTACCTATACTTGTTATTTTCCCCCTTTGACATCAATGGCAAAGGGCCTACTTGGAGCTAACACTTAACTCCCCCTCAACTGATGATAAACCTCAATGGTATGAAGTAAAATAAATTACTCCCAACTTCTCTTATAGATGCTCAAATATGTCTTTTTGTAGTGCCTTTGTGAAAATATCTATAATCTACTTTATAGTACTGATATACTCTATTTTAACATGTTGATCTACAACCTGCTCTCTCAATAAGTGATATCTAATGGGAATATGTTTTGTTTTTGAATGCATCACTAGATTACTTAAAATATTAATATCACTTATGTTGTCATAAAAAATATAAATAGGTTCATCGTATTTTACCTTGATATCTTCCAAAGTTTGCTTCATCCAAATTACTTGAGTACAACACAATACCACTACAATATATTTTGTTTCAACTATATAAAGTGATACCAAATTTTGTTTCTTACTTAGCCATGATACTAAGCTATCACTAAAAAAGAAAGCTCCTCTAATTGTACTCTTTCTATCATCCAAGCACCCTACCCAATTTGAATCTGTATAAGCAACCAAAGTGAAATCTCTACCTATGGGATACCACAATCCATAATCCAATGTCCCATTGATATATCTAAATATTCTCTTCACCAACTGAACATAACTATATTTTAGAGATGACTGCTATCTTGTAACCATACCTACTACATGCATGATGTCTGGCCTCAATTCTATCAAATATAAAAGACTACCAATCATAGACCTATATAGAGATTAATTTGGAATATGTGAATCTTCATCCTTGCTCACCTTATTTCTTTTACACATTGGTGTGCTAAGTGGTGCACAATCCTCAAAACCAAATTTCTTCAACATTTCCTTGGCATTTTTACTTTGAGATATGAAAATTCCTTTATCTGACTGAAATATTTGTAACTCTAAGAAAAATGACAATTCTTCAAGCATAGACATCTAAAATTCTTTTTTCATATTATTAAAAAATTATATTGTCATCTTTTCAATGTTTCCTCCAAAAAATGATGTCATCAACATATACCACAACAATCAATTGATACTCACCTTCTATTTTGATGTAGAGATTACTGTAAGTAAATCCTCTCTTGAAACCTTGATCCTGCAGGTACTTATAAAGTCTTGCATACCAAGCTCTGGGAGCTTTTGTTAATATATACATTGCTTTCTTTAAACTACATACATGGCTACTATTATTTGAGATAATAAATCCCTCAAGCTGCTTAATGTAGAGCTCTTCTTCTAGATTCCCATTTAGGAAGGCAGATTTGATATCCATTTGAAATTTTTAAACACTGCATATGAAAAAAATATTCTAATAGCCTCTAACCTTGCCACTAGTTCAATTTTTTTTTTTTAAATCTATTCCCTCAATTTGGGCATATCCTTTACATACTAATCTTGCTTTATTTCTAGTCACTTCTCTATTTCCATTCACCTTATTTCTATAAACCCATTTTATTCCTATCACATTATGATCTTTTGGTCTAGGCACTAATTCCCAAGTATCATTCTTTTCTATCTAATTTAATTCTTCATCCATATCCTTAACCCAATGCTTATCATGCCTAGCTTTTGTAAAAGTTCTAGGCTAAATTTTGGATAATAAAGAGAAATTTACTTGCTTAGATTCACTTAACATCATTCTTCTCATGTGAATTCCTTCATTTATGTCCCTGATGATGTCAATTTTCTTATTATTTCTCTAAACATATTTGGATAGATTTTTGGTGTCCTTTTTCTCCTTCTCATCTTCATCTAATTCTTCAAAATATTCCTCTTCAATGATTTTAATAATGTCTACTAGATCACTGATTTTTTGTGTTCTATCTTCTTCTATCCTGACACTTGCACTTTCAACAATTTTATTGGTTCTTTTTTAATAACATGTATAAGCTTTACTTTTACAAGAATAACCACGAAATATACTTTCATCTTCTCTAGATTCAAACTTCCCAATTTTTTTGTTGGTTCTCTTTATAAACTATCTAATACTGAAAACTTTGAAATAATCAACTATTACTGGTTTGTCTTTATATATCTCATAAGGATTCTTGTCACTATTAAATCTCAATAATGCTCTATTCTAAATATGCACTACTATAGAAACTACCTCTCTCCAATATTTATCTAGTATCTTAGATTCATTTAGCATTCTCCTCACCATCTCCTGAACTATTCCATTTCTCTGCTCAATTACTCTATTTTGTTTTGGAGTTCTGGCTGCTAAATAATGTCTCTTTATTATATGGTCTTCACAAAACTCAATAAGCTGATCTAACATGAATTCTCCTCCTTGATCTGATTATAGACACGTAATCTTCAAACTAGTTTCATTCTCAACTAATGCTTTGAATGCTTTGAAATGTTTGAAATATTATAATTTTTTTCTTTAAAAACATTACCCAAGTCATACGCGAAAAATAATCAATAAGAAACATGAAATATTTCTCACCTAGAGTACTTTGAGTTCTCATAGGTCCACATAGATCAGTGTGAACAATCTCTAACATTTGAGTGGTCAAGTACTCTTTTATTTTGAATCACCTGCTGGGTTGCTTCCCATGCTGACAAGGTTCATAAAGTGTGTCAGATGACTTTGTAATCTTTGGAAGATTTTTGAGTGCTTGATATTTTTTTATGTTGACAAGATTTTCAAAATTTATGTGTCCCATTCTCCTGTACCATAGCCAAAAAAATTCAATCTAACTCAAATAACACCTTTGACCTTTGATGTCTGATAAAATATACAAATTATTATTTATTCTCTGAGCATCTGCAATCAACACATTTGAATTTTTTCTCCTAATTTCACAACCTTTTACATAAAACTTTAGTGTGTTCCCTTGATCACACATTTAACTTACACTCAAAATATTATTCTTAAGACCTTCTACATACAAAACATGTTTAGTTTTAGTTCTACCATTATCCAAACTTAATGTACCTTTTCTGGAAATTATGGCAGTAGTATTATCTCCAAATTTTACTATGCCACCATTGATCTTCTTCAAGTTTATGTAATTTATTTTATCTCTTATCATATGACTCGAACATCTACTATCAATGAACCATGAATATTATTCATTTCTTGCATGTAAAGATGTCTAGAGCAACATAGATTTTTTAGGTTGTTTATTCTACCATGAACCTATCTAAACTTTGTTCTTGATGAATGGAGCTTTGAAGCTCTGATACTTATTGACTAACTTGAACATGCTTCTACAATACCAAGCTATGTGTCCAAAGTTATTTCAATTGCAACATATTATGGCATCTTCATTAAAGCCTAATAGAGAAGCAAAAGAGTTGTGGATTCTGCGTGACTCTACATGACTTTCCTTCTCCTTATTTCTAAAATTGTTAGACCTTTTTTGACATTCTATTTTATTATGACCATATCCATTACAATATAAATATTAACCTTAAAAAAGGGACCTATTTGTGTATCTTTGACCTAATTTTCTTTTGTATCTCTGTTCCCTTTAGTATTTTCTATTTGAGATGTCCTCTGTATTCTTAACTTCTTCCCTTTTTATTTCTTCTTTTGTAAGAGCTTTAGCATAGCTCTTTCCTTTTTCCTTATCTATGAAAGTAGTGTCCTCCCCTTTCTCTTTTTCAAATCCAATACCTCTCTTATCTAACATTGATCTTTGATTTTATAATATCTTATTCAACATATTAGTATTATTATCAAAATTTAAATCATTGGCTACTCTATCATTGATTTCTTTATTTATTTTCTCAAGATCTACTTTTAAAGAGGTAATTTCAATAACATAACTTTCACATTCTTTACTTACTATTTGTAACTGTGTTGTGAGATCTTCTTTATTCTTCTTGGTTTCTTCAAAGTGTGCTTGTAGATCTTCAATTATTCCTTTGACTACTTTTCATTTTTCTTGATCTGGAGCTTTAATCTTTGATTCTTTTTTTCAAGAGCTTTTAACTCTTATAAGGCACAAACAAGTTCTCCTTCTAGATTTTCTTTGGCTTCATCTTATTCTTCTTATTGATCAACTTTACTTTTGCTTGTGGAGGCATCTTCATGTATGGCTACGAATAGAATCTCTTCTTCTAAATCACTGATTCCACTATCTTGGACTGAGCTAGGATCTTTAGAATACAAACTCTTCTTCTAAAATCCCTTAATGAATTTTCTTTTGAAATTATTCTTATATGTAGACTTTCCTTATTTATTTTCACCTTTTCCCTTATTTGGGAACTTAGCAACAAAATTTCCAATCTTTCCATAATTAAAACATTTAAAAGGTAATTTTCCTTGATATTTACCTATGACCTTTTTTGGCTTGCGAATGACTGGAGCTCCATTGTCATCTTCATCATCGCTAGAACTGTCACTTGATTCTTGAATCTTAGCCTTCTCTTTATTTGATGTTTTGAAAGTAGCTTCTCTTTTCTAGGGTTTCTCTTGTTTAGTCCACATCTCATATGCTATAAGAATACCATGTAGCTCATCCATCTTTAGCTTAGCTAAATTCTTCATCTCTTCAATTGCTAAAACTTTTGCATCATATCTCAATGGTAGAGATCTCAAAAGTTTTTGACCCATAATTGATTCTTCTAACTTTTCTCTAAGACTTTGAATATAATTAACTATTTGATCAACTTGTAAATGATAACTTGCTATATTTTCTTCCTCTTCCATCTTCAAACTCTCAAACTATCTTCTAAAAGTTTGAAGCTTAGCTTGATAAACCTTTCCATCACCTTTGTAAATATTCTCAAGTTTTACACAAGTTTCATGAGCAAATTTACATTACATAACTTTAATAGATTTTGATTGACATAAACCACATAAAATAACATTTAAGGCTTTATCATTATTTTCACTTGCCTTCATTTCTAATGGAGTAGTTCCAAGTGTCTATGGCTCTTCATATTCCTCCACAACTACTTCACAAATGTTGAATCCAAGGGACATCAAATAAGTCTTCACCCTTATGCTCCAAAAAGCATAATTTATTGCATCAAACAAAGGTGCCTAATTTGTATAAAAACCTTCATGTGATCTAACGGTCATGCTTTCCTGATCTAACTTCAAGCTGTAAAACTTTTTCAAAAGGAACCTGCTCTGATACCGATTGTTAAGCATAAAATATGTTGAGAGGGGGTGGGGGTGAATCAGTATATTATATATCTTTTACTTAATCTTATTTATTTTATTTAACCACTTAATCACACATTTAAGATATGCAATAAAACTGAAACAATAATATGCACCACACGAGAGAGAGAGAGAGAGAGAGAGAGAGAGAGAGAGAGAGAGAGAGAGTAGATTTTTATGTGGAAACCCAAAGTGAGAAAAACCATGGAGAATAATCTCAAGTATATGAATGAGCACCAACTCAAATTACAAAGTTCACAAGAACCAACTTGCAGGAGCACCAACCCCTTTGCTAAGCACTAACACAAAAAATATTTGTGAGTGCCAACCCATAAGAGCACCAACATTTTGCAAAGATTTGTGAACACCAACCAATGGGAGTATCAATAACTCTTTTGTATAAAACACAACTATCTCTCAATGTTTCTTACTCAACAAATGATAGAACTCTACAATATCTCTTAATTTTCTCTCTTTAAAAACAAATACAAACCATGAACTCTCTTGTATATTACAAATGGCTTCTCAAGTCTTTGTTTATATCTTTCCAAATGACCTTTGGCATTCACCCTTTTGTGACCCTTCAATCCTCATGGAAAATGGTGCCAAACTTGCATGACCCTCCATATCCTTGCATTTGAAAAGTCATATGGTGACCTTTCATAAGCAAAATCATCCTTTCCTCTTTTTTCTTTATCTTGGTGAATTTTTATATTCCTCAAAGTGTCACTTCATGGAAAAATGTGCCATACCCTATTTTATCTTCACATGGTGACTCTTAGAATTCCTCAAGATGATTCTTCATGAGAAAATGTGTCCCATTCCTCTTTTGTCTTTTACCCTGTGACTCTTTGAATTATTCATGGACCTTATTTTGACTTATATGCAACCAAAAATATATTCGTTAATATTAAATAAATATTAACACACATTAGCCAAGATATGAATATTAAAAACACCATTAAATGAAATGGGGCCTTTATCACCAATAATACTAGACCTTTGACATCAATGAAAATATTTCCAATAGTAGGATTGAATTGAAATATAATAGAAGAGTAATACCTTTGATTTTGTAGAGAAACTAACATTATTCTAGACACACTTCCATTCTTTGATCTGATCCATCAAAGTACAAATTCTAGACTCCTTTATCCTACATTGAGCTAGAGAGATAAGGCATTAAGTCACTTTCTTCATGCATATAGTAGACACCAAAACCTATTTCTTCAATAATTGTGTAGGTGTCATATCTATGGTTATTAGTATCCCACTCATCAAGGAGTAGATCTAGTATGGCTTCAATTGACTTGGAAGGTTCTTGATCATTGATGTTTCCATCTTATTTTGAAATATACAATTCACATTTGACATGTTTCACATATAAGGTTCTAGGTAAAATCTAGAAATAGGCTCAAATATTATTGTGAATTTGGTTCCATACCTAGTTATAAAAACCATATAGGACCAATTAGAGGAAATATGTCTTCCTATATTAGTAGTAAAATCTCTAGATAGGCATTATGCAAAATAAGGAGGTAAATCAACAAAAACCACATTTTTTGTAATACTAAAATTGGGACAAACAACAAATATGACTCTAAGATATCTTAGAACACCTATAGTCTTTGTAGGAGACCCATCTAATTTTAATACTCCTTTCTCATAAGGCTCACATTAAAGTCCTAGTTTGTCATCTATTAACTTGGGCATGATAGAGGTACTAGCCCCACTATCATTTATATAATTATGAACTAGCCAAAATCTTATGATAACAAAAAGATAAAAAGGGAGGAGGCTTGATCACCTTTGGAGCTTAAAGTTCAATAACTTGATTTGAATTTGTTAGAACAACACTTAATCTTTCTTTTTCAAGTTGTCTATCTAAGATATTGAGCTTTGAAAGCTCTTTTTTTAGGAGGTCCTTTTGAATATAATTAGTAGTGTATCCCACATACAAATTTACATAGAAGCCTTCTTCATTTGATCCAATTTATTGAGTGGAGAAGTACCTATCCTGGGCTGAAATTTAGGAGAAAAATTGATACCTAAATGTTGTGTGAATTAAGGAATGAAAGGACCCTTCAAATTCTACACCTTTGGATCTTTTACTTTAGATTTGATGTATTTTGAGGAACATTTTGAGTGGTGGTATTCTAGGGTGGTTGAGAAGGAAAATGAGTTACCTTTTTAAGACTTAAACCTTCACCTATTTCCCTTTTCTTAGATCTAGTATGCACTATAGTATAATTATCAACATTGGACATATTTTGGCCTTGATTTATAGCCATGTGCTCAAATTAATTCCCACCTTCTTAGAAGTCAAAAAAATAGTTTTAGGAGGTGATTTTGTACTACCTTCTCCTTATTAATTGGGCACATTAGCTTTAGTGAAAGAAGGAATGTCTCCATATGGTATAAAAATTTCCTTATGTTGACAAGGTGGCTGATTATCATGTACAAGAGGAACTAAACTCTATTACATATAATATTATTGATAAATCTCACTAGTTGGAGCCATTGACATTTTATTTGATTGATCCCACTAATTATTCCATTATCCTTCTTGAGAATAGTTGTTCTAAGTTGGCACTATAGATCTATAATTATTTGGAGCATTAGGATTGTATTGCCTTGATTGATAATTTTTCCCTTGTCCTTGTTGATTGGAATGATAGGGTGGCTTATCATACTAATAATTATAATTATAATTCTAGTAAGTCCTATAAGGTAGAGCTTGCTACCTCACCATTACCACTAACTTATTTTTCTAAGCCTTGAATAGACTCTCTATCTTCCCTAATCTGTCAATCTGATTACCTTCTATTTCATAGACTTGTTGAATTTGGAATTGGAGTAGAGGATGGATCTCTAGAAATAAAGGCATAGGTGGCCTTGGAGATAATTTTCTTGCTTGTATTAAGAAACTCTTAGCCCTTATACCTACTTCATAATATTTTTTTAAGGTATTTCCTCCCATGGATTGAATCATGATAACCAAATTTGAATTAAGATCTTTTAAATCAAATAAAAATGCATATTTGGGAGTAGGCTTGATAACTATAGGGATTCTATTCTAGGTTTTTTAAAAACTGTAATTGAAATCCACCATGAATTCATGAGGAAACCTATTGATTTTTTTAAGTTACTCCACCAATGAAAGATTATCATTTTTATCCTCAAAGTGATTTCATATGATTTCTTGAAATTCATCCCAAGTGTTGATGGATGTAGGTGTCAATCCTCTATACCATTAAAGTTCCTTTCATTTGAATGAAGTTGATAGCAACCTCATAACTACATTTTCTTGAGTCACATTATCCACTAAACAAAGGTTATCTATATCTAAAATATGTTATATAGGAGTAACTAGATTTTATCCTATAAAATAAGGGAGATACTTTAGGGTAGTAACTAGAATATCATCCCATTGATTGATGTTTAGGGGGATACCACCATTGAAAGGCAAAAAGGCTTGCCTTCTAAGAAAATCCATCCGGGGTATGGGATTTACAATAATATTTGGCTTAATAATATTTGTTTGAATAGGAGGATTTATTTGAACAAAAATAGGGGAAATTATTGGTGTAAGATTTGGATTAGACTGTGAATCTTTCTTTTTCTTTGTTGAGTGGAAGGACAACTTAGTGAAATCTCTCTTTCCCTTCTATAGAAGATCTTGTAACCACTTTTGGTGGCATAAAATGTATGTAAATATAAAAATGACAACTTGAAACTTGATAATGTACTCAGATATGTAGATATATGCTTCAATTCCTATGAATAAGTAGTCCCACTAGGCATGTTAGAACTATTAGTAACCTAGATAGAACCTAGCTAAAATCAGATTGCTCATATCTAGACTAACATTAGAATGATATAAGGCTATGGGATACCTATATCTAGATAAAACCTCTAGTTTTAAATCTATTTCCTCTGAATATGTAAATTTAAGATCATTTACTAAACCTATTTGATGTTGGGATTGATAGAGTAATGAATAAATTGAAAGGGAAATCTATGTTATGATGGTGATGAAACTAAATAGTGATTGATCCTCTTTAAACTTTGAAACATAGGCACATATATGAATAAATATAGAAAAATTTATCAAAAATATTTCTTAGATCAGTCCTAAACATTAGTGTTTCAAATGAAGGTTTAAAATAAGGTTTGCATATTAAAGGTATGTCAATGAATGTCATAAATACACTACATACTAGTTCAACTCAATTTTTGTTCTTAACTCTTTAAGTGACTTCAAAAGAATGTTTGGTGTCTTGCATGATGATTGCATGAAATTTGGCATTGGAAAACAAAGTGGTGGGACCATTTGAATTGTATAATATCCTTTTCCAAATATTCTATGCCATTCCTTATTTATAGAACTAATGTGAAGTGAGTTGGCACATGAGTTGGAACTCAAGATGAGTTGTGCATGTAATTAGACCAATTAAAGACTATTTAACTCATCCAAAGGAGTATTTGAAAATGTATATGATATCAAGGACAAACTTTGCATTATGTGGAATAGATGAAGAGGCATAAAAACTGCACTTTATCTCTTATCACCAAACTTATATGACATTATTATTTACTTAATTGATTAGATATGTCTATTAGGCCAATATAGACCTAATAGCCTAAATTTTATGCTTGATGGCCATTAGAACATAAAAAAACTTGAAAACCTAAAAAAGAGATGAGTTAAAGACATGAAAAAATGCCATATATCATGAAAATGATCTTTCTTGTTTGAAAAAACTATAAATTAGTCAAATAGGTTGACCAAGCTAGTTTTTTTTTGATTTCCTATAGAGTGACTATTTTGGATGACCTCCTTATTAAGGTCAACATACCCCCATTTTTAAAAAATGGAACCCATGTGTCAAATTATGAAAAATTTTAATGTGAAATTGAAGATTCACTTGATTAGATTTTAATTATCATGATTTAACATTATTTTAGTTGAAGATCATCCACACTTGGTTTGGTTAACATATTTTTTCATTGTTCTAGTTTGTCCTTATGTAATGTGCTAACATTGGATCTATGTGTTTCAAGTTGTAGGTCCAATAAGGTCTAATTGGAATGAAAATTTCTTGGGTTTCATGATTTTAATGCTAATTTGATTCTTTACTAGCCTTGGGTCTATTGGAAATCAAGTCCAACTAGTTTAATCTAAGTACTGGATTTGAATCTGGTGGGAATGTTTTATGTGAGAACATTTTAGATAATGTTATGGGATTAGTCTATTTTTATTTCCTAAGGCTTAGTAATAATTTTAAACACAACCAAACCTTATTATAACATCCATGATTAGTCCTTTTCATGTCTTGAGTCCCCCTTTTGGTCTTTCTATTATTCATAAGGTCCTTTTGTTATATGCTTATACCTTTCAGGCATGTCTTTTCAGGATTTTCATTCAGAACTTTGTCTTAAAATAATTACCCTTTGGGGTTTATGTTTTGGATACTTTTTTCAAGTAATTTTATGATTTTTGTTTATGGATTCATTTGGGACTTATTAAATTGGCCTATCTACATCAGGATAACTATTTTAAACATTTTATCCAAAATAATTTCCCCATAGATTTATTCTATCAGGCATTTTGCCCAACGAAATTGCCCTTCGACATCTTTGCACTTTCACTTATGCATATTTGTTTCAAAATTATTGTTTTTTGAAGTAACCCTTCAATTTTTTATTTTATACATTTTATCTAACATAAAAGGCCTGAAACATCTTTCCCACAACATTTTTTCCAAAATTTATCCTTTAGGCTTTTTGTGAAAGGCACATACCCTTTGGGTTTTCTAAAATGATCCTTCAAACCCTTGTAACATACCCTTAAATATTTTGTGAAAGGTTAATTATCCTTCATCTTTCATAAACCTACCTTTTAGGATTTTTTCAAGTGACCCTTTAGGCTTTTTATTTTGGACATTTTGTTGATGTAAAAGGCATGAAACATCTTTTCCCAATCGAATAAACCTTTTACCTTTTTCAAATTGCCCTTTATCATAATAGACTTATCCTTCATATATTTTTTAGGCTAATTTCCCTTTGGATTATTAAAAGTTCCCTTCGATCTTTTTGTAAAGCACACTTCAAAAACTTTGAAATGGATATTTGCCCTCTGAGATTACCCTTCAAGGATTTTGAAATGGTCCTTTGCCCTACCAAATTACCTTTCAGTCTTTTGAAAGTGATCTTTACCCCATGAGAAGTGCCCTTTAAGACTTTTGTCCCAGGTAAATGCCCTACCAAGTGACTCTTTAGGAGTATTTTTTTAGTTTCCCCTAACACCAAAAGGCCTAAAATAATTCACCCAAGACAATTTCCTCATGACATTGATTTCATCAGACTCTTTTGTGCCACGATAATTTTAATATGTTAGCCTAAGACTTTAAATTTAAGCCTTATTTTTTCAAACAAAAATGATAACATTAATATGAGGGTTTAGATTAACTTCTTACTATTTTTGTACCCTAACTTCAATATTTCCTATTTTATATAGGAATCGATCTTACTTGTATTAATGGACATTCTTTTGGGATGATCATGGATTCACCCCTTTTAATGTCACTAAAACTTGTTGCTTATGTTGCAAGATCAATGGAATATCATTTGGTAATAAACATGTTTAATGTTTAAGATGATCTTTATTTGCCATTGGCTCAATATTAATTAGATCTATGTCTAAGCCATGCCTAGTGTTTTAACCTAGGTCCCCTTTTGAATTAAATTTAAAATTACATAGGTATAATTATCATACCATAGAATTAGTTTAATTTTTATCCTAAGGCTTGGTCATGTTTTTCAACACAACCAAACCTTAGATTAAAAATCCTAGCTTGGTCTAAATAATCGCATGATCCCTTTACTATAAGGCTTAGCCTAAAGTATTATCCTAAGGATTATCAAATTTATCAATACTATAAGAAACCTTCAGCTAAGACTTTATGCTATATTATTATTATATGCATGGTCCTTTTGTTATAAATTAGACTAAAATCCTAGTCCTGAAGTATCATTTATGTTTATTACCATAAACAAGACCTTAGTCTTAAGATTTTGTCCTAAGCTTGATATCTCCAAGTCCTAACTTAAATATTGTGCATGTTCATAGGATCAAAGACCTATGTTTAATTAGGTGAAGTTAAGTAGATGGTGCAAGATAGGCATGATGATCTAAGGATCCTAATTACAAGAACCAATCATGTTTGAATGCTCAAATCATGATCTATGGATCATATGTGATCAGATGAGGATGATCCTATGGAGTGAAATTAATGAATGAAAAATCAATCCATGGACCCCAACTTAAAGTACAAGAAAGTTCAAGATGTTCAATGATACGCATTACAATGTACACATTTGATCGATAGAGCATAACAAGCCAAGACTCTAACAGGGACATGTTAGAGCTTGAGCACTTTCTAGATATCAATGATGTGTGTTTACTCACCCAATCAAGATTAATGGATTGTATCAAGTCAAGGATTTTTAATGATGATTAAGATGAATACAAGACTATCACATGGTGAAAGCATGTTAACTAACTCAAATGATATGGTAAAATTTTTAGAAGGCTCGTGGGACTACCAAGTGGCATAACCTTAAGGCTTAGTACACATAAATCTCAAGCACATTTTGAAGATCAGTTGCCCATGTTAATTTTTACCTACTAGATCTAATGGTGTGATATCAATAAAGAAATTGTGATGGAGCTCGAGAGGCCCACAAGAATACCAAATGGCAAAACCTCAAGGCCAAATACATATTACATCCAATAATAAGATTGAGATAAATGAATAGTATTGATCTATTAAAATTAATCAGATAGTATGAGATGAAGGGAGTATTTTAAAAGGAAATGATCATTATTTGAAAATTGATGAATAATTTTTCCATGAAAGCACCATAGGGATGCCATGTAGGTGTTACGATGATGCCACATAAGTGAATAGCAACATGAACTAAAGATCCAATGGATTGTTGATGAGCAATTTAATAAAATTTCACAACCATGTAAAACTTGTAAAGCAAATTATCTATGGACCAGTCTATTAAAAAGTAAAATGGCATTGCTTCTACAATGTAATAGAAAGGACACCTATCCTATACACCTATACAAATGTAATTAGATGAGACTAATTGATAGGCTACCTTGTATCTTATAGAAGGAACATTATCAATTGTAAAAATAGGGAGGGAGTTATTAGAACCAAATTAATTTGTAAACATTGAGCAATCAATATAAGCAAGGAATTCTACAAAGATTATCAAGTATTTTCTTGTGTGAAGTGTTATATGGTTTCTTTCTCAGTTATCTAGTTTTACTTTTAGAATTTAATGGTTCCTATGAATTATGGATGTGTATCTTGAATGCAGAGTTGCTAATGTGTGACAATAATATATTAGTTGAAATTTCTTAATATTATTTCATTTTTTACACTTCTTTTGCATTTGGGCTAATCTTGTTTTCTTGCAGAAGTGAATCTTTAAAGTGAGCCTAGTTTGTATTTTTATATTTTTATACCTTCCTTAGAAGCTTGCCTAATGTATGTTGTGATTTGGGATTAGGTTGTTTCACTTCATAAATTGGTTAAATACAAATTTAAATGAGATTTTAACTTTGTCATAATGTCTATAACAAGACCAGAAACATCTTTCTTTCTACCCTACCTTTCTTTTTGCTTATTTTTTAACCGGATCACTTTAGTTTAATTATCATTATAAATATCCATCTTATATTATTTATTAGGTTAGTTATTGATAATAATTAACTATTATTTACATAATATACTAAATATTTTTCATAGATCTACTATTTTTCCATGATGGCTCCTAACCACCAAATTCTATAAATACTATGAAACATTCACTTGTTCTACCTCTATTCTACAAACAAATAATAGGATTATCATAACCTACAAATTATACATTGAGTTTTTAGGCATTATAAAATTATTAGTGTCTCTTAAAAACTCTAGGAACCTATCATACACATTTATACATCAACAGTAGGAGCTTCATTAGCATTAGGAGGGCCTGATTAGATTTTTCTAAGTTTGTAGAATCTTTACTCATTTTGATGAATTATGTCAAAAGATTGATGTATTATTTGCATATTTGTGCTTCTTGGAACATAATTGTGTGAATATCTTCGATATTTATGGTTTTAGACCAATATTTGGGCTTCCTTAATCCAAATATCACTATTTTTGAAGATACATAGACATTCATGTAAAGGTAGTTCATGTTTTGTGTATTTCCCACGTTTAAGGTTAGTAATAACAATTTGGTACAAAGATTGACTATTTATTTGAAAATTTGAGTTTATTCAAGCTTAGAGATGTAAATATACATTTCATTCATCATTTTAGATGTATATTTTAGCTTATTTAGTTAAAGATAATCATGATTTACATATATTTGTGTAAAATTGCCTTAACTTGTAAACCTAATCATTATACTTTGAAAAGATCAATTTGATGCATTGTATTCTAAATAGGTTCCAAGGTCATAATTTGGAATTACGCAAGGCAATTCTTAGGTGAGTAAAATTCCCAAAGTCTCAAACACTTCACTAGTTTAGGGTAATCATGTGTTCAAAGTATGGCTTGGCTAAGTGGTTCTTCAATCAACACACTAGGTATAGTATATGATCTTCTTTGAAATCCTAAAAGATATTTGCCTTATTTTAGTCTTAAGAACATGTTAAAGATTTAAGTTTTATTTGAGACTCCTGAATGTTATTCATGAAGATGTATCATGTAGATTGTTCCTATTTAATTTCAAAAATGTTACATATGAATGGTTTCTTAACCTTCCAAAGGATTATATTTCTATCTAGGATAATTTTAATAATATATTTATTAATCAATCTGGTAAAATAATTAGTCCATGTATTCTATATCAGCAGTTTACCATGATTAAAAGGGATGTTAATGAAACCATTAGAGCCTTTAATGCTCAGTTCTAAAAAATGTTCAATAGAACCATAGCCCCTTATAGACCCATTGAGGCTTTAGCCTTAGAAATTTATAAGGATGTTATATATCCCATGACTTTCATGTTACTAAAAAGGTCTCTTTTAGTCATAAACACATTGACCTAGGCCTGCTCTAAATCCATGATCATTAATGACCAAAATTAGCCTTAGGGTTAGATGGTATATTCCATGCCTAATGTCATTTCAAATTGGCCCATCTAAAATGTAATTCTAATTATACCTACTTTAACACCAGTTCAAAACCATTTTTTCTTAAATCATACATGCCCTAGCCAAAACCCAAGGTTCTTGAATGACACTACAAGTGGATTCCATCCACAAAATCATGCAACTCTAGTACCCATAACTAGTAGTAATGCTCCAGTTAGTGATCCTGAGACACCAAAAAATTTAAATGATTTGATATTAGAAATGGTCTAAAAACTAAGTGCTAACTTTCTTTAGTTTCAAAAACAAGTAGGAAATATAGGGGAAGACTCTGATAGAAATTATGCTTCTCAAAGGTTCAAAAGGCCTCCAAAAAATTTTCATGGTAACAAAAATAATATATCTTTTAAAGACATATAAATGAGTTTTTATGATATACATTTGGCTGATCATTGAAATATTTTTGAAAACTCTAAAATTGTGCCTAACCAAGACAATATTGGAGGGGCATCAGGATTTTCAAGGACATCTCAAGGTTTCATGATAGAGGCTTTTGATTTTACATTCAAAGAGGAAAGTGAACTTGGAGACACCCTGGAATAAGGAATGACTTTTTAGGGTAAACAACCCCATAAAAAAGATCAAGTATAAGTTGACTTCTCTTTAGAAGATAGATATGAGGACATTGCTAAAATTGAAGATACTACTAAATATCAATAACTATACTAGGATTTCTTAAAATAAGTTGTAATTAAGATGAATGAAATTCTTAAGGATGTCCTTGAAATACTTATGGAAGATGAAGATGAAGGTGAATTAGGAAAAATATACTAGGAATTATCATATGAATTCATCAAAAGGTTAGGAGTATGTGACCAACATGTTCTTAATGAGATTCTGGATGAAAATCATTCAGTTGATTAGGATGAATAAACCTTTTGGGATGACTTGGAAGATTTTTGTGCAAAGATTGGTAGTCCATGTCCACCTTAGAAAGAACCCAATGAAGAAATCAACCTAAGGATACTAACCAAGATACCATTATTGAGTGAAGATGATATAAGCTACTATCTATCTATGTATGAAGTAAAACTAGCACTCCTACTACAAAGTAGAAGAATTTGGGAAGAAGATGATTAGGTCATAGATTTATATCCTTGATTCATGGATCTGAGGATGTTGATAGGAAGCCAAGCTACATCACCTATAAAACACAAGCATACAAGTGATCCTATCCACAATAAGAGGCCATTAGATGGAAGTAATCATGTTTCAAGGTTCTATAGTAGACTAAATAATTTTCCATTTGATCTGAGAGGTAAGTACTTTATATAGTTAATATAGAACATAGTTGAGTTTATTTTTTGTTTATTTTTCTTATTTATTTTCTTCTTGTCCCTTGTTCATAAATAATGTCTATATATATTTGTTTTTTCTCTCTTGCTTTATTCCTTGCTTTTAAATAAGTCATTTTGGATAATTCTCAAATCAAGTTTTATCTAGACTACTCAAGAGCTTCATAGTTTAGAAATGTAGGTATGACTTCTTAACATTGGTTGATCATGGATTGTTGAAACATGATTTTGATGTTATAGTCTAGAAAAACTAGCAAAGACTAATGGATAAGTTAATTGTTCCTTGAGATTTTAAACTTTGTTCTGATATAAGCTTGGTTGTAAGAAAGATTGCACATGTAGAATGAAATATTAAACTATTAGAACATGATCATGATTTCACTTTAAAACATTAATTTCCTAAGACAAAACTTATTACCAAGGATGATTATATGAAAATCAAACACTTGACCAAATCCCTAAACTTGGATAACCTAGTTCCCAACCTTTACTAGAAAGTCAAAAATGATCTAAAAAATACAAAAATAAGAACCTTATTTAAAAATTCAAAGATATTTCTAAGAAGAGGTGATTCAAGTAATCTCCACCAATACTATGGATTCCTAGCTAGTATTTTAGCAAGACCTTGAGTGGAGACAAAGGCATCTCTATCAGGGATATGGATGTCTGGCTAGCAACAAAGCAATGCCAAAGCCTTCCTTGAGCTAAATCATGGTTCTTAATGAATATTAAAACATTCTAAAAGTAAATGTTAATGATTAAATCGATGAACATAAATTTTTTTCTCTAAATCCTATGGTAATTAGTAGGTGGAATCAAAGCACACACACAACATGGCTAGGTCTTAATGTTTAATCTTAATTTTGCATATGCAAGACTTATTTAAATCATGAACTAATCTTAATAATGGTGCCTAATCAAATTTAAAAAGTATCTTAATTATTAGTCTAAACTAGAATCTTTGAATTCTAACATATTACTATGTTTCCTCCAAAAGTCACCTTTTATTGAGGTCAACATACCCCCATTTAAAAAAAATGGGGACCCATGTGTCAAATTGTGAAAATTTATACTTTGAAATTGAATATTCACTTGATTAGAGTCTCATTAGCATGATTGCATATTATTTTTATTTGAATATCATCCACACCTAGTTTGGTTAACATATTTGTTCATGGTTTTGGTTTGCTCTTATCTAAAGTGCTAACAGTGGATCTCTATGTTTTAGGTTGTAGGTCCAATAATGTCTACATGGAATGAACAATGTTTGGGTTTCATTATTTTAATGTTAACTTGATTATTTACTAGCCTTTGGTCTATTGGAAATGAAGATTAATTATTTTAATATAAGTACTTGATTTGAATTTTGTAGGAACTTTGTACGTAGGAAGATTTTAAATAATGCTATGGGCTTAGTCTATTTTTATTTCCTAAGGCTTAGTTACATTTTTCAACATAGACAAACCTTAGTATAACATCCATGCTTAGTCCCTTTTATGTCTCAAGTCCCTCTTTTGGTCTTAAATTATTCACAAGGTCTATTTGTTATATGTTTCTACCTTTTAGGTATGTCTTTTCAAGTTTTTCCTTTGGAACTTTGTCCTAAAGGAATTACCCTTTGGTGTTTATGTTTTAGATACTTTGTCCACTTAATTTCAAGATTTTTATTTAGGATTTATTTTAGGATTTATGAAATTGGTCTATCTATGTTGGGACAATTTTCTTTTAATATTTTGTTTGAAATAATTTACCCATAGATTTATTCTATTATGCTTTTTTTCTAACAGAATTTCCCTTTGGCCTCTTTGCACTTTCACTTCTACATATATGTTATAGAATTATTATTTTTTATGTGACCCTTTAGGATTTTTATTTTGGACATTTTATCCAACAAAAAGGCCCAAAACATCTTTCCTATAGCAATATTTTTGAAACTTATCCTTTGGGATTTTTTGTTAAAGGCACATACCCTTAGGGTTTTTTAAAATGATCCTTTGATCCCTTAAAACATACCCTTTAGTATTTTTTTGAAAGGCCAATTATCCTTTAACTTTCAGAAACCTACCTTTCAATATTTTTGTAAGTGACCCTTCAATATTTTTGTTTTAGACATTTTGTCTAGTGTAAAAGGCCCAAAACATCTTTTCTTAACCAAATCACCCTTTGGAATTTTTAAAATTTCCCTTTGCCTTAATAGACTTATCCTTTAGAATTTTTTTAAAGCCAATTACCCTTCAGACTATCGAAATTGACCTTTGATATTTGTGTAAAGTACCCTTCAGATGTTTTGAAATGGACATTTTCCCTCTGAGATTACCCTTTGATTTTTCTGAAATGGTCCTTTACCCTATCAAATCACATTTTGGCCTTTTTAAAGTGACCTTCCCCCATGAGAAGTGCCCTTTGATACTTTTGTCCCAAACAAATGCACTACCAGTGACTCTTTAGGAGGATTATTTAGAACATTTTGTCTAAAACATTTCCCCTGACACCAAAAGGCTTGAAACAATTCACCCAAGATAATGTCCCTAAGACATTGATTTCATCAAAAAAAATTATGCCATGGTCATTTTAATATGTTAGTGTAAGACTTTGGATTGAATCCTTATTTTTTCAAATTGAAATGAGAAAATTAATCTAAGGTTTTAGGTTAAGTTCTTATTATTCCCATGCCCTAAATTCAATATTTCTTATTGTCTACAAGAATTGATCTTGATTGGATTAATGGACATGTTTTTGGGATGATCATAGCTTCACCCCCTTCCAATATTGCTAAACTTATTGCTTGTGTTGCAAGATCAATGGAATATCATTTATGAATAAGAATGTTTAATGTTTAAGTTGATCTTTATTTGTCATTGGTTTAAGATTAATTGGATCCATGTTTAAGCCATGCCTAATGTTTTAACCTAGGTTCCCTTTTGAATTGAATTCAAACTTGCATGGGGACAATTATCACACCATGGACTCAGTTTAATTATTATCCTAAGGCTTGGTCATGTTTTTCAACACCACCAAACCTTAGGCTAAAAATCATAGCTTGGTCTAAATAATCTCATGATCCCTTTGTTATAAGGATTAGCTAAAAGTCTTATCCTAAGGATTATAATATTTATTAATATGATAAAATACCTTAGGCTAATACTTTGCACTATGTCTTTATTATATGCATGGTCCTTTTGTTATAACTTAAACTAAAATCCTAGTTTTAAAGTCTCATTCATGTTTATTAACATAAACAAGACCTTAGTCTTAATATTTTGTCCTAAGCTTCATATCTCCAAGTCTTAACTTAAATATTATGCTTGTTCACAAGAACAATTACCCATGTTTAATCAAGTGAATTTAATCAAATAGTGTACGATAGGCCTGATGAGCCAATGATCCTAATTATAGGAACCAATCATGTTTGACTACTCAGATCATGATCTATGAATCACATGTGATCAGACACAAATGATCCTATAGAGTGAAATCAATGAATGAAAAATCAAGCTATGGACCCTAGATTAAAGCCCAAGTAAGTTCCAGATGATTGATGGTATGTGTTATAATATACACATCTGATCACTGGAGTGTAATAAGTCAATACTTCAACAAGCTCATGTTAAAGCTTGAGCACTTTCTAGAGATCAATGATGTACATTTACTCACCCAATCAAGATCAATTAAATGTATCAAGTCAATGATTTTTAATGATGCTCAGGATGAACATGAGACTACCACATGGAAAACACATGTTAACTAACTCAATTGATAGCATATAGAGTTTAGAAGGCCTTTAGGACTTCCAAGTGACATAACCCCAAGGATTATTGTACATTAAATCTTGAGCACATTTTGAAAATCAATTTCCTATGTTGATTCATATCCACTATATCTGATAGTGTGAGATCAATAAAGACTTTTCAATAGAGCTCGAGAGGCCCACGAGACTACCAAGTGGCATAACCTTAGGGCCAAATACATATTATGGATAATAGTGGGATTGATATCAATGAACATCATTGATCCATGTAAATTAATTAGATGATGCAAGATGAAGGGAGGATTTTAAAAGGCAATGTTCATTATTTGAACATTCATGAGTAGTTTTACCATGAAATTGCCATACAGATACCATGTAGGTTCCATGATGATGCCACATAAGAAAAAATCAATAATAACTAAAGATCTATTATAATACTAGTGATAAATTTAATACAAGTTCATAACCACATAAAATTGGTGAAAAAGATTGTCTATGGACTAGTCTATTAAAAGTAAAAGGTCATTGGTTCTAAAATGCAATAGAAAGGACACCTATTATATACACTTATAAAAATGTAATTGGATGAGACTAATTAATAGGCTACCTTGTATCTTATAAAAAGAGCATTGTTAATTTTCACAAAAGGGAGGTAGTTTTTAAAACCAAATTACTTTGTAAACTTTTAGCAATTAATATAAACAAGGAATTCTACAAAGATTGTCTAGTATCTACTTGTGTGAAGTGTTATATGGTTTATCTCTTAGTTATCTAGTTTCACTTTTATATTTGAATGGTTCTTATGGATTTTGGATGTGTATAATAAATTTAGAGTTGATAATTTGTGTCAATGCTAGATTATTTGAAAGTTCTTAGGCTTATTTCATTTTTTGCACTTCTTTTGCATTTGGGCTAATGTTGTTTACTTTCAAAGTGAATCTTCAAAGTGATTCTTGTTCCAATTTACGTTATTTCATACCTTCTTTTGAAGCTTTACTAATGTATGTTGTGATTTTCACTTAAGCGGTTTCACTTCATACATTGGTTAAATGCACATTCAGATGAGATTTAAACTTTGTCATAATATCTAGAACAAGACCAACAACATCTTTCTTTCTGACCTAACCTTCTTTTTTCTTCTTTTTTAACTTGATAATTTTATTTTAATTATCATTTTAAATATACATCTTAGATTAGTTCTTGATCATTATTCATTATTCTTAGCATAGTGCACTGCATATTTTACATAGATCTACTATTTGGCCATAGTGGATCCCAACCACCAAATTTTATAAATATTTTGAAATGGTCACTTTCTCTACATATATTCCACCAATATATAAAAATATTATCACAACCTACAACTCATGCATTGATTTCTTAGGAATTCTAAAATGAGAAGTGTTTCTTAAACACTCTATGCACCTATGGTACACATTTAGGCATCAACACTCCCAAGGACATTTGAAAGAATATTTATGACTAAATTATGATTTTAGGGTGAATGAAAAGTTCCAAAATTTTATATCCATGGATTGGATTTCATTTAAAATACCTTTTACCTCATCTTTTATGCTTGTTCTCTCAAAAACCTATTTTTTTCCAAATTCATACAACATCCATACAACTAATGGCCATGGAAATGAATATCTAAGATTATAATTCATGATCTAATTGATATTCAATAGGTCTTAATTATTTTGGTTGCATAATTATTCAAATGTCTATAAATGGTTTTGGTAGTGGGGTTTTGCAAGGGTTTAAGAATGCTCTAGGATCTTAATGATTGTTCATAAATCCTATGCCATGAAAATATCTAAAATTTCCATAAAATTTAAGTTTATTATTCCCTTTAACTCCCTCAAATTCCTTAGCTTCCCATGCCAAATTTGTGTAATAGGATGAGCATGTGAAATCTCATCTCAGGGTGGAAAATAGGCTTTTAAATCATTTTTTGGTACTCCTTTGCCAATATGGTCAATTTTAATATTTACCTATGGTTAAAATTTGGTATATATGTCCCTTATGACCTTATGATGATGTTAATGATGATTTGGAGTGCCCTCAAGTCCTTGTTTTAGTTCCTTCTACCTCCTTCTGATGGCCTTGTCTTAAGATGTCAAGAAAAAGCATAGGTGTATACATATTTTGTTCAATATCTTGACTTCCTAATAATTTTAGAGTCTCATATGTACTATGTTCAAAATTAATGACCTATATATGATGATTTGGAGTCATGATTTAGGCTTGACCAATAAATTCCTCTTCACCCTTCATATAAATAGTTCCTTCTCTTGACCTCTAGACCTATCTACTCATGGAAATGAACCAAATGACCCTTATTTATGGTTATATAATTTTTCTTGAGATATTTAAAGATCCCACCTTGCTTCTTAAATCCTTTGAATGTGTAATTACCCTTTCTTTCCTTGATTTCTAGTTCAAAATTGACTCTTTTGGCCTAGTCCATACAATAAAGGTATAACACATTCCAAATAATTGATCATAGAGGTGATCAAGGGAGTTTATAATACCTTCAATTTCATTTTATGGCTCAAAAATTCCATTTTGATTCATAATTTAGCTCTTTTTCTCCATCAAGTTGTTATGAGGGCTTTGAAAGGGTTTTTGAGGTCCTTATCATCTTAATGATTGTTCACAAAAAACATACCCTCAATGGAAAAACAATTTCCATTAGAATATTTTATATTTACCCCCTCACCATCAGTGAAAATAATGGTCCCTCATGTAAAATACTTCTCAAGTTCTCTACGTAGTGAAGTTGAGTTTCAAGAGGCTACCAAAATGTGTATGAAATGAAGGACCTTAAAAAGTCATATAAAAAAATATTTGAAAAAATTAATCCACTTCACCATCTTATCCAAGGTTTAATTATATTCCACCATTTCTCCATGTCCATCAATAAAATAACTAGCTCATGAATTAGTCCAAGAATGAGGATTATGTACCTTGAAGGTTTTAGGTTTGTCTGCTAGTTTTAGCCCTTAAAGGAATTGTTTTCTTAGATAATGGAGTTTAATCACTTCCCAAAATTATTTATATGGTTTTAAAACCTATTTTAATTATTTAATAAATATTTCCATGAAGTTTCAAACCTCTGTTTCACTTGTATGCACCTTAAGAACATTACCTTCTTGCATATTGATTGTGTTAAAATAACGAGTACTTTCCCTATTTAAATGACCTCAAGAAAAATTATGGGTAGATAAATTCAATATGACCAATCCTACAAAATTTCATGCCTTTTTTATGCATATTTTTTCCTATAGACTCTTTTTACTAAAAATATAGTTTGAGTTGCTTGATTGGTCTAGTCTCATTAGGCTTATGACTAAATTTTTCTCTTTTACAACTTGGCTTGGTATATAAAAATTTTAATATGCCTTTTATGTATCATGACACTCCTCCTTTAATTTATATCACCTTCCATTTATCAACTTGTAGACCTATGCCACCTATGTATGACCTTACTCCTTCAAGAACATTCACCATGACTGTATGCCAACAATGTTGTAGGTGGTGTTTATAAATTATAGGAGTTATTAGTGGTAATTTAAATATTAATTTATTATTTAAATAACCATTAATACATTTTAAACCCACACCACATGCTCTATTTATCATTTTAGCCTTAAAAAATACTAATTTCTAGGCCTACAGAGTCAAAGTTTGTATAATAGGCCTAGTTAGTACCTTCAAGGACTGATAGTACTATGCATGAGCTTGATATAATGTTTTAAGGTGTATATTTGAATCTTAAATTTCATAAGATTCCTCATATTTTTAATCTTTAACTTGGATGGTCTTTCATTTCATTTTGATAATATGAGACTATGAGAATGGAACTTGATCCTTGTATGGCTATAGGTGCATTTTCATGAAATGGATGACTATAGACTAGTGTTTGGAGCCTCCCCTTGATAATTTTGATTAATTTAAACCTATTTTTTCTAATAAACCATCCTTGAACATCAACTTATCTTTTAATACTAATATGTGATCAATTAACATGAACTTGGAAAAAAGGCCTTTAGCCTCATGGCTATAGGTGACTTTTATGATTTGAAATGACTACGTATCATGAGGGATTGAAGTCCTTCATGGAATAAAATCATAGACATAACCATTGTATTAATAACCATCCATGATCATGAGACTCTTTACCACATGTAACTTCATCATCTTTGCTAACCATTTATGTGTCAAGATGTATTCCTTAATAACCCTATTATTATAGGTGTTTATTCTTATGGAGATGACATTTAAGTTGAGTTTGGAGTTTAATTCATTGATAATATTTATGTTTTATATTTCATTTATAATCATTACCTTAGAGATCTAACTCCTTCACACCATACCACTATCTTCTTAGAAATAAGCCTTTCTTTCTTACTATGACTATGTTTGACTTTTCTTTAGGATTGTACAGACTAAAACCAAGGTATAAGGATGCTGAGAGAGATTGTAACAAAACATAATGTGTTTAAATCCCTTTCTACCATGCTGATTTCCTTAACAATTTCTATAACTTCTCATAAGGTGTTTGAAGATATTTAGGTCTCCTCAAGAAAACAGTCCACCTTCTTAGTTGTAGGTGAATTTAAATCTCATTTTATGTGTGTTATTGAGTTTATTAAGAACCTTAAGACCTTAATATTATGTTACTCTTAAGCCACTTCAATGAGGTTAATAATCCTCATACGATAATACCTTTTCTAATCTAACTAGCCTCCTTTTCATTTTGACAAACATTAAGGTTGTTAATACCTTTATTAATAGTAGGTTTTGACCTTAAATAAGACTATATGTGCCTCTAATAAAATTAATTTCATGTACATGACTACATTATAAGTACTTATGACATGAATAGAGTCACATTTGTATCAAAAACCCTATATTGGTTTCCCATCTTCACTCATGTTTTGATGTCATGTATAAAATCATAAGGACTGTGTCCCTTATCAAATGTAACTGACTATATGTGTATACACTGTGTCAAAAATTATACTTAAGGAAGGTTAAAACATTATTTGCTTATTGTATTTCTCTTATTGTATCTTTATGAGATCACTTATGCCTAGATATTTAGGAATGCATCTTCTCTATCTACCTTATCTTATTCACTTTCATGAAAAGCTATGACTATGTTCTTGCCTTGATGTCTGTATATTTTATTTGGCTTTAGCTTGAAGGTTTCAAGGTGTGCATAACCTATTTCTTCAATGACCATGATAACCTCCTATTATTCTTGCCTCCTATTTTGTGATGTATGATGGGATGGAGATGAATGGAGGGGGTGATGACATGAATGGAGTTTGGAACACTTGAATTAAGGTGGATAATTAGCCTTACCATAGTAAAAATGAGAGTGCAAAATAGTGACCATGGTGAAGAACCAAAAATGAAGTGGAAAGGGACATGAGAATCATGTCAAGACTAAGATTATAAACCATATGCAAGCATGAGAATATCATTAAACACATGTATCAATTTTGAGGCCATTAGAGGAAGACAAGAAGAAAATTTTGAAACTTAGGAATATGATAGGAACCTTAAAATATGCTAAAAAACCTTAATTTTTGATAAACAAGGAATTATCGAGCATTTTTGAGAGAAAATGGGTAGTTTTTTCTATGACTATTGGAGATATTTTGATAATTTTCCTTGGAAAACATAGGAACATGAAATATACCCATGTCATGGAGGAAAACAAGAAATCTTGAAACCCTTCTCTCTTTCCTAGACCATATAATTATTTTTTTAAAGCATGACAAACCATAAATTATACTCCTTATCTTATTAATATTTATATGATCCTCACATGTGTGTAAAATTACTTATGGCTTCCATGGAAATGAATCATATGTCCCTGGGAATCCTTGAAAACTTAAATTTTCTTGAAATGATGCCCTGGTGAGGAGAAATTATAGAAACCAACTACCTTCCTGGATGCAAGACTATAGATGTATGTCCTATATTCAAATGAATGATTCATATGTGAAAGATAAATAATTTGAGAACAACTTTATTTAGAAGGAAGATCTCTAAGTCTAGTTTCTCTGGAAAAAATTGTAGACTTGAATCTTCTCTCTTAATCGTACCAGCTACAAACCTAAAGGTTTATCTCTAGATGCAAAGAAGCAAAGTGACTGTAGGGGACTAGTTTTGGGCTTGTCTTGAATATTTTTTCCTTAAATTTATTTTGGAACCATTTCTATTCCCTAATACTCTTGTTCATGGCCTCCACCATATGGATGGTCATACAGTTTCAAACCTTTCTTTGTAAACATGCATGAAACAGATCTTTTAATCCTAAATTAATATTTAAACACCAAAATTAGGAGATAATATATGATCCACGAGTCAATAATGAGTTTATAACAAACGTTTAGTCATTTTACACCTTTTAATGGCCAAAATTGGCATGCGAGAACCCAAAAAAAACCTTTTCACACTTGAACTAGCTTTAAGTGACCTTTTCCAAATATGATAATTTATGAGTAATATAAAGGCATATATATGAATGTATTAAATTATATTTTGACTATTTTATTGGTATTTTAATACCATATTTTACATTTAAGGACCAATTTTCATCCTTTTCTTGCAAAATAATCATAGTTTTACAAAGGACAACTAACACTGAATGTCAAATAAGCATGGCATTGCCTTATGAAAGGCTTAAAATGAAATTTTTAATAAATTATTATCACATTAATGAGTTTATAAATCATTTCATACCTTCATACACTAAATTATGCCAGAAAACTTCATGACAAGTCACCAATTTTCCTATTTTCACCATCTCTTTTAAAGCACTTTTAGATCACATAACCACTTGAAACTCTATCAAAACCTCAAAAATATTCTTGAAACTATGAACATGACACTAAAAAAATCATTTTTGACTTTACAAATAATACATTATGATCACTATGGAATGTTTTTAATTATAGAGGTTATAATTTGGCCTTGACAGGCCAAATTACCAACAATAGTTCATACTCAAGTGACTCAATAATAAGTAAATTAAACATAAGTAACTTGACCCTAATCCACATAGGATTTGAGATTTTGAATTAGTGATAACCCAAATATGAGATTGAAACATGACCAATAATAGGTACTAGTATAATTCCCTCCCCTCACTCTTTAAAATCCTCTCATAGCACAACTTAGCTTCGTTTCCCCTCAACAATCTACTTAGATAACTCATCCACTACTCCCCATTTCAACCCCTCCACTATTTACTCTAGTGACTCTAACTTCATCCATTCATAGTTTCATAACTTCTTCATTTACATCTACCTCATCCATTCCCTAACCTTGGACTTTCATGGCTTTCGCACTGGTCATTCCTCATGTTCAAGTGCCTTCAAATGCCTTCAAGTGCCCCATATTTGAAAATTACCCAAAATAAATATTGGAGTGAGTGCACCTATGTGAATATCTCAAGCACCTAGGGACTCCTTTAGCGGCCTACTAGCTACCTCAATTATCTCTCATGGTCTCTTCTACCTTTTCTCTCTCCACTATAGTCTTTAGAGATGACTTGACAAAAGACCAAGGAAAAAGTGGAAGGAATATCATGCTCAAAATTGAGCACATATACCTATTGATCCAATTTCTATTGTTCCTCTAGTACCAACCCCAGTGTCTCCTCACATTGTTACATGACCTCCCTTATCCATCACCCTAAGCATATAGGGATTTAAATTTAATCATACAATCTCTTCCTTTATATTTAACACCCCTCTCTTAAGAGTCATCTCCCCTTAGGTTTGGAATGACCTAAGGTTAATGGCAAGTAAAAATGTTCCTATAGGCTTTCCCATTTATCTTGCCTCCCTATGCCCATATGCATCCTCCTCCTCCACTAATTTATTCATTCATACCTTCTAATTCCACCATATGCCCTCCACCTCATCATCCACCTATCACTACCATCTCCACCACCCTAGCCATACCTCTTTGAATTTTAGGAATGGTCCTAATGTTGTAGGTGAAAGAGATGATGATATAAGGCAATTTTAATGTGCATTAGGATTTTGATCAAACCATGGGGAGTATGTGGAGAATCCTCACATAGAAATTTATCAAAAAGGGAATCATATGGTTTATTAGACCCATAAACATATTTTCTCCCTCACCAAGCTGAGGACTTCTATAAGGGAGGAGAAGGTGGTCGAGGATCCTCTCTTAGTTCTTTGTGCTACACATGACTTGTCAAAAAAATTTATATAAGGCATGTAGTAGGTATAAACCTTGGAATCATAAGTGAATAAATCCTTCCTTATTGAGTTAATCAGATATGTCTAAGATACCCTTCTATATCTATTAATATCCTTGGGAAAGGTGGTGTAAAATTTAATAGAGTGTTGAGTGTTCTTCCAATAAACCCATGCTTACTTTGAAAGATTTTGCTCTAGTTGAGATCAAGTGTAGGAAGCTAGAGGTCATATTACACAAAGGCATGTTCATGGAGTTGAATTTGATGCCTAATTTAGAATTGATTTTATACTAGACATACACTAAGAGCATGAGGGTTGTAATGGTGGAATGGTTGGGTTTGGTTCAAATTGTTATAGACCTCCTAGAAGATGTCAAGAAGAATATATTTTCTTACTTCAAAGAGGTCAATATATCAGTTATACTTCACCTATATGGAATTATGATGGATATGGGTGAATTTGGGGTCAACCTAGGTCACTTTGACTAGGTTATTAGGAGGAAGGTATCCAAGGAAAATAATGAAGGGAATCAAGTAGTAATCTAACTCTCAACCCAATCCATGATGTTCATTAACCAAGTGCTCAAAGTCAAGGTTGATATGAAAGCTTCCCTATAGGGTTACCAAAAGCTCATATCCTAGTTAGAGACTATTTTTAGAGAGTATTCAATAAACCTCACTAAGTTGGACCAGGAATATGACCTTGTGGTAATAGAATTGGATCCAAATAAGTAAGGCCCAATTAGTTAGGATCTGACACATCTATTTTGATTCCATGTTTTGGTTAGGTTATCCCCTATGGATATTTTTGAAGAGATTGAAGGGGATTTTATCCTTTGTTTTTAATTATGAATTTGTAACAAAGAGTGGCCATCATGGCTTATTATGGGAATCTCGTGCTACTTAGAGGTGAGCCCCCATTCTCATTTATAAATATTTAATTGTATTATGTTTTTAGTGTTAGCAATTCTTAGCTCCAAAATGTTGTCAAAATTAATCCAAAATTTCACCTACTTTCCCCTTTACTTTTTTAGATTCTAAAAAGTTGTCCATGGTTGATATTATTATAAATTCACTTATTTTTTAATGAATGTAATTTTTAGATTTATACAAAATGCATGATTTATGTATCAAAGTTTATATCATATCTATTTTTGAATAAATGATTAATGTTAATGGAACTGAACTAATGCTTTGTCAATTAATGTATACAATGGTTATAATGTGATCATCTACTATAACCTCTCTGTGAAACCTTCTTATTCTATTCATAATATTCCTAACTTATCTGTCATTCGCTATGGGCTTATGAATATTTATACTCAATGTAGGTTTTATAATTAGGAATTCTCCTAAATTTCCATAGACTCTTCTCATTGTATAGTTTTGAGGTGAAAACCTTTGGTGAAACTTATCACATAGTGGTATAACTATGGTAGAGGCACTAGGTTTAGTTGTTGAAGGATTAATCTCATCTAGACCTAGAAACATTCTTTCCTACCTTACTCTTCCCTCCCATTTTGTGTTTATTTTGGAATGTGAACTACCTCCCTTTTATATTATAAAATGGTAAAGTTAAATACATTAACATTAGCATCAAAATAAAACAAGTAACTCATAGCTCTAATAATTCATATTGAATATTTAGTGGTGACACTATATATCTTGAAGACTATTCCACTCAGATTCCATAGTGAAGCCAGATACTTTCATTCATGCCCTAGGATGATCTCACATTAGTACTAAAATGGAGGATGTGAAAGTATATCATTGTTCCCACTATTTTCTTTGAGAATACCCAATCTCATGAGTATTTTTTGAGTGGGATATTAGAGAAAATAATTTATGTTAGGAGGGTCTTTTCTTTTTTAAGAATAATTTTCAATAAGAACCTAGGACTTGAAAGAGTATTATATTGATAAAGT
Source organism: Torreya grandis (assembly GCA_037957365.1). Classification (NCBI taxonomy): domain Eukaryota; kingdom Viridiplantae; phylum Streptophyta; class Pinopsida; order Cupressales; family Taxaceae; genus Torreya; species Torreya grandis. Next base: position 66,987 of record JARHVA010009323.1, on the reverse strand, counting down.
CTTGTTTCCCCTCATTTAAAATCTCTTTATTTATATGTGCTTCAAACATACACAACAACAACAACAACAACTAGTGTTAAAAGGAGGGATTTCATGAATTTATATATTTAGTTTCAACTTATTAGAGATTATGTTTATTCATGGTAATGTGCTAACTATTTTTTCTCTATGAAACACCTTGGAGTCCAATTCACCCATCACTAGAGCTAGGTCCCATAATATCTAGTTGGTGTTTTAACCCTTATAATTCCATAGGAGACCCAAGATTAGTAAACCTAGAATCAGACCTGTAGTAGTCCCCACTAGATTTTCATCTTAGTCTCCCAAAAATAGACCACCCAAATTAGTTCTCCTAATACCTTGTTTATCCAGGTTAGCCATTGACATTCCCATAGTTATCCATGAATTACCTAAAAACCACTAAAGGTATTTTTTCCATTTCATTCTTGATGTAGGATGGACTATCAAATAGAATGTGACCTCATACAAGATTGACCTAAGGATTTTGAATGTGAAACATGATGATGTGGTGTGTAAGATCTTCCCCTTGACATTAATGGACTTATCCTATGATTGGTTCCTTAACCTCTTTAACAACTTGATCCATAACTGGGACCATTTTAGTACTATCTTCTTAGCCTAGTTTTGGAAAATGATCAACCCTAGTGTCATTTACCATCAATTCACCTACATTACATGAGAATCCAATAAATATATTAAGAACTTAAATGATATATTTTAGAAGATATACAATTGAGTTACCATGCTATACTAGTCTAACCCCCAACTAGCACTTAAAATGTATAAAAATGTCTTATACCCTTGGATTACTATGTTCCCAAGGTGAGACCCAGAAATAGTGGAATTAAACCTAGAATATGTAGAGGCTAGCAAGGTAGATAGGTAGCTAAACCCATAAATTCAAATGATGGATCCCATTCCTAATGCATTGCCAAAATTTCCCACATTGAGCCTCTTTCCCAATGCTAATAAAAATATTTGCATGCTTTAACTTCTCCCCATAGCAAATCAATTAATTTTGAGTCATGTTACACCAAACCAACACCTAAGTTTCTTCAACTTGGTAAAAAATGCAATAAATCCTTAGTTGAAACAATAAATGACATTGGTAGTGACTAATAACACCCATACCATACCCAAGGAGTCCATAAAGAATGAGCTAGATGTCATTTAGTGAATGGTGTAAAAAATAAATAATAACTTCATTGGGCTACTAAGGTAGATGAGTAACTCCAATAAAGATATTTATAACAATAAATTCACATATCAAATACCAAATAAGAACTAAAACCATCCCTAAAATATGATAAAATACTCACCCAATAGGTTACCAAAAGTTAATATCTTTTAAATATCCCTACCTAACTTGTGTCGAGTGCATAAAAGGATCACCCATGGAGAAATTGACTATAAATAGCTCTATTGTGCCTTTAATATATTCCAAAATAAATTGAATAGTATGAAGTGGTCCCTAATCACCAAGAATCATGAAAGATGGGTAAAATCCCTAGCACTACCATGGTGTTGGAAAACATGGAATTCCCTAGCTGAGAAGAAATTTATCTAGACAAGGGTATTATTGAGGTACATGTTTTTAAATAGTTACAAATGAGTAACTATACCTATAGGAACATAACCACAATAACCCTTCATGACCTTGATTGCCCCCAAACATTGTTGTAACCCCACTAGACTAATGTGCTAGGAATGACCCCCACCCCCAAGGCCTCAACAACCTAAATATTCCATGGAATACTATCAATTATAAAAAAAGGAATTTATAATATAATATAGGACATGAATATTGAATACAAAATCATGTTTCATGAACTTAATTAGATTACTGATCAATGTGATATTTTGCTAAAGTCCCTAACTAAGAAGCTAACTTAACCAACCCATGCAAAACCAAAATTATCCCATACTAATGTGTTAATTCAAAAGAATAATATTTAATTTAATCCCTTACTCTTGAACATAAACATTATTTGTAAAAAACCTACATAATTTCCTAGTGGATTTAAGAGCCTTAGCTAATGTAATGCCAATCGACTTTTGATAGAATTTAGGGTTAATCCCCATTAATTCAGATAAAGTGGTGGTTCAAATAGATAAATATGAGGTCAAAGTGGTGGAAAATAGTTTTAATGTCTACATACATATTTAATTTGAGCCTAGGATTCAACACTTTATAGACATATAGGTAGTGGAGATACTTGAGGCCTATGATATGATCTTTAGTAAAGACTAGTATAAATCTATAAATATGTACATGGGCAAAAATTTCTTTCATATGTGGCTACCTTGGATATGTGTATCCAAAAAAAATAGTTTTTATATAGAGTCCCAAATGAAACACATGGTAAATTATTGTAATGAAATTAATGAAAAATTAAACTTAGCATCCTTGAATTTAGGAATCTATACGTTAAGTACAAAACCAACAAAATATAAAGTTGATAGCCAGTCAAATTTATCATGCCTATGGTATTTAGATGTAGATGGGGATCATTCAAAAAAAGGTATTGGGTTTAACATTTGTTATTAAATCCCCAATGGAGGAATCACTTAGTGTCATATAGGCTATAATTCCCCTGAACAAACAATATAGTAGAGTATGAATCATTAATCTGAGGATTACAATTCATGTTAAAATACAAGGAAAACAAACTAAGGGTGTTTAGTTAATTTGAATTAGTGGTTAAGAAAATAAAGAGTAAATTTCAATGAAATCTAACCTACCTCAAAAGGTACAATCATAGGTCTTTAGAATTAATCATAAATTTTAGCTCATTCAACATCGTCACTATCTCGAGGGAAGAAAACCAAGTTACTAACTCACTGACGTCTACAACAATAAAATTAACCCCCGAGATAAAACTAAGTAGTAAGGATTATTTATGTATTTTTTACCTTATCCTTCTATCCCTGACAATGTGATAAACTTTCAAGTCTTTGAGGATTACCAGAATATCATTCAACTTCGTAATATCATGGGGGTATTTAAAACCCAAATCATTGACAAGGAAGACAAAGACAACCTTAAAACTAAGCTAGACATGGAAAAGATATTTAATATTCATGGCAATCAAATATTGAAGGGGATGATTTCATTGTGTTTAATACTTTAGACCCCATATTATAAAGAAAGAAACCTAAGTTTGAGAATCAAAAGTGTCGAATCATCAACCTCAGCCCTTTGAAAAATCCTTAGACTATCAATATGGGTCCTAAATAAATTAAATTAAAATTACAATAATTGTGAATACTATTATTGAGGTACAAATATGTAATTGTTTGGGCCTATTAATAACTTAAGGTCTTTAACCCAAGAGTAATCACTCATATTATTCCCCTCAAACCAAGTAGAAAACTATATGACGAAGGCATATATCAGTAAACTCAATTATGGAACCCTTAATACACAAAGAGGTCCATAATATACTCTCTATTGGGATAATATTCTTGGTTCATCACTCTACCTGAGTATCTAACCTAGTATTCAAGTAGACTAAAAAAAGATAAATTCTCCTATGGGTAGACCTCCCAAACTTAACCAAGCCTTGGAAAAAGATAACTACCCATTACCCTCCGTCAACTAAGTAATCCAAATGGTGAGTGGATCCTAGATGATGTCATTTTTGGATAGAATTTTGGGATACAAATAGGACTTGGTTAATTTAGAAAACTAGGTAGAACCACATTCACCACCAAATGGAGCATATTTACATACAAATGAATTCATTTTGGGTTGATCAATGTTGTCACAACCTTTAAAAGAGTGATGGATTTTTGTTTTGAAGGACTAATTAATAAGTGTATAATAACTTATATGGATGACTTGACTATGTTTTAAAAATATAGGTCAGATCACGTATGCCACTTAGATAAAGTGTTCAAAAGATGTAGGAGGTATGGTATTTCCCTAAACCCAAAAAAGAGTGTGCTTAATATCATAGAAGGTAATATTCTTAGTCATATCATCACATAATAAGGTATTTTTATTGATCTAAAAAGAACAAATGTGATTTCTAAATTGACTTTACCTAATATAAAGAAAGAATTAAAACCTTTCTTTAGAATAATCAACATTATTTTTAAGTTCATTAATGGACTTGTCAAGATTTTAAAAGCCCTAAATGTTATTTTAAATTAGGATGAAAAGGTGGAATGGTAGTAAATATTTTTTAAGATATCAAATATGTCATCATGCAAGCATTGATGCTTATCATCCTAGACTACACACAAGACTTCTACATTTACCCCTTTACTTTCAAACACACCATCACTACTTGCCTCTCCCAAAGATTAGATGGAAAGGAACATTAAATTGATTTCATGAGCACTAATCTCAAGGATATATAAATGAGATATTTTAATTTGAAAAAACATGCATATGCCTTGGTCAAAGATATGAAGAAGTTTAGACACTACATTCTCAGGAATAATGTACACATAGACATCATAGAATTAGCCATCAAACAAATGCTCAGGAAAAATGAATTAGATGAGTGCAGAGGTCAATGGATAAAAAAATTTTAGGAATATGACTTAGAGATTAAAATAGATAAATTAATTAGTGGATAGGGTCTTATCCAACTAATGACTAAAATAGATATGAGCATAATTGTATACTGGTCAGACCAAGAGATAGTACCACAACTAGACTAGTTTTCCCAAATCATGTATTCCATGTTCTATGGAAATACACCTCTTAGACTCATCCATACATATAGAGATAAATATAGTTGAAGGATACATAATATATGCCAAACAATGGAATTATCTTTATAAATAATCATGAAGTAGTTTACCTCAGGAACTTAGATGTTCATAATTATTAACAACACCAATTTACATTCAAAATCAAGAATGTAAGAGAAAGACATATCAATATTTATCATGAAAACTTAAATATCAATATTAAAGTTTGTAACTAGAGAAAGCTAATTCTATATATATGTGTAGTAAAATATGAACATCATAAGTCATGATCCCTTAGGAGTGTTCCTACTAATTTTTTATTGGTACAATAACCTATAGTGACAATTAGGATGCCAAAATGTTGATAAAGGTCATTAACCACTAAGAAACTTATAATATTATTTCTCCATGAAATAATATTATAGACTTGAATAAATAAATTATTCATATTCCACATGTAGCAACATCTAGTCTAAAAAATATTAACTATTTTATATTTAAACTCTTAAATATCTTATCTTAATGCTTTTATCAAAACATTAAAATATAAAAATAATTCATTTACACATTTTTTTGTTAATAAAAATTATAACGCAACTGAATGCATCAATACATATTAACAAGTGATGACAAGTTTACATGAAAGATTGGGATCTGGTCACCCTGTAGAAAATTCCATGGCACTCAAAGTTCTTTGGGTAGGTTACTACTAGCCTAAAGTATTTTTATAAGTTCATGCCCATGTCCACAATTGCAATCAATGTCAAACATTTGCCAAGATGGAAAGTCATGCAAAAATGCCTCTATAACTTGTGGTGGAGTCAACACCATTTTCCCATTGAGGGATGGATTTATTCAATCATCAAACCCAATTCATTAACTAGATACACATTTATCATCATGGCCATGGATCATTACACAAGATATTATGAGGAATATGCAACAAAGATAATCATTGTTTCCAAAGTCATCAATTCTATAGAAAACATTATAACCACCAAGTTTAGGATACCAATATCCTTGGTATGTGATAATAGTTTTACCTTCAAATATATAAAGTTTATAGAATGGGCCTATGATAATGATATCATTCTAATATTTTCATCCAATAATTATACATAAGTAAATGGATTGATGGAGTCCATCAATAATAATCTAATAGATTCTATCAAAACATCTACAAGGGAGAAACCTAAATAATGACACTCATTATTAAAGTTTACTTTATGGGTTAACTACACCAGGTATAAACAAGCCCTCAAGAGTTATCCTTTCCTTTTAGTTTATGGATTAGATCCAATAATGTTATTCATGCTCAGATTGAAAAACTTATAAGTTCATGTAATAATTCATGGAACCAGATAATAAAGTAAACTTTAAGATATTGGATATCATTTAGTTAGAGGAAGCCTAAGATGAATCTTTATTAAGCTTAAATAAACATCAAATTACTATAAAATGATGGTTTGATAAAATGGATAATATCAAGGCTTTTATAATATCTTAATTAGTATTAATGTGGGATAAGGCTCATGAAGAAAAAGGCCAACACTCAAAGTTTGATCCTCTCTGGATTGGCCCCTATCAAATAGCCAAGATCCTATGCTATAATGCCTTTCACTTTAAAGACCTTGAGGGAAAATACCTACCACTATCAATAAATGGATAATTCCTAAATCACTAATTCTCATCTACCCCATCCAACATAATTTTAGAATAAAATCAATAAAGGGTGGTATTGTATCTATTAGTCAAGTTTGCTTTAGTTGTATGTTTTATTTTCATGCTATTGTTTTTGCCACTTTCATTTTGTTTTGGTTTTTTGGTGTCCCCATGGTGTTTGTTCCCCCCTTGCTAACGTTGGACCAGAACTAGTCCTCATTTTAAATCAAGAAATTGATCCCCCACCATGAGGTATCCCAAGAGAAGAGAGGTCATTAGCCACTCTAAATAATGACCAAAGCCCAGAAGTTATTATTAAGTTCCAAAAGACTAAAGTTGAGTGTTTGTTTAAAATAAGTCAAAAATAGTAAGTATTTTTACATTTCAAATCTCAAAGGCCAATAATTATTAATGAAACTAGTAGATTTTAGAATAGATTGTGTCCTAATAGAGGCCATGAAGATACACTTAATATAACACCTTATTAAAAAGGTTAGACCATCCAAGCCAATATGAAATCAACTAGGTATTTAGGGCTTCCTCATTATATCATCACCCCCATCTTGATCTAGAACCCTCAATGGATAAGACTATTAAATATCTTCATAAGGAACCTTGAAATAATACTAGAAAACATGTAGAGTTCAAATTATGAGTCTTCATCAAAATGTCTATTCAATAAACCTCCATCGTAGGATTTTTAGCCTAGCTAACAGTGGATAAAGGTCTTTAATAGGACCAAAGTCATCTCTATTAGGGATATGGATGCTTGGATGGTATAAAATCAATTCACATGTCATTCCCCTTCAATCCATGAAACTATTAATTACATTAAATAAATGTAAATGTCTGTCCATCTCAATCTCAGTTTCTTGAGTGAAATACACAATTAGACAAGTCAAGTGAAAATAAATTTTTACACACACTCATGGTCTTATATGGGATAAAACATCATTATTTCACTTTTTATACATTACTTTAGTGCCTTATTTATTGATATGCCTAAATATATCTCTTGTAGTCTATGTTATGTGTGGAATGGAGGATTAACAACTTGGATTATAAGTGATTAACACCACTTTCCTCATATAATTCACCATTTTTTATGGCTAACACATACCATTTTATCTAAAATGGGGGATCCCTCTTTAAAAACAATGTGATTCAGAGTTCTTGGACCTGTCATCTCATTATAAGGCATTCCTAGAGGTATGTCTTTAAAACCCATCACCTTAATTTTTCCAAAGTATGGGGTGGATTTGTAATCAATGATTGACCTAAGTTGGGAACCTTATGGACTTATGAGAATAACCAAATTGAATCTTTATAATGCTCTAGTAATAAGTCATACTTTATCATAAATAAAAGATTTAATGCACTAAATTTGTAAGCTTGCTCTTAATTGGAAATTTCCTAGAGTTTAAATCCCTTCCTAAAGTATCAAGCCCTAGAGTCCTACATGGCCCTTGGGAGTCTAGTTGGCATCCAAGTGAGAATTTAATTATTTGTGATTACTTTATTTTTCTTCGAGTATGAAAGGATACCATGTGGGTAGTTGTCAATGATGATAGGACATGACCAATCAGAAGAAGCAACATATCCTTTTATCAAATATGTCAATATCTTGGTCCTATTGAAGAGGTCAAAGCCTAAGAGAATCTAACACAATGATGAAGTGCCACATAGCTTGGGTTAAAATATAATAATAGTCTAGCCAATTGGCATGTTCCATAGTTATAATGGCTAATCTCTTAGATTTGACAAATATGTCAAACCTGGGAGAGCCTTGTCTAACCAAGGAGTGGCATGACAACCATAGGTAGAATGGTTAGTCTCCTAGTCTTGATAGAGATGTTAGAGCCCAAATTATCCCAACCAAATGAAAAATTTCCACATGACCCAAAGGTTAGAGGTGAATTAAGTCAACTAATGATCTATCCCTTATGTCAGATACATCAATATCCTAGTCTTGATAAATATGTTAGAGCACATGAGAGACTAACATAATGAGAGAACACCACACAACGTATTTTTAATATAGTCAGTCTCCTTGATGTAAAAAACATGTGATAGCATGTGAGAGCCTAACATAATATAGTACACCACATGGCCTAATAATAAATATTATTAGGTAGGACCTTTAAATCCTTGATATGATTAAAATGACATATGTTTAGAATCACAAGGGCTAATTAGAGGAAGACACACATCCCAAGATAGAATCTTATGCCTCTTGAGGGTATAATATCAAAGTGATAGGCCATGCCTAGGTGTTGATTGATGCCACATAAGACAATAAACATAGGGTACATGGAATAAAGTGGGATCTATCTAAGAAGACTTAAAGATGAGATGGTCAAGTGTCTACCATACTCTAAACATTAATGAAGTGGGAAACTAGAACCTCATTGGATAATTTAAAATTTCACATCACCCTAATTAGATCTTCCAAGTGGTGTGCAATCATGAGCTCTAAATTTAACTCTAAATTAGGAATAAATGAGAATATTGAGCCACCAACTCAATCTTGAATCCAAAACAAGTGATCTTTTAAATTTCATTAATTTAATAGGGTGAATATATTCTTAATAAGTATCCTAAGGAAACCCATTAATGGTTATCACTCCTAGAAATTGGCTCATGGATTTTTTTCTCCCACCAAGTACCCTTTTTAATTATTACCAATTACACTAAAATAATTTCACCAAATCACATTCTATTATCATGGATGCCTCATCTTTAAATCTCAATGTTAATCTTGAGTACCATGATACACTCTTCCTAAAAGTCGTAACTCAGTTTAAGCACTACAATGAAATGTTCAAGGCTATCAACCAAGTACCCAGGGAATCCAATAGTTATAATGAGGAAGAAGTGGAGTTTAAAGATTCCTTATGAGCATATGATAATTTTGGTCCACATAGGGCCATGGCCAAGCCAAAGTGTTCCTTCACACCAAATTGTTTAACAAGCTACTTCTAATAGCTAAGCAGGTGAAAAAAGACATTCATGACCTAGTTTACTTAACCACTTCTACAAATCAGATCACAAACATCTTTGGGTCCACCTTCAAGGCTTATTACTTTATCTTGGAGTTCACATTCACATAGACATAGATGTGTTGAAGTCCTAGATTGATTCCTACCCAATCTAATGACATCTTGAGGGAAACATAGATTAAAAGTAGGTAAATAATGAATACTCTAACATATACATAGTTTTCACCTTTATTGATGGGATTTATGTTAGCATGATTATGATGAATTGGTTGGTCAGATCCCCAAACTAATTATACATAAACATCTTGTGGGTACCCCTACTCCACATGATTTTATATGTCTCTCAAGTCTCTAACCTGGGAGGGGTGTTTAATTTCAACATGGTCAAGGCCATAATAGATGTCTAGGTCAAAAAATATTTATACATGAGGAGTTACCTCAGAGATATAGTTTATGGGATGTTCACCTTCAAGTCATCTACTTTATTAGTGTGGGTTCTTGGAGGCTTAATGGTCTAAACTACCTTTTATACATTCTATTTTCATCATTATAGGAACCATATTAGATATATATGTGAATATTTATACTAATGGTGTATAATGTAATTAATGAGGCCCTTATAGACACCAAAAAACTGCACATGATGGCTCTAAATGTCACAATTCCCTTAGACCATCCTAGGACCCCCTTGGGCACAATCTTGGTCTCTCAAACATAAACCAGACCTAACCCAGGTTATATTGACCTAATGTCTAAACCCAACTTTTTTAATCAACTTGACCTTAATCCTCAACCACCAATGGTCACCTTAATCATCGACAATCACCTTGACTGCCGAGGATCAAGTTTCACCATCTGAACCACTAAATATTAACATCGCTCCAACTTGATTTTCTATAATTATATTGTCTAATTAATGTGCAAGCCCATGCATGCAAGAGTTAAAATTAGATAGCAATTTGGACCTCTTAATGTCTTATTACACCTCTCCTTCCTTGCATATAAGAAAAGAGGAAAAAGAGGGTGAAAAAAGGATCCAAAATCAATTAATCATCCTGTAATTATTAAGAATTTTCACATCTAGAGTTTCTTTTATAGGTGTTCTTCTAGCAATCTAGTGATCCATCCATCATGATAGAGAGTTGAAGTGCTACCATCCATTGGTCAACAATGAAGTATCATTACTCTACTAAAATTACTCTAGGCTCCACCATCTCAACCATTAATCCAATCAACCACTGACAAGCTAAGTATATGATTTTAATGATTCAGTTAGTTTATTTGTATTTTACAATCAATCCAACCCAAATTTATCTCCTAGAATCCAATTCTATAACCCCATCTAAATAACCTTTTATTAACAAAACCCAACCCATAATAACCATATATGGTCACTTTGATCAATGGTGATCTATCTCAACTGCTAACAGTTACCTCAACCACTGATGGTTACCCTAACCATTGACGGTCACCTCAACCACCGATGGTCACTATGGCACAAAACAATAAAAAGTTGTTTCCACCCACTTACCCTCAGCTAAATCCAACATTATTTATCTATGCTTGTTCAAAGAGCCCTATTCTATTTTCTAAACCATACCCAACCTATTTAGCATTAGTATTGACCAACTTATTTATATAATAAAACAATCTCATCTATTTATTTATCAAGCATTTCTTGTACTTAATTTTAGTATCTTATATGATTTATGAAATTACTTTATCTTTTAATTTATGAACTTAATTATATAAAAAGTGAGGATTGACAACCCTCAAGGAATCTCTTACTTCTCAGATCTAGCTAGCATTAGGAAATCCACTCAAATATCTATCTAAACGACCATTTGCTTTAGTGTTATCTTATTTGTAGGTCATTTCTCCGAATCTAAAGATGATATCTCTATAATAATTTGATTCAATGCATGCACAACCAAATAGGTTTTTCAACCATACCCATATCTATTTTCTTTCTTCCCTTCTTAGAATATAAGTTTAAATTCTCTAAAACATTTTGGCACACCTGGTGGGATAGTGAGTCTTAACATGAGTTTATTTTATTTGAATCTATATGCTCTTCTCCCTATTTTGTGCTCTTAAAAGAAATTAAAATTTATTTTAGAGTTTAAAATCAATTATAGACACCGGTTGCTTTCAAGTTTATCTCACTTATTTAAATAAAATCAAAGTAATTCAATCATAGAATCATTTGTATCACACACAAAAGCCAAACCACCTAAATAAATAAAACATCAAAATAACTTGACATAAGGCCTAACTAGGATTTCATCACTAATTGATCACCTTAAACTTTCTTAACAATCCTACTTGGAGGTCATTACCAAGGCAGAACCAACTCAACTCTTTGGCTAAGTATAGACTTTGGAAATTGGTATATACTGGCTAAGAACTTGACACCTTATCACTGTGGTGTGTGAAGTAAGGGATTAGGACCCAATACCAAGCCATGTATTGATTTCTAATACAAATCCTTTTTAAGAGCCTAAACACAATTTGAAATGAAACATAAACTTATTTTCTAGTACTTACTCTACAAGCCAATTTTAGTCACATAGTTTTTAAAGCTTAAGGCATAAGCCAAAAGAGAGACATAACTTTAGGACTTAACATAATTTTTAGTGTGTGTTTGATTTCCTTGTTCATTTTTTGTCTTCTCTCTATTTGAGTGGTGACATTTTTTTTGGTATTCTTTATCCCTTATCTTGCATGGTTATAACTTGTCAATAGTGAAAGAACCTAGCAGAATAGAACCCATCACTAAACCAATGAACCTGTTATACCTCCTCATCCATGGAGTACATCTTTGAACAAAAAAATTAACCTCATATTTTGGGAAGTCATTCTTTCCCTTAGGTAGTTCCCCAAGGAGATACAAACTCTACCACCTTCTTTGATAACAATCATGTGGCCCTTCAACATTATCTAAACATCATGCCTCACCATACCCTTGTTTTGTTTCCACTTATGGATCCACCTTATGACATGCCTTACTAAATTATGGTGAACACTTATATTTCCATAGTCAACACCCAAACATTAACCACTTAAGCATGTTCATCTACTAATAATCCCTTTAATACTAATATGGAAAACTAACCTACCTAGCCTACTAACACCCTTATGCCTTCTACCCCCTCCAATAACTCCTCTACCTTAGGATAGACCCAACCATTAACCACCTATAATCCACTCACCATGGGGGTACCCACTACTATCTTTACCAACCTTATTTTAGATACCCCCAATCCATTAGTCAATACCCCACTTCAAAATATTATGGTGTCTATACCCTCTACCTTACCACCAATCAATAAAAAGGTCACCACCTTTCCTTTAGTTATAAACCCAAACACAGTTACTACCTAACCCACATTAACCTATCAATAGGTTCCCATCCCACCTAACCTAGGCTACACCCCTCACCCACAAGGGCATGTACCTCTACCTACTACCCAACCACCTACATCCACCTACACCTACATGGAATCCACCCAACCACCTATGTACACATATCAATATTTGGTAGCTCTTTAACCTCCTACCAATTATCAATATGTTACCCAACCACAATAATAATATGCACCTTATAACCTTTTAGGTGCACAACCCAAAATGGATCTAATGAAAATATAATAGATAAAATAAACACTCTAGAATCATCCATTTCTAGGGCTACAACATTTTATCATATGATGAAATATGTGACAAGCCCATTCACCCATATGTACCTATCAAACCATATCTTCCTTAGTGCGAACTTTCCAAGTTTTCTAAATTTAAAAATGAGGAGGAACCCCAACATCACCTCAAGGCATTTAAGAATTCATGTTATTTAATTACCTATGATGATACTCTTATTCTTCATACCTTCCCCATGTCCCTATCTGATCCAAAACTAGATTGGTATAGTTCCATCACAAAACACTCTATCTTCTCCTTCATCCATCTCATTGAAACTTTCTTGGATCACTTTTCAATAAACATATCCAAAAGAAATTCCATCACTAACCTTTAGTCTATCCAGTATTTTGATGATGAATCTATTTCTAATTTTGTAGCTTGTTGAAAAAGCCTAATAAATCAAGTTTCCTCCTCTTTACCCTAACCCAAACTAATAAAACTTTTTTCTTGAGCATATGCCAAGCACATCTCTTATATATTATGTGTTTAGATTTAGAACCTTTGATGAAGATTTTACCACAGAATGTAAGATATAAATTAGATCCATTGATGAAGGAAAGTTAAAATTGAAAAACAAAAGCTCTATCTACAAATATAATAAGGTTTCTTCCTCTAAATCAAACAACCAAACGAACACTAATGCCAAAATCAAGGGAACTACAAATGTAGTTACCTTTAAGACTACTCTTCCACCATCTGTCAATCAACCAAACTCTTATAACTCCTCAAATCAAAACATGAGGAACCGAAACTAAAAAATTCAAAATAAATTTACTCAGCTTGGGGAATCTAATGCTTCAGTCCTAGAGAAGTTGATGAAAGCTAATATCATACAACGTCTTCCCATCAAACACCATCAATAATTTGATTTTTCTCATCCTACAACTAGCTAGTACAATTAAAACAACCTATGTGATTTTCATAGAGTAGTTGGGTATGATGTTAGTTGGTGTAATACCTTCAAAAATGTTATATAAACCCTCATTGACAAGGGGGAACTTGTGTTGGAAAAACCCAACACACCTAAAAACCAAGCCATTGACATATTAAGATAAACTTTTCCCAATCATGCACCTACCAAAAATGAGATAAATAAAGTTGATTCCTCTCATGATGCCCATACCATCAATATGGTTCTTGACATGCTCATTGTTGATGAACCTACCACCCAATCTACAAGTTCTTTACCCTCTCCACTTATTAAGGTAGTGGAGTCACCTTCTCTTCATTTGGATATCTAAACCATAGAAATACCATCTTTCCTTACTTTATATATTGAACTAGTGGAGTCATCACTCCCTCCTTCAATTGACATACCAAAGCAAGAAACCATCACCACTTTACCTTTGCCCTCAACAACCAAACAATTCACCCTTCTTTTGGAGATCATTCCCAAGCAAGAGATCACTAAATCTGTACCTCCTATAGAGGAACCACCTAGATAAACCTTACATCCTTTGATTGAGGAAAATGATTAGGTTACCATTCCCCTTCCTCAACCTATGGGTCTATATTTTGAACCCACTACTTAAAAAATAAGACCAATCTATAATCCATTTTCTTAACTAGTTCAAAGATTGGCATTTGTCTCAAAACATGGCATAGATTGATCTACCTTTTGGAAACAATTAGGGATCCCTTACATCACCAAAAAAGAACCACCAACCATATCTTTGATAGACCAACCCATCACTTCTATTTTCCAACCCACTATCAAACCAATCAAAACCTCTACTAGCCCAACCATCCAAAAAAACCAAAACCCAAATAACCAAATCATCTTCTACCAATTCTATGAAACCAACCAAAAACCTTAGCATTTACCCTATGTAGAGCCTTAATGACCTATCTATGAAAGTGGATCTAACCTCACCAAACCCATCAACCAAACACCAAACCAAATCAACCAAGGAGGTAAAACCATCAAGAGGCTACAAGGCTAAAGTTCTACCTCCCTCAATGTTTCCCTCTATTTTGGGTCCTCATCCTTCTACTTTGATTAGGAAGCTAATTGTTTCAACCAAAACCTAACCACTACTTTTGGTTATGCCATCATACTTACTTTCTAACACACCCATCTTCACTAATCCATCAATAACCAAACTAGCTACCTTGACATATTCTACCTCCAACCCATCAATTTCCTTACCTAAACTAAAATCATCAATTAAGAACACCACCTTACCTAAGACCTCTACCGCCAATCTTATTTCTAAAATGACTTCCATATCAACCACCAAGGCCAAAACCTCTAAACCCTCACCACCTTTATCTGAGTCTTACTCAACTATTTTCCAAAGGCTATTGAAATCTTCTTGATTTAACTTACCTCCTATTAGACCATTTCAACCCTTGGTCAAAAACTATGCTGGTATAATGACTGTCAAGGATACTCCTATCATAGGACACCCAAGCATGACATAAAGAAATACAAATCTCTCCAAACCATAATCCATCAATTTTATGATGAGGATGATCTATTATTAGAGAATCTCCTATTATCCCACTACCAATCCAATAAATAACAATCAATACCTAATGCTTACCTAATCCCCAAATCTCACTCCAGAGTGATGGAGAACCAAACTAATGTCCTACCCTAATTCTTCCTTCTATACATACTATCCATATGGTCACATGACCATGCACTTAAGCAAAAGGATAAGTGGAAGATGAAAGTGTCCATCCCATAGACATACCCATCTTCCACCTCTCAACCAATTCAAATACAATCATCTTCACCTTCAACCAAACTTAAGGTATCTATCTTGGGTACCTCTCAATCCAACCCCTCCAAATTAATTAGAATAGTATTTCTCAAATATCTTCACCAAACCCTAACAAAGATGAACCTATATGAATCAATTTCTACCTCACGTCATCATCATTGAGAAATGATAGAAGCATCACAATCAATATAGGTCCAACCTAAAGACACTTAACCTCTAAAAACCTTTATTGGCACTCTTCAAATTTCCAACCTTATCACCTTCAAGGATTTGGAAATACCTTCTATCTACCTTAATGACCTATATCCCCCTCTTTTCATCATTTCCTACATCAACCAAACCTACATCAAATGGGTTATCATTAATGGAGGAGCCAATATTAACATCATCTCCTCCCATGCCTATGATCAACTTAAACTACCAAACAATGTCATGTCTGAGACCTTTGTCATCCTCTGATCCTTTAATAACACCATGGCCACTATTATAGGAACTATTGTCCTTCACATTCTCTTAGGACCTCACACACTCCTAGAGCTCTTCTATGTAGTGGAAGGAAAATTCTAGTATAATATTTTTCTAGGATGACCTTGGATCTGATCCATAGGTTGTGTACCCTTTATGCTTCATCATTATATCAAATTTAAATAGGAAGATCATTTTATCACTATAAAAGCTAACCTAAGTCCATTTTCATATTACTTATCAACCCAATGACATCTCCATGCCTTCATCTAACACACCCTCATCAGCCAAAGACAAGCCCTAAACCAAAAAAGATGAAGTCATATCTTCTTCTACTAATGAGGTAGTTACTAGCTCATCAATCCCCTCAAATCAAATCCTCATCATAAACCACATGGAATCAACATTCTGACATATTTCACTTGGGGAATATCACCTCTTGACCCTTGATGCCTTCCTTACTCCCCATGAGTATAGGTGACTTACTAACCAACCTGGGTATGACCCCAATATTAGAGCCATTATTCCCCTTAGACCTTCAAACTATCAAACCCACTTCATCTATAGGGTACTTGATAAACCCCTTGGCACTTCTACCATCCCCTTTTTAACTTGACCATTCACCTTCAACATCTCTTATCTAGGCAAATTAGAATTTTCCAAGACATGCCTCTACTAGTGTTCCTGGAAGAGATTGGCCTAGGTCAGTATGAACATGGGCCATACAATTTTTTTCCAATAAAATTTTGAAAACACCATGAAAATCATAGACTTAGTTTCACAAAACTACAAAAACAAACTAACCCACCTCCTATTATGATTGTTGATGATGACATCCTTTCCTCACCAACATCTTCTCCATCTATGTGTGAGGATGATGACATCATCCCACTTATAATTTTTTCATTGACATGATCAACCTTAGACCCCTGACTTATCAAAAATAAGGGTCAAATGTAACCATCCCTATCACCCATCTTGAGATGATAAGAGATGACTCTCCTACCATTAATATCATTTA
Organism: Torreya grandis; assembly: GCA_037957365.1. Taxonomy (NCBI): domain Eukaryota; kingdom Viridiplantae; phylum Streptophyta; class Pinopsida; order Cupressales; family Taxaceae; genus Torreya; species Torreya grandis. Next base: position 49,687 of record JARHVA010009323.1, on the reverse strand, counting down.
GTGTCAGGATGATGATTTTATTCTCACCTACCTTGGTACACTAGATAATTCCATCCACAAATCTCTTCCTCCTGAGACTTTGACCATGTTGAATGAATCCACCATGGATATCAAATTAGGTACTATGAATAACCACCATATTATCAAAATTGGCCAATCTTTGAATTTTGAGGAGCTTTGAGACTTCCCTTCCTTCTTACAAGATTACAATGTAGCATTCTCTTGATATTATAATAACATGCTAGGAATTAACCCTTCCATCACTAACCATAACATAGTCACCAACCATGATGCCATATTTATCAAGAAGAAACTTTGATTAATTCATCCTCACATAGCCCTTCTCATCAAAGAAGAGCTTTAACATCTCCTATCCATAAATTTCATTTAACCCATTGACTATCCCTAGTGGGTCTCTAATGTCATGCCTATCACCAAAGCCATATGAGGACTATGCATTTGTGTTGACTTTTGAGACCTTAACCTTGCTTGCCTAAAAGATGAATTTCTTCTACCAAACATTGACCAAATAGTTGATCTTACATATGGCCATGAGATGTTATCTCTCATGGATGGGTTTTTGGGTTACAATTAGATCCTAATTGCCCCTGAAGATAAACAAAAAAATAAGTTTTACCACCCCATGAGGAACCTTCTACTATAAGGTCATGCCTTTTATAATGAATAATGCTAGTGAAACCTACCAATGCTTTATGACTTACATCTTCCATGACCTTATCCATAAAATCATGGAGGATTATGTTGATGACCTTCTTAGGAAATCTAAATATCATAAGGATCATATGGTTATTCTCAAGATTATATTTGAGTGACTCATCCATTACCATGTCTGCCTTAACCCCAAGAAGTGCATTTTTGGGGTCTTGTTAGGAAAGATCCTTAGATTTATCATTTCCCTTCAAGGAATTAAAGTTGATCCTACCAAAATCAAAGTAATACTTTACATGCTTCCTCTAATCAACCTCAAGCAACTCTATAGTTTATAAAGGAAGCTCCAATCCATTCATCACTTTATCTCTCAACTCTCAGATCAATGCCAACCTTTCTACCTCCTTCTAAAAAGGACATATATTTTAAATAGAATATCAACTATTAAAATGTATTTAATTTTATTAAATAGTACCTTTTGTCCCCACCTATTCTCACCCCTCCTAAGGATGATCAACCTTTCTACATTTATATCTATTCCACTGACCACTCCCTAGGGGCAATGCTTGCACATCAAGATGAACAACACAAATAACAATCCATCTACTACACAAGTCACATGTTTGTAGAGTACGAGACTTGGTATACCCATAATAAGAAACTTTGCATAGCATTAGTCTTTGTGGCCACCAAACTTTACCATTACCTCCTCAACCACAAGACCTATGTCATAACCAATACCGACCCATTGATGTATATGCACTCCAAGCTATACTAAAAACAAGATATGCCTAAGTGGATCATGATTTTAGCTAAATTTGACCTTGAATTTCTTCAATATAAATTAATTAAAGGACAATTCATTGCTAACTAATTGGCTAATGCACCATTAGTAGATAATCAACCTCCTCCTCTTAAGTTTCTTGATGAGTCCATCATGACCCTTTCTTAGGCATATTTCACATATCAAGTTACCATGTTCTTTGATGGATCAAAGTGTTAATTTGGTGGGGGAGTATGATTCATCCTTATTCCCCTTCATGATGAACCTCTTCCTTTATCCTTCAAGATGGATTTTGAATGTACTAGCAATATGGCTAAGTATAAAGCCCTTGTCATAGGCCTCCAAATTGCATTAGCCTTGGGAGTCACAATGATAAACATATTTGGTGACTCTCAAATTGTGGTCAATTAAATCAATGGATTTTATCAATGTAATAATGATGTTTTTCAATAGTAAAAATAACTAGTTGACAAACTCTTAACATCATTTGAGCATTATTGTATCCAAGCTACCCCATGATCTATTAGGAATTTCACCAATACTATGGCTTTAATCACCTCTCAGATCCTATCTGCACCCTTTAACTCTAAGATATCTATCATTATCTATAAAATTATCCATCCCTCTTATGACAAATTAGATCTCCCACCATCTTTAATGTGGAGGAGACCCAACCTAACCTATGGTATCAATAGACCTTTGACTATCTTAACCTTGCCATCATTCCTTCTGGTCTTTCTAGGAATACTCAAAGAGCATTTATCCAAAGTACCTCAAGTAATACCATTATGGGGGAATTATTTATAAACATGACTTTGATGGTCTCCTCTTCCATAGCCTATGTAGTCATGAAGCCTCTCATGCTATGAAGGAAATGCATACTGAGATATGTGGGAGACACTTTAGTGGCCTCATCATGGCTAAATGCATCCTCTGCCTTGGCTATTACTTGTCTACACTTAACCACGACAATTATGATTATGTGGAAAATTGTGTTAAGTGTCAATAATATGCCAATTTAGATCATGTGCCTAGACATATTCTTCACATCTCCATAGATTTTTGGCCTTCTTCATAATAGGGTTTAGACCTCATTAGTGAAATTAACCCCCATTCTTCATAATGGAACCATTCTATCATCACTCTGATCAAGTATTTTACCAAATGGGTAGAGGATATTCATCTTGTCTCAACCAAAGTTGAAAATATTATCAACTTTATCAACCATCATATTATCCATCATTTCAGTGTTCCTCACAAAATTATCACCAATAATGGCAAAGATTTTAAAAACAAACAATTCCAAGGTCTTTATGATGTATTTGACTTCAAGTTAAGTTTCTCATCACCCTATCATCATCAAATGAATGAATAGATGGAGGCATCTATCAAAACTCTTAACAACATGCTAACTAAAATGGTTAATGCATCTAGTCAATATTGACATTTGCACATTCCTTTTGCCTTATGGGAATACCACACTAGCATCTAAACCCCTACAGGTGATACCCCATTCTCTATTATGTTTGGAGTAGAGGCTATCTTACCTCTCAAAGCAAAAATCACTTCACTTCACATATCCCTATAGGATATAATTTTTGAAGATGATTATCATCAACACCACTTATCCCAGCTTGAGCTAATTGATGAGCATTACTTAGCTTCCCTTACCCATTTTCATGTCTATCAAGTGTGAATCAAATGTTCTTATAAAAAACACCTTAAAGTGTGAGAATTCAATATTTAAGACCTCATCCTAAAGGAAAATAAACATACCATGAATATAAATATAAATAAGTGGGGAAATTTTGATTGCAATTAGCTTGGACCTTATATCATAGCACACAAGTATGGATTAAGAGGTTACCAGTTATCCTCCCTTAAAGGCAACCTAGAACTTGAGCCCCTCAATGCTTCACATTTACATACTTTATTTATTTAAAAAGGATCAAACTCACCTTTTGACTCACTTAACCTCATCCCTTACTTTCAAAACAATTTCATCTCCCTATTTTAGGCGAAACTAATTAAAATTGAGTCATGTGATTATCTATCACAATCATAGCCTAGTCTTAAAAAATGGGTAACATAACTCTACCCATGGAATGATTCTCATGGTACTTTATACCCCTTTTATAGGATGTGTTCCCATGATCATTGTCACCTAAACCTCTTTACACCTAATCAACATTCTTGTGCTTTTATTTTTGCCTTCATAAAGGTTAACCTTTTAGCCTATATAAGCAAGTCTATGTTAAGAAAAACAAAATAAAAATGTCATCATAACCAAAAACAATCATGGGTTATTCCTAGCACTCATTGATTGATACCTTGAAGGATATCTATTATAAACATATAAAAAATGATCAATACAAGGTAGACTACTCCCTTGAAGGATAGTTATCAAGAAGCCTTGAATAAAACAAACAAACATAGATCACTTCCTAGAAGGACAAATGAGTAAAGCATTTGTCAAAATAATATCAATTTCTTGAAAGCTTCCTGCATCAATCAAATTCCCCTAAAAAACAATAAAGAAAAACACCCATTATCAAAATCAAAACAAAAGAAAACTAATATTGAAAGATAAAATCAGATCTCACAAGTAATATAATTTGGATGCCACAATTAGATTCCATAAGTATAGTTCTCACATAATTTATTCTACACCTTATATGACATGAACTTGTTTATATTGACTCTTTGGTGACCTATAGAAGAGGTAAGCTAGTCTCCCAAGAAGGTTCCATTTCTATCTCCCTTTTTACACTATAAGTAAGGGAATTTTGAGCCCACTTGACATTATGTGATGAAGACACCTTCTTAACCAAATAAAAAATGATAATTCAAAGCATTTTAAGGGATTATGTTCCTTAAGCCAATCCAACTTTAACTTTATTTCATCCTTACCAAAAAAAATCATCGTGCTCTATTATTATCCTCTCATAACTTATTGATATATTAATTTGGACATTCGTCTCTTGGTTATATTCCCTTTATTATATCTAATGTTTTTATTCAAATTAATTTATGTGTTTTACCTTAAGCACAATGACCTTGACCATACTCTTATCACATCATATCAACATATATCATGAACAAAAATAGACATCATTAGCATAAACCATGTCCATAAACATAATCATAACTATCATCATCGTAATCAACATTATAACATCCATGAGCAATAAATCAATAAACCATTTTCACCACATGTTTAAATCTAAATAAGGAAGCATGTAATCATTAAATTTTAACATGAATAAACATCATCATAAACATAAATGTCATAAGCATAATCATAAACATAAATAAAAATCCATCACATGTCTAGCTAGGTGAGTCCATATTAGCATCCATATCCATATAATAACCATAATCCATAACATCATCAATGTTCAACATGAAAATAATAACCATGAATCATAATCAATAAACTAAGAACATATCTATAAATCATGAGTCTATAATCATAGATAAACATCACCATGTATACAATAAATATACATGTATCTCTCTTAAAATGTGCATCTCACCACATCGACTTGGAGGCTGGTATCAAAATGATATAAAATATAATATAATATCTCATAACTATATCATAGCTATGCCCCTAGGACACCACTACCTCTATGAACACCATTACCTCCTGGTTCTTATTCTCCTAGTACCTATCCTCCCAAGGTCCCTACCTTCCCTCTCATGGATGAAACCCACTATCCTAGTGTTACCATACTAGCACCACCTACCTAAATATCTATGTAGTCACCCTATTAGGGCTCATCAGGGTAATGTATCAAGACTATAGCCTTGTAATAATGGAGCTCCTCCACTATGGTTATTTACCATGTCATGGGGATAGTGTCTAGTGGTCTTACAAATGTTGTGACTCCTCCTCTATCTTGTCTTAAGGAGTCTCTCTCTTGGGTAACTATTAATTCTTGGATTTGCACCCTTGAGGAGATGCTCATCTCTCCTCATCTAAGCAACAAAATGGAATCATCTCTCTTACTATGGGTGACAATTTTTGTTGAGATGAATCTCTATATTAGGGGCTAGCTCCCCTTGATGCACCTTTAAATATCTATCTAATATATCAATTATGTATGAAAAGGGATAATGAAAACAACTAAGAAAACAAAATGGTGATTCACCAATATTTATTATCTTCCTATTTGATTAAAAATCCACTACTTAAAGGTAAACAAGGATATTTCACACAAACTCACAACAAAATGACATTGTTGCATTAGTATTTCATAAGTTAGATTCAGAAAGGTACTTGACACTTAGGAGGGTGATGAATGATTCCACAAAGAGAATAAACATATACCACTTTTAAGACTCTTATACACTTAGTAAAGAATACTAATAGAGAACTGCAACAACATCCCTTTTGCATACTGGTAAGTGACCATAGATTGACAAGCTAGAAAATTAACTCTTTCACCAGTCATTATCAACAAGATTCAAACCTATACTCAATAGTATAATGTGTGAATGGAAAAATCACTTTTATATTTATTTAAGTGTTCTACAAGTACAAATCTGGTTAGAATTTTCCCAATAACTAGTGAAGGCTACAAAATGAGCCAAGAGAATACATATATATATCCTTGAGAGGTAGAGAAATCAAAGGAAGTCTGAGGGTCACTTGGACATGTGTCATATTGAAAGAGACAATTACATTTGCATGTGGGAGAGAGCTAGGTGAGCTATGCCATGTCATCAAATGAATTAGTTACAACTAAACCAAAAGCCTTAGTTATAATTGAATCAACTATAGTTGAATAAGTTATAAATGAGCCAAATGCTTTAGTTACAATTGCCACTTGTTACCTCTATACTGGCCTTTAGGTTTCCATTAAGCCTTTCTTTTAAACTCCAACGGCTAGTCTCCATAGTCTAAAATTGACATTTTGTAGGCCATCATCCTTCAGTTATTTTCTATAGAAAATTTTATCGAGAGAATTCTTTTGGATTTTCTGCTAAGTGCCCTCTATAAAAATGAAAGTGACCTTTAGCTTGCTGAAAACATCCATTCAAAAAAGTTGCTTGGAACATTTTTGAAAAATATCCCTTTGAAAGAATGAAGTGAACCATTTGAACTTGAAGTGGCCCTTTTAGATTTATTGTAAATGACCCTTTCAAAAGGAAAAAAAAAACCCTTTGAGAACTTTGAACTCAGCTAAAAGTGTCTTTCAAAAAAGTTAAAGTGCCCCTTTTTGGAATATTTATTTAGGCCATTTTCCCAAGAAAGTACCCTTTGGGAAATTTGAAAATGACCCTTCATAAAAACTGAAATGGACCTTTTCCCAAAAATACCCTTTGAAAAAATAAAAAAGATCTTTTGGAAATATTGAAAATGCCTTTCACAAAAACTAGAATGCCCTTAAGGAAGTTTAAAAGTGTCCACTTAACTTGAAAAAGGTCCTTCAAAAAGGTTGCAAGTGTCCTTCGAAAAAGTTTCAAGTGTCGTTCAAAAATGTTGCAATGGACCATTTTTGAGACAAAAGATACCCTTCAAAAAATTTGAAATATACCCTTCAAAAAAGGTGCCTCAGATAATTTTTTTAAAGAATTCTATTGAATGAGAAGTCTAAAAATTAACGCTTTAGGAAAATTGCTTCAGACAATTTTTGTGAAAGAATTTGGCCACTTAAACAAAAAATGAAAAATAAGACTTCTAAAATAATGGACACTTAGGTTTTCTAACAAAGAAAATTGAAAGGATTACTAGCAAAAGAACACAACCAAACGTTCTAACTGAATTAAACCTATACATTTGTTGTGGACTTTGTCAAAGAAAACTTCTTGTAAAGAAAAGCTACGTACTGGACCTGGATAAAGGTATAGACTTAGATGAGTAATTATTTAGATAGGGGTGCCCAATTTTAGCTTAAAGGGCCAAAATTTGTCAATAATTTGGTGACTCATAGGGGTAGTATGCCTCCTATATTGACCAGACTAGTAGCATTATCTAACTTAGGGCCAATGGAGTCAATATATTATTGAAGATGACTAACAAGGATTATGCCAAAACAAAACACAAGGAAAAACACCACATAACAACAACAAGACCAAGAAAAGACAAAAAAAAACAAGAGAAAGATAAATTCACACATGTGCATAAGCACTTAGGGAACACAAAAAATAAGAAACTATGTACAAAAGAAAAGAGAAACTCAGCAACAATGCTTTAGATATATCCCATTGACTGGGATATGTAGCTCCTCTCCATCTAACCTTGAGAGTTTGAAAGCATTATGTTATTTTCACTATGTGATCACATATGGACCACTCCATAAAACATCAAAATTTGTGTGTCTCATAGGCTTTGCCCTATCTGTATCCCATTTTAGGACAATGTCTCCTTCTTTAAAACTCTTTGGCATGGATTTCTTGTCAGAATACTTCTTTGTTTGCTCTTGGTGAATTGTTATGGGTTACATAGCTTGATCTCTTATCTCCTCAAGCTCCATCAACTCACATAACCTAACTTCCATGCTCTCATTCTCCACCAATTTTAGCTGATAGGTGAGGTCTAAATCTAGTAACTCAAGTGAGATATGAATATTATCCTTCTTTCAATACACAAGTGTATATGGTGAGTTCCCAATTACTCTCTTTGGGGTGATCCTATTATCCTAAAGGGCTTTTTTCAACTTGGTGTGCCAAATCCTTTTATTTTCCTCCATAGTCCTCTTTATGATCTATTGATGATTCAAAATTATGCTTGATTCTAATCAACAACAATGGGAAGTTTCAAGATATAGGACTTGCATCTTGAAACAACCTCCAGATTTTAGAGAAGCTAGCTCTTCTTTAAATTGAGTAAATACTGGGAAAAGGGATAGGAATTTAAATCAAAAACACAATGCAAGAAAGAAAATCTAATCTATGGTGATGTGCCTAAATGTAATTCAACCTTAATCCTGAGCATAGAGAGACTATATGTAGGATTCATTTACATTTAAGAGCAAACAAGTGCATGATCAATGTAAAAGATTGAAACAATAGAAATAGAGGCTCACATCGTAGACTTCTTTTACTAAGATATAGAAAATGTCAACAAAGGCATGGGTTTCAATCTTCTTATTTGAATTTTCCAATCACATAAGAGGCACAGAAACATGTAAAATTATGTAAACCTTCCAACTCAAGAAAATGAGACAAAAGCAAATGACATTCCTGATCTCAGCTCTAGAAAATCTATAGTCTAGACTACTTTTGTAAATGACACAAATAATATCAACAAAGGCATAGGGTTCAATCTTCTTATTTGAGTCTTCCAGTCATACAAAAGGTGTAGAAACTTGTATAGTTATATAAACCTTTCAACTCAAGAAAATGAGACAAAAGCAAATGATATTACTTAGCCACAGCTCTAGAAAGTCTAAACTTGTTACAATAATTCCCTCAAAAATTCTCTATGATCATTCATCCCTTTTGGTGATCTCTGCACCCTTATTTATAGCCTTGGATCCACTCCAGATTGTCTATTTGTTCCCAATCTAACAGCCCAAATCAAATCTTCCCTAACTAATCATGTTTAACAGAAGATATCTTATAGATTCTGGAATTCTTTATCTTCTGGCAGTTCATTGTCTGAAACAGATTGCATGATGCTCCCTTCTCTTGAATACTAGGTGACACTTAGCCAATTTCCTCTTATTACTTTAGCAAATACTATAGGATGACACTTGTCATGTTCTGCAGCACCTATTAAAGACACACATCACTTTTCGTGTAACTTATACTCTTTTGTGTCTTTGCTCGGCCCTATTCTGCTTTTGATACTTATCGCTATCCACTTTCTCAAAACTTCAATAGCTTAAAAGATAATAAGATTCATGGAATTTCTTTTAAAAGGGACACTAGGACAAGTGTCAATCTCTACTTCTTCATTAAAAGATGCATGGCAATCTCTGCTTCTCTTGCTTGGGTTACATGGTGATCTCTGTTGCTTGTAGTTTCCTTTTTAGAAACCTGCAGAAGATGACACATGGCAGTCTCCGTTGCTTGTATTTTTACCATAGAAACAATTTGGGTCTTGTTTCACATTTACATTGACAACAAAAACTTGGTGGCTTTCACTCACTTAGGAAACAAAACTTGGGACCCACCACAGTCTTTGCTATATCAGCAAAGCAAAGATGAAGATAATTCAAATCGCAACACGTGGTGGCTTCTACTTTCTTTTGTTGGAGTACGTGGAAGCTTCCATCATTTTTTATAAAAGCAACATTGAGACCTTTTGTGACTGCCACTTGGCACTTTTTGCCTGATCTTGATAATTAGCTTTTGAAACCTTTCACTGAAAAGAGATGAAATGTAGGTGCTGATATGAAATTGTGGATGATGACACTTAGCGCATTTTACTAAGCTGCTATGAGACACGTGGCCATTCTGACCAATTCATAAAACATATAGAAGGTGCCTCGAGTGATGACACTTGGTAGTTTTCATTGAGAAGGATGCCTCAAATGATGACACTTGTTAGCTTCCACTTGATTTCAACACTTAGATAAAATGAATCAAAAGGAAAATAGAGCCCGCACTCTATTTTCAAAACTTCACCATCCCGAACCGAAATATGTGGGAATAGAACTTTGTAGCATGTAACTAAAACTCAGAATGAAATGTAGAGTATTTTTACTCTATAGTTATTGGTGACCCCAAGGACTTTTGAGCCTGTTCAAAAAGAAACCACAACTCTCGCTTGATCCAAGATTGCTAGAAAATAGAGTTTTAACTAAAATGTTTCAAATAGATTCCATTTATAGGAATCTCTTCAGGTTAACCTTCCATCATTTCTATCTCAAATAAATTTTATTGTTTACATGCCCGAATTCTATAAGGGCCAGTCCATAATGCTTCAAACTTAGTGTGTTGACCTGGTTTGGCAGCTCTTACATCCAATTTTAAAATAATTGAGCCTGTTTCGAAATGAGGATTTGAAGTTCTTTTATCAAAATAGTCTTTAACTATTTTCTGATGTTTTATCAATGAATCATGTGTTGCATTTCTCTTTTCCTAAACTTTTAGAAGTTTTGCTAATCTAACTTGCATGGGGCCATTTTCTTCAATTTCAATCTACTTGATTAGCTGGAGAGCAGGAATCTCCAAGCTTAGGGGAATTACAGTAGGTTTCCCATATACCAATTCATATGGGGACATTTTGATCACCTATTTAGGTGTAATTCTATCAGGCCACAATGCTAAATTAAGCACTTTATGACATTCCTTGTGATGATCAGCCCCTATTCTTTTGATGAGTCTAATCAGGTTCTTATCAGTTGATTCTGACAAACCATTACCCTGAGGGTAATAATTAGAAGAAGTTTTTAGATATATTCCATGCTTTAATGCAAAGTAAGATATTTTGGACCCTAAAAATGCTTTAGCATTATCTAAAATTATGGTGCAAGGAGCCCCAAAACAAGTATTAATACTCCCTAGAAAGTCTAGGATCACATTTTATGTTATTTCCTTGAGTGGTACTACCTCGGTCCATCTAGTGAAATAATCTGTGGCTGTTAAGATCCATTTGTGACCCATGTTAGATACTAGATTTATCATTCCAATGAAGTCAAGACCCCATTGAGCAAAAGGCTCATCTACAATTATAGGACTAAGAGGCATTCTTGCATTCCTTCTTATCCCTACATAATATTGACAAGATTGAAATTTTTTAACCAACTGATAATAATCTATAAATAAAGTAGGCTAGAAATAACCTGCTTCACTTATCTTTATAGATGTGGTCTTTGCAAAAAAATGTCCATCTGATTCTCCATGATGCATTTCATGTAGCATTTTCTTAGCCTCATCCTTTTCTACACATCTTAACAATTTGCCATCAGATTTTCTTTTGAAAAGAACCTGTTCAATTAAAACAAAATGAATTCCTTGCATCCTATAGTATCTTATTTTATTTTGAGAGAGTTCTCTTGGGTAAATTGCATTTTTCATAAAATGAATCCTATTTGTAACCCAGGGTTCTTGATCAACTTCTTGTATTCTCAATACAATTTCTTCTTCTATTCCTGAATTTGTTTCTTCAGGAATCATCTTTTCAAGCTCTTGAGTCATATATTGACACAAACCCCTACCTCTGACTAATTTAGTTGGTTTGACTTCTACATCATATTCTAAGATCTTAGTTATCTAGTTTGCTCTTTTTTCAATAATTTCCCCTTCCATGATGTATTCTCTGACACTTGGATGTGCTACAAGTATCAGAATTTTACTTCCCGATACTATATGCCTAAACTTTTTGAGAGCTTTTACCATGACATATGCTTGTTTTTCCACAAAATTATATCTAGTTTCATATTCTCTAAGAGTCCTTGAGGAAATTTCTATTGGATGCTATCCCTCTTGTTTATCATCCTTTTATGTTAAGACAACAACAATACTAAGCTTTCCTCCATATACATACATTACAAAAGGCTTAGAATAATCTGGGTTTCTAAGCACTGGAGCTGTTGAGATAGCTTTCTGAACCTCTTCAAAGGCTTGCCTTCCTTTCATAGTCCACTTGAAAAGTATGTCTTTTTTCAGCAAGAGTGTTATTGGTCTTACTAAGCCTACAAAGTCAGATATGAACCGATTGAAAAAATTAATCTTTCCCAAAAAAGATTGAATTGATTTCTTATTGACTAGAAGAGGTAAGTTCATTATAGCTACCACTCTTTTTGGGTCTATGGAAACTCCTTCTTTAGATACTATGTATCCCAATAATTTGCCTTGAGGGACAACAAAGATACATTTCTTAGGATTCAAGGATATTCCAAATTCTTGCAATTTTTTAAACACGTCTTCTAAATGATCAAAATGATCAGCAACATTCTTTAAAAAAATAGTAAGATCATCAAGATAAATCAAGATGATTTTATTTATCAATTCCCCAAATGCAACATCCACAACTCTCTACAAAGTGGCTCCAACATTTGACAAGCCAAATGGCATCTTAAAATATGCAAATGTTCCCCACTTGGTAGTAAAAGTAGTCTTGTGTTGGTCTTGTTTAGCCAGCCAAATCTGATTGTATCCAGAGAAACCATCTAACAAAGAGAATCTTTCTGATCCAGCCACAGTTTGTAGAATTTGTTCCATGGATGGCAAGGGATAATGATCATTCAAAGACACTTTTTTTAGATCTCTAAAATCTACATAAAGTCTTATATCACCATTCTTTTTCCTAAGTGGTGCAAGATTTGATACCCAGGTTAAGTGTTTGATTGGAAAAATTATTTTAGAATCTAAAAGTTTCTGCAACTTGTCTACCATTAGAGGCTCAATTCTTGGATTCACTGGCCTTTGTTTTTGTCTAATAGGATTAGATCCTTCAGTTAGTTCTATTGTGTGTTGAATGATGTCTCTATTATATCCATGAAGGTCTTCAAAACTCCAAGCTATGACTTTGTCATATTTTTTACATAATTCAATTAGTCTTTCCTTCTCTTTTTAAGTTGTAGAATTTCCAACTTTTAACTTTTTCCCTTCACTTCTATTTTAGAATAATATATTTTATTTTATTGGAACCTTTTCTTCTCCAGGCTTACATCTTTAGGATCAAAAAGACTTTCTAAAGTGATTAAACCTTTGGGAAGCTTATTATTCTTTAATTGTATGATTTGATCCCCATATGCTTCTTCAATCTTTGGTTGCAATTGATCAAAAAATTCCCTTGAGTGTTGTAAGAATGAGTGTACTTGAGAATCATTCTCAAATACTTGCTAATTTTCATCATTATTAGGGATAACTGGCCTTACTATAACCTTTACTAACTGATTGTTAACTAATAGGTCAGTTGCTGGATCAAACTGTGAACCAATTTGTGCCATCCTATCAGCTTCAAAATTTTGAATCTTGGGAACTACTTCAATATTAAAAGCTTCAAAATCTTCTATTAAGTCCCAAATTCTATGCTTATAAGATTTCATTATGACATTCTTTGTTATTGCCTTTTCTCTAATTTGCTTTACTACTAATTCAAAATCTCCTTTTACTATTAGATTCTTTATTCCCTTTTTCTTGGCTAATAGGAGTCCATGCACTAAGGATTCATACTTAGCATCATTATTAGGACAAGTAAATTGAAAATGGATAGCCCTTAAAAAAATTTCACCATTTGGAGCAGTAAGACTAATTCTTGCTCCAACACCATTCTTACTTCTGGCCCCATCAAAATTTAAAGTCTAAATATCTAAATCCTTTCCAGATCCTTGATCAGTTGGCATTTATTTTCTTAGAACATTCGAGATTTTAGGGTCCTCATCAAAAATAACATAAGTGCCCAAACCAGTAGAATTATAATTTTCATATGGGTCACTATGCGTCATAGCTAACAACTGGTTATTTTCTTTTTCTTGATTATGCTTAGTCCAGTCACCTATCTTAGTTGAATAGAAAGGATCTAGTTTGGATTTGCTTACCTCTGACGCATTATTCACTATGGATGTTGTCTATAGATGAACTGTGTCTTTGAGCTTTCTTTTATCAGCAAGTCCTTCAGTATATTTGGGTGTTGCTTGATTTTGAAGAGCTTCTTATAATAATGTTCTTTGTTTAGGAATAGCTAACATGTCCCAAATTGATACTTGTGTTGGGGTCATCTTCAGCTGATCTACCACATTCATTGGTCCAAAAGTTTGTGTTCTTGGAAGATTAGAATATCTTGTCTTTCTTTGAACTTGTTCAGGAACTTCTTGATTCTACACTAACTGAAGCATTTCTTGTCTAACAGTTGTATGTTGATAATATTGAAATGAAGGACTCTCCAAAGCTTCATTGTTTACAACTTCAGGCTGTTCTAGCATTCTTTTCTTTGATCTAGTATAGTAGTCTGATTGCACCATTGGTTTCTTGGAAATAGAAGCTTCATTCAAGAAAACTGATTCTTCATCTTCCACCCATGAGAACAAAGCATATTTTAGGGTTATTTCTTCCTCTTATTGCAAGGACATCCCTTGCATCTGAGACACTATGATTGAATTTTGCATCTCAAAAGATTGATAGGCTTGATTTTCACTAGGACTTGCAAACTGACCATCCATTCTTCTTTACTCTGCTACCTTTTGTTGTAGATTACCCATAAGACAATCTCTAGGTGTATGAGAATTACTGCAAGGGAAGCACCAGACATTAGTGTTATTTACATAGTTATTTTTCCCTAGAACAATATCCCTATTTAAATTGGGAGGAATAGTCTGTGAGGGTGTGGGGATTGCAACCAATTGGTTTGCTGATAGATGATTATTTTGTTTTAGAGGACCCTGAAATTGGTTTGATTGCAATGAAATTTTTTTTCCTTGATATCCTTGATATGGAGGCTTAGAGAAAGTATTTTGTTATCTTTGTATATTGATCATCTCATTAGAAAATTTCCTTAGGATATTCTTGATATCACCCAGCTTAGATGACTCAGTGGGGACAATTTATCTAGTAGATGGTTGAGGGTAAGTGTACGTAGACATAGGTGGGCTTACAGATTTAGAGACTTCTTGAGGTAATGGCAAGGAAATTTTTGGGAACATGGGCATGGGAGGCCTTGGAGGTAGTTTTCCAGCATCTATCAAATTATTCTTAGCTTTGATAGCATAGTCATAAGCCTCAAGTAAAGTGTGTCCTCCAAGTGATTGAATCATAACAGATATATTTGAATTCAAAGCCTCAAGATAAAACACTATGGTCATACCTGGTAATGGTCTAGCTATAGTAGGGATTCTATCCTACGTCTTTTGAAATCTGGAATTGAAGTCAGTAATGGCTTCTTGTGGTCCCCTTTGAATGGTAATTAATTGTTTTAGTAAAGAAGACTTATCACCCTTCTCTATGAATCTTTCAAAGAAAATATCTCTGAGCTGATCCCATGTAGATATGGTATTTGGGGTCAAAGAATGATACCATTCTAAATCCTTCCCTTTAAAAAAAGCTACCAATAACCTTATGGCCACATTTTGCTATGTGACAACATGTATAACACAGATATTTGATACATCTTAAAGATGTTCCTCAGGTGTTTTAGAGTCTTGCCCACTGAATTTAGGTAGAGCTTTTAGAGCATTCACTAGGATAGGATCTCAAATGGCTAGTGGTGTTGGGAGAACTAATGGACTACCAGTGTTCCAACTCACATAATTTCTTGGGGGTATAGGGGCTCCCATATTTACTTTGGGTATTGGTACAAATTGGTTAGCTCTTCTTCTTCAACTTATTACCAAAGCTAGAAAAAGAATACCTGGATTTGTAGCAGATTGTGATCTGGTGACTGTTCCACAGCTATGACTTCTCGTAGCTCTTTGTTTCATGTGATCTTGAAAGAGACTTTAATATTGGTCCCACTGAGCATGCCAAAAACTATTGATGATTTAAAATTGTGCTTGATTCTAATCAACAACAATGGGAAGTTTCAAGATATAGGACTTGCATCTTGAAACAACCTCCAGATTTTAGAGAAGCTAACTCTTCTTTAAATCAAATAAATATTGGGAAAAGGGATAGGAATTTAAATCAAAAACACAATGTAAGAAAGAAAATCTAATATATGGCAATGCACCTGAATGTAATTCAACCTTAATCCTGAGCATAGTGAGACTATATGTAGGATTCATTTACATTTAAGAGCAAACAAATGCATGATCAATGTAAAAGATTGAAACAATAGAAACAGAGGCTCACAACGTAGACTTATTTTACTAAGATACAAAAAATGTCAACAAAAGCATAGGGTTCAATCTTCTTATTTGAATTTTCCAATCACATACGAGGTATAAAAACACGTACAGTTATGTAAACCTTCCAACTCAAGAAAATGAGACAAAAGTAAATGACATTCATAATCTCAACTCTAGAAAATCTATAGTCTAGACTACTTTTGCAAATGACACAGATAATATCAACAAAGGCATAGGGTTCAATCTTCTTATTTGAATCTTCTAGTCATATAAAAGGTGTAGAAACACCTATAATTATATAAACCTTTCAACTCAAGAAAAAGAGACAAAAGCAAATGATATTACTTAGCCATAGCTCTAGAAAGTCTAAACTTGTTACAATAATTCTCTCTCAAAAATTCTCTATGATCATTCATCCCTTTTGGTGATCTCTGCACCCTTATTTATAGCCTTGAATCCACTTTGGATTATTTGTTTGTTTCTAATCTAATGGCCTGAATCAAATCTTCCCTAACTGATCCTGTCTAACAAAAGATATATTATAGATTTTGGAATGCTTTATCTTATGGCAATTCATTGGCTGAAACATATTGTAAGATTCTCCCTTCTCTTGAATACTAGGTGATACCCAATTTCCTCTTATTACTTTAGAAAATACTAGAGGACAACACTTGTCATGTTCTGAAGCACCTATTGAAGACATGTGGCACTTTCCATGTAACTTATACTCTTTTGTGTTTTTGCTTAGCCATGTTCCACTTTTGACACTTGTCGTTATCCGCTTTCTCAAAATTTCAATAGCTTAAAAGATAATAAGATTCATGGCATTTATTTTAAAAGGGACATCAGGATAGGTGTCAATCTCTACTTCTTTATTAAAATACACATGACAATCTCTGCTTCTCTTATCTGGGTTGCGTGGTGATCTCCACTGCTTGTAGTTGCCTTTTTAAAAACCTACAGAAGATGACACGTGGTGGTCTCCACTACTTGTATTTATACCATAGAAACAATTTGGGTCTCATTTCACATTTACTCAGATAGTGACACCTGGTAGCATCTGCTCACTTAAGAAACAAAACTTGGGACCCACCATAGTCTTTGCTATATCAGCGAAGCAAAGATGAAGATAATTCAGATCGCAACACGTGGTGGCTTTCACTTTCTTTTGCTTGAGTACATGGTAGCTTCCATCATTTTTTAGAAAAGCAACATTGAGACCTTTCATGATTGCCACTTGGTGCTTTCCACCTGATCTTGATACTTAGCTTTTGAAACCTTTCACTGGAAAGAGATGAAATGCAGGTGCCAATATGAAACCACAGATGATGACACTTGGCACGTTCCACTGAGCTATTATGAGACACGTGGCCATTTTGACCAATTCACAAAACATATAGAAGGTGACTTAGGTGATGACACTTGGTAGTTTTCACTGAGAAGGATGCCTTAGATGATGACACTTGTCAGCTTCTTCTTGATTTCAACACTTAGATAAAATCAATCAAAAGGAAAATAGAGCCCGTGCTCTATTTTCAAAACTTCACCATCTCGAACCAAAATATGCAGGAATAAAACTTTACAGCATGCAACTAAAACTCAAAATGAAACATAGAGTATTTTTACTCTACATGATCCTAATCAAATTCTTGTTTGTGGACTCAACTAGTCTATTTCCCTGGGGATAGTAGTTGGAGGAGGTAATAAGATAGATGTCATGATTCAAAGCCCATTCACTTGTTCTTATTCCTATGATGACTAATGCATTATATGAAATGAATGTTAAAGGATATTTAAACCTTATTACTAAACTTTCATATAATTATAGGACTAAACTTTCATTGGCCTCAAGAGCTACAACCTCTACCCATATTGTAAAGTATCTAGTGGCAGTCAACACCTATTTGTGACCAACACTAGAAGGAGGATTGATTAGGCTTATGAAATCCAAACCCCCTTGTATGAAGGGTTATTCAACCTAGATTTGATGAAGAGGCAAGGCAAATAGATTTTTTTTTACATAAAAAGGAGCACACTTTTAGCATTTTATTACCCAAGCATGGGTGTCTTTGAATAAGTTAGGCCAAAAGTAACGAGTTCTCATAATCTAAGTAGTTGTGGTTCTTAGAGAAAAGTGACCACCAGATGAACCATCATGGAACTCATGAAATAATTTTTTGATATAATATGGATCAATACATCTTAAAATCACACTTAAAAAATCCTTTCTAAATACTACTCCATCAACAATTACATAAAGAACAGATTGCAGCCTAAAATACCTTCTTCTAGCTCTGTCAAGACCTTTTGGACACTCACCAGTCTGAAGGAAATGAATCATGTCTTTTGTCCAAATATTCATGGATGAAGGTAAAAATACTATAGGATCATCATGGAGTTCCAAAAAAACTTCCCTTTACTCTTTCAAGTCTAAATAAATATGCTCACACAGTCCTTTTCCCTTCACTAGCTTGGTTGTTTTGATCTCCACATCATACTCTATCACTTTTGTGATCAATATTTCCCTCTTTTCATTCAAATATCTAATAAATATAAATTATTTCATGCTATTATGAGTCACAAAAAATTTAATATTGTTATTATACAACATATACATGAACTTATTTAAACTTCTTATGACTAAAAGTACTTGTTTCTCAACATATGTGTACCTTGTCTCATAGCCTTCCAAACCTTGATTGAAAAATGCAACAAGTTGTTAAAAATTTTCATCATTATATTGAATAATAATGTTAAATATTACCTCTTCATTCCCAAAATTATACAGGTTGAAGTCCTCGGATAATTTAGGACTTGCAAGGGTAGGAGCTTGGGCAATGGCTTGCTTGATTCCCTCAAAATTTTATTTCCTCCTTCATATCTAGGTAAATATCTCATCCTTCCTTAGAATAGAGGTCAAGGGATTTAATAGGTTATAAAAATTAGGAATAAATCTCTTTATGAAATTTATCTTTCTAAATAAACTTTGCAAACCTTTCTTACGTTTAAGCAAAGACAATGCCAAGATGGCACTTACCCTTTTGGGATCAATAGAAATACCTTTTCTTGGAAATAATGTGGCCTAAGAGTTTGCCTTAATTAATATAAAACACACACTTATTTTGTTTTATATATATCCCAAACTCTCTACACCTCTCAACAATTTTCCTTAAATGATTCAAGTGATCATTTGCTTTCTTGGAGAAAACTGTCACATCATCAAGATATACCAATACAATGTCATTGATTAGTCCTTGGAAATACATATTCATTACACGTTATAAATTATATCCAGAATTTTAAAATCCAAATGGAATATTCCTATAGGAATATATGCCCCATTTTGTATTGAATTTTATCTTATATTGATCGCTTTCTTTCACCAAAATCTGATTGTACCCAGAATAACCATCTAAGAGAGAAAACCTTTCACTCCTTGCCACCAATTGCAAAATTTTCTCCATAGAAGGTATGGGATAATTATATTTCAAATACACTATATTCAAGTCCCTAAATACAAACACAACCTTATATCCCAACTTTTATTTCTAACAAGGACTAAGTTGGCCAACCAAGAAGAATGCTTGATGGGAAAGATGATTTTGGACTCAATCAGTTTGGTGATTTTTTTCCTCATGAGAGGATAAATCTTGGGATTGATTGGCCTTTGTATTTTATTGATGGTTTTTGAATTTTCATCTATCTCTATTTTGTGTTGATTCAATATTGTGTCAAAACCCTTTAAATCACTATACTCCCATATAAAAATATCATTAAACTCCCTGCATAGTTTAATGAAATCATGCCTTTCTTGACTAATTCATACCTTCCCAAGTGTAAGTGGATTGTATTTAAATATTTATAACCTTTCATAGTTATCTTATTGGACATACCTACCTTTTCCTTCTTGATCTGGTCATCCTCATTGAAAATTCTCTCAAGAGTCACTAGCCTTTAAGAAGTTTGTTGGATTTCAATTGGATAATCTACCATTCATATTTTTGTTATAGTTTAGACTAATTATTTGAAGAAAACTTAGATTCTTATTTTAGAAAAAGTTTTATTTTTTTATCACTATCAAAGACCTACCAATTGGTGACATTATCTGGTATAGAAGGTATTACAATCACCTTTAGATGAAGTTGATCCTTGCCTTCTCTTATGCCTTTTAAAACATCAAATTGAGCACCAATATATGCCAACCTATTAACATTATTATTGGATTCCATTTTAATATATATGATTTTAAAAGACATTAAATCCTCTACAAGATCCCAAACACTATGCTTATAGGACTTGAGCAAGGAGTTATTGGTCAAATTATGCCCTCTAACTTGGTTCATAATAAGTTCACTATCTACATACACTTGTAGTTATTTAATTCCTCTTTTTTTGGACCATTAAATGCCATGTATAAGGGCCTAATACTCTACCACATTACAAGTTCATGATAAATAAAATCTAAAGGTTGAATAATACCTCTCCTTGGAAGGAGAAACCAACATAGCTCCACTACCTAACCCCATCTTTCTTTTAGACCCATCAAAGAAGAGCTACCACAAGCCATTAAAATCCTCACTTGGATTCATAAAATTAGGAATGAAATATTCCTTATCATGCATATAATAGACTCCAATACCATATTATTAAATAAAATTGTAAGGATCATGCTCATAGTTGTCATTTCCCCACTCATCTAAGAACAAATCAGAAACTCCTTTGAGGGAAGATGATGGAGATTGGTCAATATGAAGCTCCTCTTCATCAATTATAGCATAGTTAAAATTTTATACCTTATGTGATTATGGTTCTAAGTGATCTCTATGAATATTTTTTGACTCAATCTTCACATTAATGCCATATTTATTCTAAACACCATGTAGGACCAATTGGCTGCCAAATATCCACCTATCTTGGATGTAAAGTCCCTTGAAAATAAAATAGAAAATTAAGGAGGTAAATATGATACTAATACATCATGGGGAATTGAAAAAATAGTACAATCATTAAGGTTCAAATTATAACCTTTCACTACAACCAAGGTCTTGGCTGATGATCCATCCAATTGTAAAACTCCTTTAGTCATTGGCTCATACTTGAGGACTAGCTTATCTGCTATACATTTTGGCATAACTGATGTGCTTTATCCATTATCAATAATTAAATTATGAACCAAGAAATCAACAATAATTAGAGATAGATGAAAAATAGGAGTCTTCTCATTTTTCTTCACTTGACCATCTATGGATTGAGTTCCATTGACTAAAACCACATTATTATTTCTAGATGGGCCAGCCTGTTTGCCCAATCCATGCAATTATTTTTAAAGTATATATTTATACCTTGGTAATGTTATATAATCCAAAAATTAAATATTAATATGAATATTCCTCATCTGGTCCACCACATTAATGGAAGGATTACTCACCTTGGGGTTCTCTTTATGAACATTGACACTTTGTGATGCAACATGTGTAGGTAAAGTTGTAGCAGCTGGCCTAAAATTTGGAATCCTCTAATTTTCTCATAATTTATGAGCTATTTTAGACCCAATTACCATATTAGGTGATGTAGGAGTCACAATAGGTCCTTGATTATCTCCTTGAGCTTCATCAATAACCCTCTTTTTGGACCTAGTATTAGAGGCAACACTAGTATTCTGATTGATTGTATTCCCCAAATGATTAATGGCACAAAACTAACCCTAAAAATGATTCATGAGAATGGATTTAGACTAAACCTATATTTTTTCCATCCCAAATTACATTGGAATATCAAAATTATAAAATTCAGATGTTTGACCACCTTATGTAGTCATGCCTTGATTTTACATTTCATTTGCATACGCCACTTATTCTTGACATGTTCAAAAGATGGATAGTTGGATTGTTCTCAAACCAATTTTTTTTGAGTGGGGAAAAGGTATTTATAAGATTAGGGAGCACTAGGACTATATCTTTGATAAGGCTTTCCATGGGTAATTTGGTGTTGTCCTTGATTATGCCTTGAAAAGGAGGTTTGTTTGTTTGTACAAACTGATTGTAAGATTGATATGGTTTATAACCTTAAGATTTTTATATTTTGAGGGAAAATAACTAATTTTTAACAATTTTAAGTAGAATTTTAACTTCATGGATTTCATTGGTAGGGGAAATGTTATATTTTTCTTGTCCAGGAAAAGGAGCTAAAGTGGGTAATGCACTTTTACTACAAGAATGCAAATTAGGGAATAGTGGCATTAAAGGTATAAGAGCTATCTTTCCTACTTGGATAAGATAATTATAAGAATTATGTATATTTCATAGGCATCAATAAATGTGTATGGAATCATCATGGTAATGTCACTATTCAATGCTTTCAAGTAGTATAAAAATGCATAGTTTACAGTTGGCCTCACAAGAATTGGGATTCTATCCCAAGTTTTTTTGGAACCTAGTATTAAAATCTTACATGAATTCATGTGGTTCCATATTTATTGTAGTTAATTTATTAGCTATATATAGGTGGTCACTCTTTTACCCAAACCTATCAGTCAATAGAGTCCCTAATTCATCCCATGAGCCAATAGAATTTATAGGTAGGGTCCCATACCAATCCAAAAAATTTCCTTTAAAAGACAAGGCCAACAACCTAATAGCTACATTTTCTTGGGTAATATTTTGGATATTAAAAAAGTTTTCTATATTCTAAATGTTCTCAATGGTATTAATTAGACATCTCCACTAAAATATAGGACACTTTTGAGGGCTACTCCTAGAATTTGATCATATTAGGCAAGCTACAAGGGAGATGCCCTACTGAAAGGCACACAAGGTTGTCTTCTAAACATTTTGGAATGATCACTATAGGTGTTAGGAATGGAATTTAATTCAAACTTAGAGGATTTAAACACATAATCTCTTTTGTAGGGGTGAGTATTTACAAACCTAAACCTTTTGGTGGAATATGGAGGTAATTCCATAAAATCGAAGGGTACACCTTTAACAACAGACCTAGTGGTCATCTTTGGCATGGAAAATAATACCGATAATCAACCAAAGACTTTAATTATTTAGTGGAGTCACTAGGTACTAAATTTAGATGTTTCTCTCTCTTCAACAATGCCAAGACCAACACTAATCTTGAACAATCTTGTAGGACTTAGAGGTCCCATTGGGTGTGCCAAAAATTGTTGATGTTTGGATTTTCACCCTTGAGGAGATGCTCATCTCTCCTCATCCAAGAAAAAAAATAAAATCATCTTTCTTGTTTTGGGTGAAAATTTTCATTGAGATGAATCTCTAGATTAGGGGCTAGCTCCCCTTGATGCACCTTTAAAGCTCTCTCTAATCTATCAATTGTGTATGAAATGTGCTAAGGAAAATAACTAAGAAAATAAAATGGTGATGCACCAATATGTATTATCATCCTATTTGATTGAAAAACCACTAAATAGTAAACAAGGATGTTTCACACAAACTCACAACAAAAATACATTGTTGCATCAGTATTTCATAAGTTAGATTTAAGAAGGTACTTGACACTTAGGAGGGCAATGAATGATTCCATGAAGAGAATAAACATATACCACTTCTAAGACTCTTATACACTTAGTAAATAATACTAACAGAGACCTACAATAACATCCCTTTTACACATTGGTAAGTGACCATAGATTGACATGCTAGAAAAGTAACTCTTTCACTAGTCATTATTAACAAGATTCAAACCTCTACTCAATAGTATAATGTGTGAATGGAAAAATCACTTGTATATTTTTTAAGATTTTTTCAAGTACAAATCTAGCTAGAATTTTCCTAATAACTAGTGGAGGCTACAAAATGAGCCAAGAGAATGCATATATATAGCCTTGAGAGGTAGAGAAATCAAAGGAAGTCCAAGGGTCACTTAGACATGTGTCATCTTGAAATAAATAGTTAGATTTGTGTGTAGGAGAGAGGTGGGTGAGCTATGCCATGTCATCAAATGAATCAGTTATAATTGAAGAAAAATCCTTAGTTATAATTGAATCAACTATAATTGAATAAGTTACAACTGAACCAAATGCCTTAGTTACAATTAACACTTGTTATATCTATATTCGAATTCAGGTTTCATTGAGCCTTTCTTTTAAACTCTAACTACTAATCTCTATAGTCTAAAATTGACATTTTGTGGGCCGACATCCTTTGTGTATTTTCTATGGATAATTTTCCCAAGAGAATTCTTTTGGATTTTTTGCTAAGTGCCCTCAACAAAAATAAAACTGCCCTTCAGCTTCCTAAATACTTCCCTTCAAAAAAGTTACTTGGAACATTTCTAAAAAATATCCCTCTAAAAGAATGAAGTGAACCATTCAAACATTTGAATTTTTCCTTTCAAGTTTTCCTGCAAATGACCCTTCTAAAAGGAAAAAATACCCTTTAGGAAATTTGAACCGAGACAAAAGTGTTCTTCAAGAAACTTAAGGTGCCCCTTTTCAAAAGATTTTTTTGGGCCATTTTTCCAAGAAAGTACCCTTCAATAAAGTTGAAAATGACCCTTTGAAAAAATTTAAATGGACCTTTTCTCAAAAATACCCTTAAAAAAAATGAGGACCTTTTGGAAAGATTTAAAATGACTTTCAAAAAAACTAGAATGCCCTTTGAGAAAGTTGAAAGTGTCCACTTAACTTGAAAAATGTCATTCTAAAAAGTTGCAAGTGTCCTTCGAAAAAGTTACAAGTGTCCTTTGTAAAATTTATAAGTGTCCTTCAAAAAAATTTCAATGGACTATTTTCCTAACAAAAGATACCCTTCAGAAAAGTTGAAACATACCCTTTGGAAAATTTGCCTCGAACAATTTTTCTGAAAGAATTTCACCGACTAAAAATTCCAAACCATAACACTTCGGGAAAATTGCTTCAAATAATTTTTATGAAATAATTATAAAACTTAAACAAAATATTAAAAAAAAGACTTCTAAAAGAATGAACGCTTAGGTTTTTTAACAAATAAAATTGAAAGGATTACTAGAAAAAGAACACAACCAAACCTTTTGAAAGAATTAGACCTATACATTTGTTGGGGACTTTATCAACGAACACTTATTTTGAAGAAAAGATAAGTACTAGACTTGGACAAAGGTATAGACTTGGATGACTAAGTTTTTAGATAAAGGTGTCCAATTTTGGCCTAAAGGGCCAAAATTTGTCAATTTTAACCAAGGCTAGTGTAGCTCTAGCCTAGTCCCCCTTACCTATAACTGTATCCACCTAACCCTGTGCCACTACCAACTAACGCTATAGTAATACCAGAAAATCATATGTCATGGATATTACTACTCAATCTTGATCTCTCTCCATATTTACTACCTGTACATCTAGTAAAGCCCCCTATACCTAACCCATTGATGTCTACCATCTAAGTTAACATCCATTGACTACCTACCACCATCATTACCCCTAAATTAGTTGTAGTATAGAGTGCCTTATATCATGTTGGGTACCCATCCACAAATCCTACATCATTTATCTCAAACCTATCTAAAAAATCTATGTGATTAAGAAAAATGTATATGGGTTGTGTCTTAGAAAGTAGAAGCTATGCATCCTCCTACCTATAGCTCAACCTTGAACCAAGCTAAAATGTCGACCCACCCTATCAAATGGGATGAAATATATCTCACAATCCCTCTTACCTAATATCCAACTGTAGCTTTGTAGGGATAGTGTATGTCTCTTGTATCCATCCTAGTTTAGAACCTTGACGTGTGGCCTCCAAATCACATTGCCAACCATGAAGGCATCTAGTACACCCCTAAACCAATCAATGCCATGAAACCCTCCACCTAGTCTTGAAAGGGAAAAATCATCTCTCCACCACATGAAGTTGACTTTGAACTCTTTTTATGCATACCCCTCCCATAGTAGCCCCATCAACCTCAGCACTTGAATGTTCTCATAAGAATAATAATGTATAACAAATCCAATACTAATGCCATACCTTGTATGAGCTCTAAATCCCCATATCTCCCTATATATTTAGACTAGAAGCATTGGCACCCAATCAAAAACTTATGACCTAGTAACATCTCAACCAAATCCCATAATAATAGATAAGTAAACCTCCCACTACTCATCTAAAATGGTAAAACATGAGACCTCCATCATCATCATGGTCATTAAACTCCTATCATCTCTAGCCCTCTTATAAAGTAGAGTATATATAAAACCTCTGGCATGTCACCTAGAAAAATCATGGTCATCCCCATACAATAGCTCCATGAAATCATCTCTCTCCTCTCTCTCTCTCTCTCTCAATATGATAAATCAACTCGCCTTGAATGGGTATCCATGTAATCTTATATGCATCCCCAGGTAAGATCACCATCTCACCAGTGGATAGTAAGATGGTTTTAGTGGCCAAATCCCATCTCTTGATGAGGGACACTATCATTATCATGTACCATGACATGTAATGGTAATGTAACATTGCACCAAACCCCACCTCTTCTATGTGCACCTAGTCTACAACCATCATACCTCGATGAATCTCTACAAAGATCTAAGGCACCCAATCTTGCGTCTAAATCTACTCCCAAGCCTAAAAAGTTTAATAGAAAACAAACTTTGTTTTCTATAAATATTTTATCCTATGAACTTACCCTCCTACAACCTATGCTTATGGCTTATCTCCAAAGCTAAGCCCTTTACCTACCTTATTTTTCACCTTAATCAATTAACATTCTATCTCAACAACCCTATACCCCTTAAATGTTAGTATCAACTTACACTATTACCTATCAACCTCCATCATTTAAAAATTACCCTTGACATGATTTTATTAGCCAAAATCATACCAAAATCTTTAAACTCTAGCAAACATCCAACTTTTTCAATAAAAAATAAAAACATTTTCCCACCTTTATCAACTATCAATGGTCATGATGACCACTAACAATCATGTAGCCTACTCCTATTGGTTATCAATCATTGAAAATTGGTACTGATCATTGATGATCAGGTATGACCATCAATTGTTATTATGTGTAACCATTAGTGGAATACCTAAACCCTACCTACCCAAAACCACAACAAAAAAACCAAAATCAAACCACATGATTAATTACACACCTATTTTACCCTCCCCTAACTAAAATACCTTGAATAATTTCAAAATTCACCTAAAAATTTCACCAAAATACCCAAAAAACCTTAAAGCTAGGTCACACCTAAAAACCCACCCATCAAATAATGCCAAAATGATCAAATTTAACTTAAAATGCATTGGCAAAATCAGACTATGTTATTAATTGAGATCAATACCTACCTCATTCCTCGACCATCATTAAAGATGAATCTTGGGACTCACTACAAAAGCACACCATTTCCCACCCTACATCCTACTTCGGTCAAACCTCTAATGCTCTGGCCCAGTCAATCCCACTCACCCACTCAACCAATGTCATCAGAGTTTTCCCATAAAATGCCAAGTAGCCAGATGCCAAAGTCAACTTGTTTAAATGAATAAAAATAACAAGTGGAGTCACTTTTATCTCTACCCATCTTAGGGTTTGAACCTGACCACTAATGGTCAAGGTGACCACTAATGGTTAGGGTAACCACTGATGGTCAACCATAAGACCCCTAACTATCAATTATCAAGATATTGGGGTTTCCCTTCAAACCAACAAATTTTCAAAATTTTGGCACATACCCAACTTCTTGCTCACTCATGGAGACTACCTTCCCTACCCACCTTAACCACTAACCATGTGCCTCTCTATTGTCCATTTTGGTCCAAACTAGTGCATACTTGGCATTGACCTTACCTTGGTCCTTTAGACCATAATGATAATAATTTTCATGTTGTTTTTTTTTGAAATTATGCTACCTTTCACTCACTAGAACCCACTTGTACCTTTTCAAGAGCACTTCCTACCTTGGATACCCATAAGCACACCTAAACAATTATTTCTTCTCAAGAGCACTTCCTACCTCAGATACCCATAACTACACTAGATCAATTGTGTTTTTATTGAGAGCACTTCTTACCTTGGATGCCCACAAAAACATAGACCTTGCCTAGGAGACATGTATTTACAAGTGTTTCCAATTTCCATGCCTAAATACTATAATATGGTCCACTTGTCACTTTTATTTCTATCATTAACCTTAACTTATACCAACTATGGCAACCTAGTCAATGCATGATCTTTTCTATCACACTTTTGTCTCACTTTGTGTGTATGTTTTTATTTTAGTGCCTAACCTATTACCCACCTTTTATCATCACCTTCACTACTCATCAAACTTGCACTTGATTATGTTTTACCTCATCACTTCTTGTTTTGAGGGGGAATACCTCCTCTAATGCTAGGGTCAACCAAACCTTCCACCCATAATTTTTTTTTTTACAACATGTTGATACAAATTACATAACAAAAAAGGGGAAAATGTAGACACTAGAAATCCACATGCGATGGTTCTGAATGTCTTAGTTCCCCTAGACCATTTTAGGACCACATTGGGCCCAACCTTGGGCTCTTGACCAAAAAAAAAACCTAAACCAAGTCATATTGACCTACTATATAAACCCACCTTCTTGACTCAACATGACCTTGAACCTCAACTATTGATGGTCACCCTAACCATCAACAATCACCTTGATCACTGATGGTTAGGTTATACGATATGAACCACTAAACACCAACATCACTCCAACTTTATTTTATATAATTAGATTATCTAATTCATGTGTGAGTCCATGCATGTAAGAGTTAAAATTAGATAGAAAGTTGGACCTCTTGTTAATGTCTTGTTGCACATCTCCTTCCTTGCACTTAAAAAGTGTAGACCAAGAGGGTGAAAAGAGGATATGGAATTAATCAATCATCCTATAACTATCAAGATATTTTGCATCTAGAGTGTTTTTTAGGTATTCTTCTAAAAATATAGCTATCCATACATCATGATAGAGAGTCAAAGTGCTACCATCCATTAATCAATATCCAAGTACTATTACTCTATCAAAACTACTCCAGGCTCCACTACCTCAACCATTTATCTGATCAACCACCAACAGGCTAAGTATTTATTATTAATTATCTAGTCACTTTTTTATATTTCATAATGAACCCAACCCAAATTGATCTCCCAAAATTCCATTCTATAACCCCATCTAAATAACCTTTTATTACCTAGACCCAACCCATAATAACTACTGATGGTCACTCTAACCACCGATAGTCTATCCCAACCAACCAATGATGATTACCTTAATCACTGATGGTCACCTCAACTACTGATTGTCATAGTGACACAAAAAAATAGCAAGTTATTTTCACTCACTTACCCACAACCAAATCCAACTTTCTTTATCTTTTCCTATTCATAGAGCCCCAGTCTATTTTATGAACCACACCCAATATATTTATCATTATTATTGAGCCATTTATTACTATAATTAGTCAATATCATTTATTTATTTATCAACCATTTATTGTACTTAATTTTATTATCTTTTATGATGTATGCAAGTACTTTATCTTTGAATTTTGTATTTAGTTTTTTAAAAAAGAATGGATTGACAACCCTCGAGGAAGCTCTTGCTTGCTAGATTTAGCTAGCACTAGGAAATCCACCCAACTATCTATCTAACCAACCATTTGACTTAGTGATGTATTATTTTTAGGTCATTCCTCCCATCCCAAATAAGAGCTCTTTATAATAATCTAATTCAATGCATGCACAACCAAATATGTTTTCCAACCATACCTGTATCTAGTTTCTTTCTTCTTCACTTCTTGGAATATAAGCTAAAATTATCTAAAACAACCGCTATACCATATTTATCTAAAAATATTAGGGACTCACTTGCTACATTTGATGACTACTAGTATTAGTAGGAGGACACTATAATTTGAGTAATGGGAATTCTCAAAGCACCCTTCTACTTTCCCTAATACATCCCCAATCATCTAGTCATATAGGATATTGCATACTAATTGGTGGATGGAATATTAAAATCTATGTTAGTCTCTATAAAAATATTTTCCCACCTCTCCTAATCACTATTAGGCCCCATGTGTGTAAGGCCTTCCCTCCTCTCCAAAATATGGTAGTCGAGCGAGACACTTTGGCCCTAGGGGATTTGAGCCATGAGATTAGGACACATAAGGTATGATCAAATCCCACTTGGAAAGATAATAGAATCATCTAAATGATAATTATGACCAATAAACATAAGAGTATGATGAGATATACCTCAATTTCATTGATGACCAAGAGGTACTAACTCAAATTGAGGCCCATAAAATGAAGGTTAAGAAGGTTCAGCCTGAGTCGACTATTCTTCCTTTATCCACCTAGTGAGGAGATGAAATTAATGTGATTCCTACCCAAATTTACCAAATAATTATATATTGGATTATGACACCTTCACCCCCTTGAGCTCTTCCTACTTGCCTAATTATTCCACCTCTAGTAACTTATCCACTTTAGCCCTAAGTAGCTCAAACTCAGGGGACTCTATAATAGGCAGTTCTAACACAAGTAACTCAACCCCAAGACACACAAGCTTTGAGGTTTGATTTAAGTGGTATCCTAGATACGATCCTAAGACACAATTAATAATGGGCACTAGTATAAGTCCCTCCTCCCACTCTCTAGTAGCCTCTCATAGCACTACCCAACTTTTTGTCCCCTCAATAGTCTACAAAGATATCTCCTCCATACTTCCCCATTTTCCCCCTCCAATATTCACTTAATTTCCTTTATCCTCATCCATACATAATTTCCTTGATTATTTATTTCCATCCACCTCATCCATTATATAGCTTAGGAATTCCCCAACGCCCTTGTTAGTTATTCTTCAATTTTAAGTACCCATGAGTGCCCTATCTTCACAAATTTCACTAAAAAATCCATGAGTGATTACACCTATGCACACATATTATGCATCTTGGGTCATCCTAATGACTCTTTTTGTGGCCAAATATCTAACTCAATTAACCCCCATAGCCTCTTCTACCTCTACTCCCTCTAATGTATCTTTTAGAGATAACCTAAAAAAATACAAAGGAAAAAATAGAAGGAAGCTCACACTCATCCTTAAATATAGGTACCTATTAATCCAATTACACATCCTTCATTAGTTTATACTAATCTTCCAGCACAAACCCCAATGGATCCTCACATTGCTTCTTAACCTCCCTTCTCTATCACCCTAGGCATCTAGGGATTTAACTTTAATCAACTAACATATGTCCTTGTGCTTAACATCCATTTCTCGAGATTCATTTACCTTTCAGTTGGCATAACCCAAGGTTAGTGGAAAACACAAATGTTCTCCTAGGCCTCCACATTTGTATTGTTTGCATTCACCCCTATGCCTCCTCCACTATTTTCTTCATTCACACCTTCTACTTCCTCCACACCCACTCCACCTCATCTTCCACCTATCACTACCATCTCCACCACACCACCCATACCTCCTTGATATTAGGGAATGATACTAATGTCATAGGTACTATAAATTATGATACAAGGTGATCTAGATGTGTAATGTGATTTTAATTACACCATAGGGAGTATATGGAGAACCCTCACATATAAATTCAAGAAAGAGGGGAACCTTGTGGTCTTGTAGATCCAACAAGATTTATTCTCCCTCAACAATGTAAGGAATTCCATAAGGGAGGATAAGGTAGCCAAGGATCCTCTCTTAGTTCTTCATAATACCCATGACTTGTCATAAAAGCTGCTAGAAGACATACAAAATTATGTTCAAACTTTGGAAGCATAGGTGAAGAGTTCCTTCCCTACTAAGTTAATTATACATGCCAAGGATTTCATTTTATAGCTATTTACAACCTTGGGAAAGGTGGTGTAAACTTTAATATAAGGTTGGGTTCTCATCCAAAGGACCCATGCCTACTTAGAGAGAATTTATCTAGTTGATAGTAAGTGTAGGAAATTAAATGTCATTTTACACAAAGGCATGCTCTTAGAGCTAAAATTTATGCCCACTTTATACTTGATTTTATACCATACATATGCCACAAATATGAGGGACATAATGGAGGAATGGCTAGGTTTTTATCAAACTATGATAAATCCCTTAGAAGATGGAAAAAAGAAAATATTGGCTTACTTCAAGGAGGTCAATATCTTGGTGCCATTTCACCTAGATGGCACTTTGTTGGATAGTGGTGAATTTAGGGTCCATTAATCACTTTAACTAGGTTATGAGGAGGAAGGTGGCCAAGTTGAATAATAAGGGAGATCAAGCAGTAATCAAGATCTCAGCCTAATCCATGTTGAACATTAGCTAGGTGTCTAAAATCAAGGTGGATATAGAGGCTCCCATTTATGGTTACTGATGGCTTGTAGCCTAGTTAGAGACTATCTTTATAGAGCCTCCAATTAACCATGCTATGTTGGATCAGGAATTCAACCTCATGAAATAAACATTGGAAGCTAAGGAAATAAATCCCAAGAAGTTGGAAGCCAACATGTCTATACCACCTCCACATATTGGTTAAGTGTTCCCCTATGGATCATTTTGAAGTGAGTAAAGGGGATTTTCTCCTTTTTTTGAATTATGAAATTATAACAACCAAGAGTGGCCATCATGGCCTATGATGGGAATATTATTCTATCTGGAGGTGGGATCCTATAATTATCTATAAATATTTAATTAAATTATGTTTTTAGGGTCAACAATTCTTATCTCTAAAGTGATATCAAAATTAAGCCAATATTTTACCTACTTTCTCTTTCATTTTTTTGGATTGTGAAAAGTTGGCTATGATTGATATTGTTTTAATAACACTTGTTTTTTAATGAATGAAATTTTTAGCTTTATACAAAATTCATACTCTATGTATCAAAGTGTCTATCATCTCCATTTTTTGAATGAATGGGTAATGTTAATAGAAATAAAATAATTCTCTATTTCTTAATGGATGCAATGGTTATAATGTGATCATTTATTATAACCTATTTGTGAAATCTTATTATTTTCTTCACAATATTCTAAACCTATGTGTCATTTGCTATGGGATTATAAATATTGATACTAAATGAAGGTTCTATAATTAGGCATTCTCCTCAATTTACATAAACTCTTCCCATTATGTAATTTGGAATTAAAACCTTTGC
The DNA here is from genome assembly GCA_037957365.1 of Torreya grandis. Classification (NCBI taxonomy): domain Eukaryota; kingdom Viridiplantae; phylum Streptophyta; class Pinopsida; order Cupressales; family Taxaceae; genus Torreya; species Torreya grandis. Next base: position 16,428 of record JARHVA010009323.1, on the reverse strand, counting down.
TAAAACTCAACATTTAATGGTAAAATTGTGGCACATGTACTAAGCTTGGTTGTTAAATCATTAATCTTATCCTAACCTAGAAATATCCTTTCTTTCCTTACTCTTCCCTCCCATTTTGTGTTTATTTTGGAGCATGAAATGTGTCCCCCCACCACTTTATATTTAAAAATGGTAAAGTGAAATACATTAACATTAGTAGTAGAACTGAACAAGTAACTCATAACTAAAATAATCAGTATTAAATCTTTAGTGGTGACACTATATCTCTTAAAGACTATTCTATGTAGACTCTATATTAAATCCAAATACCTATAACAGTGTCCTGGGATGATCTTACATCAATCTTAAAATAGAAGACAAAATTCCATCATTATTCTCACTATTCTCTTTGAAAATACCCATTCTCATGAGTATTTCTAGAGTAGGATCTTCAGGTGAACAATAAGTTCCCATCACCCAACCAATTTATTCTGGAGTGGAATAGAACCTCCCTCATAACTAGATGGAGGAGGAGGAGGCCAAGATGTAATAGTGCAACAATATATGGGCCCACCACCAGCACCACCATAATAGGGCCTTTCTAAGGAAGACCCTACATAGCAACAACATCTAGGGTTGGATATAATGAGTCTCTAGAGCAAATCAAGCTAGAGAAGGATTTGGATGTTAACGAGGAGGAGGTCATGGATAATGATTTTAACCTTGATTGGTGTGAGGGGGACCTAGGTAAAATGTTTATTTTCATATTTATGTTTATAGTTTGCACATCATTTTTTAGTTAAGCTATTAAAATTATTTTACATGCTTTAATTTTTTATATTGAATTAATTTGACATTGTGTTTACATTATGTGATATAAAATATCATGAGTATGTGGAGGATCATGATTATGGATACCCTAAATAACCTTTTACAATTGATTACCAACTTGAATAGACACAAAATTTTGATAGATCCTAGACTTTCTATAGGGATTGGTTGGAATACATATGTATTCATTCTTTTTAGAACACAAATAGATACTAAGAGGGGGGTGAATCATTATATTAATTAACTTAGTCCTTTAAAAAACCTTTTAATTTAGATTAATAATATATGTAGAGATCACATACACAAAAACACATAACTTAAGATACCTTTTAGACAACCCAATATGGGAAAAACCACCATGAGAATAGATGCTAGAGACTATCATTCTAATCTATCCTCTTATTAAGGAACCTCACTAGTTATAATGTTTAAGGACACCAATCCTAAGGAGATACCAATCCTTTGATTTAAGAGCTTCAACTCTAAGGAAGTACCCATTCCCTAATCTAAGCACCAACTTAGTCTATCTAATGGTACCTACCTATCAAATTATTCTATGGAGATACAACTCTAGATTATAACATAAATTCATAAATGAATCCAATCCTTCTATTCTCTCTATTACAAGTCTAATATATAACTAGTCATTCTATGCATATTGTCTCTTTTTTCATTTCTTCCTCTCTACCCCTTTATCTATGTCTAGATATCTCTCTATTTGACACACTTCATCTCTCTTGATCTCTTCCTCTATCTTACTATTCAACTCTTCTCGATTGCAATATCTCCAATAAGCATTTCCCATAACCTATATGTCATATATATAATAAATTGATCTAGGGTTCCATATCTTTGCTATGTTCACACTTGTTTACAAACACATTTCATTCTATTCTAGACTCAGTTCATTATCACTTAAATTATAAGTTTCTTGTGTCACCAATTCATGCATCACCACCATGATTCTTGATATTTTACTATTTATAGCATTTACTAGACTCTTATTTTTTATGCACATGTACATTTACATAGATTTGATTAGTTAAATCTATCAATATCGTTATTTATATCATGATTCATGGATTACTCATATGTTCCTACATATGATCATTAGATTGGACTTATCTTTAGATATCAATCATTGATCTTACATTTGACACCATGTTACAATGGTCCATATTCAAATAGACCAACTTTAAAATTTATCCATTCTATTAATCTCTGACATGCTCACTATATCCGTCTGATATTTAGACACTTCTAAACTTTAGCTTCATCAAATTTAAAATGTGTCTATTGATCTTACTGATCTAATATTTTTTATTCATTTGATCTCTAAATATGTATGATATTAATAAACATAGATCTCTTTATTCCATCTCAATGATTCTTGAGCCTTTGGATCACTTACACTGTCAATATTTTAAAACTTGTTTAGTCTTTAAATCACTAATATTTCATTAAATGTTGAGCACTTAATCTCATTTGAGTCCACTCACTTTGTTGGATCTCCGTTATATGATCATCTACTCACTAGCAGATCTTTTGACAATCTCAATTTTTATCTCTATTTAGCTCTTGAGAATGTGAAACTTGGCATAAGTGTGTTTCTTATATACATTATTGTTAGTTATTGATATTTAGACACTTATAATCCACTCATTGATCATTTATGAATTGAATTTAAACTATACCATAGATTTACTATGCAATATTCATGATTTTGACACTTATCTCTATCATGTTTACTCAAAGGACCCTTTGACAATTTGACTTTGATACACTTTTTTGGATCTTTAGTGTATGATTAAGTGATATCCATTGATTAAGATAGGACATGTATAAATTCTAAGACTTTGTAAATATTAATTCCATTGACCATTGCTTGAGTTGGTAATTGATAGGTTGAGGGCTAGTTTTATATTGAAGATAAAGGATTAAGTTATAACTTAAGCTATATCCAATCAACATAAAAATAATAAATGCCTATTAAAACCATGACTTAAACCCTTAGGTTTTAACTGATGAACCCTATCATGTTTAAGATAAAATATAATTCAATTATGAGCTCATACCTTCTCTTTTGAACCTATAGATCATATGTCTAGAATACTCGTGAAAAACCCATAACAGATATTCTATCTATTTTCTTTGTAAATGTTCGGAAATGACCTTTGTAAAAGCATGACAAATTTGCATGACCTTGTACATATTTTGACTAAGTATGGAGACCATTTCAATATTCCTAAATTTTAAATTTACACTGACATAACTCTTGTTTCACTTAGTTACATGAACTACAATTTAGCGCATAAATTCCTCTTACATAGGAGTTTTGATCCATATATTGATTTTCTCTTGAAGCCTTCATACTTGAAAGATATGACTTCATAAAAATGCTTATTCTTCTATTTCTAGCAATCTAAAAATTTGACCAAGTGTTGAAGAACATTATCAAAATGTCCTGGAGCCATACTTTGCTCAGGCATAACTTTTATCACACTACATTATGTGAACTAAGATTTAGATCATATAATTTAGGAAAAAAAATGAAAAGATGAATATGATCAATTTGTCCTAAGATATCCATGTGTTAAAATTCCAACCTCATAAATATTCTTACTTAGCTTTATTGAACCCTTTTTTAAATTTGGCTAAGTGTTGGAACTCAGTGAATTTTTTGTAAGTAGCCAACTTTGCATCACCATATCGTCAATTAAAATTCATCACATGTCTTAAAATATGACACATAATAAATAAGGACTAATTTTATCACAACCATGTGACCATCTCACCCATACTAATTCCTATGTGGCAATGGTGATGTTACCAAACTAACTTCTCATCTTTTCCTCTATAGACCCAAAATGTCTAAATGAACAATATGAAGAATCAGATGATTTCCAATCATGTACATAAGCACTCCTATCATCCTTGACCTCTGATAGAATGCCTTACACATTCAATTCACCATACTCATCCTTGAGCATTAATGACATCTATAATCTCCTTTTTGACACCAATGACATGCTCATAATGTCCCTTTTGACATCAATCCCTTTTGACATCAATGATAATCATATTTCCAATAATCTCCCCCTTTTTCATTGATGGCAAACTAAATTCTCTGATCTTACAATATTTTTAACCTTCTCTATCATTACTTACATTAGCTTCTTATGAGTATGAAATGAAGCTATTCATACCATACTTGCTCCCCCTTAGGCAATGGTACATTTGCCTAATCTCAACTTGGACACTTATTTTTCTTCTTCTTTGACATGTGCACTTTTTCTCTAAACTTTTCTAGAAAGCATTTGCTTTTTTCTCCCATAGAGAGCATTTGCACTTTTTCTCCCCCTTTGACATCAATGGAAAAGGAAATCTTTCTCACTATTTTATCAGATGTTTCTCCCCCTTTATTAGATAAAGGAGTTTGTATAAGAATCTACAACCATCAACTCATTAGAAATTTGCACAACACACATACCTAAGTTACTTTTTCTCTTCTTATTTTAGGGATTAATAAATATTTTATGGTCTTATCCCTAGACTTATGCTCTATCACTAGTATCTAGTGATGTGATGTGGGAGCTTCCATATAGGTTTACTAGCCTTATCTTTCAATCCCAACTATATAATATTCTAATATTAGGACCTGACCAACTATAAATCTCCTCTACTCTGAGCATTCTTAGTCTTAACAAACTAAGTAATCTATCTCCCACTTAAACTATGCATAGTTTCTCAAGTCATTCATGTTATCTGAGTTAGGCCCCCCCAACACCATGTGGATCTTTACATCAAGGGACTACCTATAACACACCATAAATTCATTTAACACATGTATATCATCATTTTACACATGTTATTTGAGTTTGGTGACCCAATTTATTTCACAACCTAAGATACACAATGTCAAGGGTTTATTGTATTAGAACCCTTATTCTAAATGAATCTACAAAACATATATATATATATATATATATATGTTTTTTAGATTCATTTATAATAAGGGTTCTAATACAATAAACCCTTGACATTGTGTATCTTATATATATATATATATATAAATGAGATTTACTCCACCAATCTCATTATGTCATTTTGAAACACTCATTTTGTCCCTATAGATATTGCATACACAACTCTTAACTTTGTTTGATATATATATATATACATATATATATATATATATGTATATATATGTGTATATATATATATATATGTATATATATATGTATATATATATATGTATATATATATCAATATGTATATATATATATATATATATAAATGAGATTTACTCCACCAATCTCATTATGTCATTTTGAAACACTCATTTTGTCCCTATAGATATTGCATACACAACACTTAACTTTGTTTGATTAAGTCATCATCATAACCTGATTGAATTCACATTTGTAGAAGAAACCACTTGATTCTCCACTTAAAGGGGTCTCTTTAGAATAATATATATAGAAACCTTAGTTCATAATGTCCTAAAACAATGTGAAAGTAGGAGTTTCCCATAACTCCTGTTATTCCTTCTCTTCCTTGGTCATCTTGTGCTTTATGTTCTTCGTCTTCTTCTTAGGCTTGAGAGAAGTAACATGATCATTCATTATACTATTATCCTTTTCTTCTATGATTGGATTAAAAATACATTGAGACAACATGGATTCATGACATACATATTAATCTAATGAATCTTCCTTGCAACTTAGAATCTCATCACTAGGAATAGAAGACTGATGGTTTATACATGAAACTTGCTCAATAATATAAGGATGTTCACTTGAATCTATACATACCTCAAGATTAGCCTTAACCATCACCTTGGTTTTCTCCTTGAGCTTGGTCTTCTCATTCTTAACATGAGCAAACATTGAGAGATCTTGACATTCTCTAACTTATGTAGCATTCTTCATCATGGCTTGATCTTCACTTTCCATACATGCTTGGGTTTTTTTAATGTCCTAGTTTTCTCTTTATCAAAGACTTTTGAACCTTTGTTCACATTATAAGGCATGCCTTTCTTATTAATCTATAATTTTGATCTTACAAAGCTTGTTATACAATGTTTAGCTATGTGACCAAAATTATTGCAACTATAAAACATTGTATTTGTATCTAACAAGGGTGTAAATGAATTTTTTATTACAAAATTGGTTCTCCTTATAGGTATAACCCTATTATTATTAGCCTTATGAACAAAATTATTATATCTATAATAATAAACATAGAAAAATTAGGAATACCTATTCATAGCTTTCCTTTGTGGAGTATGGGGAGTTTTCAACTCTTAATTCTTTAAGTTTCTTGCCCTTGTATAACGATCTGCATCAACTACCCTTTTCTTCTACATCTTCCTTGAGTTTGTAGAGATAGACTCATTGTTATTTTTCCTTTCCTTAAGCTTATTTTCCCCTTTATCCTTATTATCATTAAAAATTATACTATTTGTATTTGTATCTCTAGAGACATTGCTTTTCTTTGCTCCTGATCCTTCTACTTTGAAATTATCATATAACTCAGTAGATGTACTAGTTATGGGACTTTTCCCCTTTTCAAAACCAAGACCAGATTTCCCTTTTGATGGCTTTCGAGAGATAATAAATTCATCAAGAATGTTAAATCCTAATTTTAGATCTAGACTTTTGTCTATTTATTCTCTATCCTTTTCAAGCTCTTTTCTCAAAGCTACCATCTCTACTTATAACCTCATACACTCATCAGATTTTAATTGTAGTTTAATTTTGACTACAATTTATATTCTTATAGCCTCTTCAACCTAAGTCTTTAGGCTTACTATCATCTTATCATATCTTTCAATATTTTTGGATAGTTTTTCAATTTATTTTTGTCCAATATTCTTTTATCTTATGTTCTTTTTTCTCAACTTATCAATCTCATGTAGAGCACATATGAGTTCACACTCAAGGTCTACTTTTCCTTCTTCTTCATTAGAGTCTTCAAATTATTCTTGATTTATATCTACAAAATTTGATATTGATTCCATGAATAGGGATTCATTTCCCTCAAGCAAAAAGGTACAGTCATAGCTATCACTCTCATCTAGTGAGTCATTATCTTCTCTTATATACAAGCTTTTCTTGTTTTTAAAGAAGTTCCTCTTTTTGGAATAGTGGGAATTCATTATTATGACATATTCTTATTACTTAGAATTATCCTTTTTCTCATAAGGGAATTTAATAAAAAAATGTCCTACCTTACCATAATTAAAGCATTTAAAGGGTAACTTACCTTTATATTTTACAGATCCTCTTTTCAATTTTCTAACCAAGTTGGCTTTTTCTTCATCAATGTCCTCAAATCCAAATATAGATTATTCTAATTTTTCTTTCTTGGATGATTTGAATACAACTTCTCTCTTAAGAGTATCTTCTTATCCCATTCTCATCTCATACACAATGAAGGTACCATGCAACTCATCAATAGTGAGTTTATTCAGATCTCTTGCTTCCTCTATTGTAGATATTTTAGAATCATATCTTGATGGAAAAGATCTTAAGACATTTTAATCATGATTTATTCTTTAATTTTTTATCCAAGGCCTCTGATTGCATTAACTATTTCATCTAGCTAGAGGAGGTAGTCTACAATCTTATCTTCTTGAGCCATTTTAAGACTTTCAAGAAAACCTCTATATGTTTATAGCTTGCCCTGAGTTACCTTTTCATCTCCTTCATAGATTATATTTACTTTGTTCTAGATATCTTATGAATTTTGACAATGCAACACTTTTACAAACTCTTATTTGGATAATCCAAAAATAATATAATTTTTTGCCTTGGCATTGATCTCATATGCCTTCTTGGTAGCCTGATCAATAAGAGTTGTAGTAGGTATTGTATATACATTTAGCATATACATCCATACATAAAACCCTAATTAGGATAAATAATCTCCCATTATTATGCTCTAGAATGCATATTTTGATCCATAAAAGAGAGGTGTTTTGTTTGATGAAGATATTTCTTTACTAGCCATTTGTGTTAATTATTCCAAGATCTACTTGAGCTGATTAAGCTTATTCTAAGGAACTAAGAATCTGATACCAATTGTTAGAACATAACTAGATAATGAGAGTGGGGGTCAATAAATATTAATTAACTTAGTCCTTTACAAAACCTTTTAATTTAGATTAAGACCATATGTAGAGATTACAAACACAAAAACACATAACACAAGATATACCATAGAAAACCCAATATGGAAAAAACCACGATGAGAATAGATGCTAGAAACTATCATTCTAATCTAGCCTCATAATAAGGAACCTCACTAGTTACAATGTTTAAAGACACTAATCCTATGGAGACACTAATCCCCTAATTTAAGACATTGAAATCTAAGGAAGAACCCACTCCTTAATCTAAGCACCAACTCAATTTATCTGATGACACCTATCTATCAGATTCTTATATGGAGCTACCACTCCATATTATAGTATAGATTCATAAATGAATCCAATCCTTTGATTCTCTCTATTACAAGTCTAATATATAATTGATCATTCTCTACACATTATCTCTTTATGCATTTATTCCTCGCTACCCCTTTATCTTTATGTTTAGATATGTCTCTATTTGACACACTTCTTCTCTCTTATTCTCTACCTCTATCTCATTATTTGGTTTTGATTTATTGTGATATCTCTAACAAGAATTTCACATAACCTAGGTGTCATATATATAAGAAATTTATCTAGGGTTCCATATATTCATTATGTTCACACTTGTTTACAAACACATTTAAATTAGTTTTGGAATTAGTTCATTATCACTTGAAATGTGAGTTTGCTGCATCACTAATTATGCATCACCACCATGATTCCTGATATTTTACTATCTATAGCATTTTATGGACTTAAAATTTGATGTGCATGTAGATTTACATAGATTTGATGGGCTACATTGATCAATCTCATTGTCTATATCACGATTCATGGCTTATTCACATGTTCTTATATGTTCCTACATCTGACTATTGGACTAGAATTATCTTTATATATCAATCATTGAATTTGCATTTGGCACCATAATCTAATGGTTCATATTCAAAAATCTCAACTTTAAAATGCATCCATTCGATTGATGTTTGATAGTCTCATGATATCTATCTGATCTTTATATACTTTTAAACTTTAGCTTTATCAACTTTAAAATGTATCTATCGATCTTCTTGATTCGAGCTTCCACAAGTAATTAGATCTCTAAAGATACATAATCTTTACTTCTGTTTAATAATTAAACATTGAGATGTTTATTTCATCTCATTACTTCTTGAGTCTTTGGATCACTTACACTCTATCGATATTTTTAAACTTGTTTATCTTTATCTCTCCACTATCTCATTAAATGTTGAGCACTTAATATCATATAAGCCCATTAACTCCATTAGTTATCCTTTATATGATCATCTACTCACCATCAGATCTTTAGACAAGCTTCATCTTTATCTCTACTTAGCTCTTGAGAATGTGACACCTAGAATAAGTACATTCCTTTTTTACATTATTATTAGTTCCCTCTATTGATAAACTTAACATCCACTCATTTATGATTGATGAATTGACTTTAAACTACATCATATATTTACTATATAAGCTTCATGATTATGACACTTGTCACTAACGCATTTACTCGGAGGACCCTTTGAAAATTTAACTTTATTACACTCTATTAAATATTTAGTACATGATTAAGTGATATATGTTGATCAAGTTCACATAATTTTAAAGTCTAATACTTAAGAAATATTAATTCCATTGATCACTACTCGAGCTAGTAATTTCTAGGTTAAGGGGTTGGTTTTACAATAATGACAAAAGCTTAAGTTACAACTTAAGAGACCAAGTCCTAGATATATCCAATTAACATCAAAATAGAAAATTCATATTGATGTCATGACTTAAACCCTTAGGTTTCAACTGATAAAACCTATCATGTCTGAGAGAAAATATAATTCAATTCTAAGCTCATTCCTTCTCTTTTGAACCTACAATCCATATGTCTAGAATGCTCATGAAAAACCCATAAAAAATATTTTAATCTATTTCCTTTGAAAATTTCCATAAATGATCTTTATAAAATCATGACAAATTTACAAGACCTTGTCTATATTTTAACTAAGCATGGAGACCATTTCAATATGGCTAGAAGTCTAACTTTTCACCTATATAACTCTTGTTGTGTTTAGTCACATGACCTATAATTTAGCACATAAGTTCCTATTATATAGGATATTCGATCCATATATCCATTTTATCTTGAAGCCTTCATAATTAAAAGATATGAATTGATAAAAATGTTTGTTCATCTATTTATTTAAATCTAAAAATTTGAATAAGTGTTGAAAAACACTATCAAAATGTCATAGATTCATACTTTGCTCAAGCATAACTTTTATCGTGCTATATCATGTGACTTGAGAATTAGCGCATATAATCTAGGCACGAAATTGAATATACCTATATGATCACTTTTTCATATAACATCTATGTGTGTAAATTCTGAACTCATCAATATGCTTACTTGGCTCTACTGAACCCTTTTACAAATTTGGTTGTGTTAGAACTTAATGAATTATATCCAAGTAGCCAACTTTGTATCCCCATATCTTCAATTTTGTGCTTCTTCACATGTTTTCAAATATGACACATAATAATGAGGAACTAATGTGATCACAACCATATGACCATCTCCCCCATACTCATTCATATGTGTCAAAGGTGATGTCAATAAACTACCTTCTCATCTTTTCCTCTATAGACCCAAAATGCTAGATAAATAATATGAGGAACCAAATGAATTCTAGTTATGAACATAAGCACTCTTATCATCTTTAACCTATGATATAATTCTTTACACATCCTTAATTCACCATACTTAGCCTTGAACATTAATAACATCCATAATCCCCCTTTTGATATCAATGACATGCTCATAATGTCCCTTTTGACATCAATCCCTTTTGACATCAATGACAATCATATTTATAATAAATCCAACATACCATGCATCCATAATTGTGATAGTGTTGAGGATGGATAATAGTAACTTATTACTCATATTGAGGAGAGGGAGTTTTTAGTAGACACAATGGTGAGCAGAGGAGGAGACAAAGACTCCAACCATAGGACAAGAGGATATATTTAGAGGGAGGTGCTAGTAGGGGATGTCATACTATCCTTGATATTGGAGAGGGTGAGGTAACCTTCAAGGGAGGCACTAGTAGTAGAAATCATCATTTTAATAACCCTTTACCTTTCTATGCATCAATACTTTCTCACAAGAGGATAGGATCCTAAGCTTTTTTATAGATAATTTTATATACATTTGTATATGTTGATTATTTTTGCGATGAATTGAGTAACATTGGAATTATACATAAGTTATTTTATTGGACATAATTCTTGTATAATACTTGACAATTATTATGATAAATAGGGATTTGTTTATTATCTTAGTGACTTTTCATTCATGTGGAGTGACTTTAACGTCCATGTTTTGATTTTCAATTTATGCACTGTAGATGACTAAGTATGCAATGATGTATCATGTATCTCTTTGATTTTGATATAATGCTATGGAAAATGCTTATGTATATGGGAAAAAATGTATGCAAATTATTTAATTATTTATAACATGTATGATATTGTTAGTGTGATAACAATTGTTTTTCAAGTAATGACCTATTTGTTTTTTTTACACAACATATGACTTTCAATTTGTATCAAGAGATGAGAAGGAGAATAGGGTAAACATGAGGGGATAAAAACCATAAATAAATTTTTTTTAAGAAAAAATAATATGACATAATACTTATGAGTCAAGGTGAAAATGTACTTTTTGATAGACTTACAAAATATAAACTTTAATAGTTTCATCTAAATATAACCAGTCCTGACAAAATAAGTAAATGGGAAAAGGTCACCCTTTTAAACATAGGCATTTAAGCAAGATTTTTGTATAAATTTATATTTATATATGTTTATATTTTATATTGTTTCTACATTTGGATTTAATTTTCTATTTTGAAACCTCTACACCTAACCTCATATGAATAGAAAGACATATGAACTCATCACCAAAGGTTAGATGTAGGAGATTAATGGAACCTTTCCACAATGCTAACCCTGTACAACAAATAATATGTGAGGGATAACCACTGAAAGTTATCAAAGGGTGAGAGATGTGTAATGTGGTTTTTTGTATTTGCATAAGTTTTTTATTTTCATAATTTTTTTTGCAAGGCCACTACCCCTAGATATTGGTCCCATGCAACTATTAAGATGTAGGGGCTCATCATCAAAGATCAAGATAGGTGAGTAAGGTTACTTATTTTTTATAATGATAATGTTATAATTTAGAAGGCACCATAAAAGGAGACTCTACCAAGGACAAGCCTCTAGATTAGATTACAAGCTAGCATTTTTTATGTTGTGTAATAAGTTGTATGGAATATAGATGTACTTTGCTCATAATAACTAAGGAAAGAACCAATGTGATGTTGATTTTGAGAATGTTTTATATGGAATATTAGGGTGATGTGAGAATGGAATGATGTGATATGATTTATTATAAAAAATTTATGTTGAGTGAACTAAAAATAAAATAATCACCAAAAAACACATATGATATGTAAATAAACCTAGAAGCTATGAAAATGAGATTAGTGTGGTATGAAAGTACTATATATAGAAACATTTTAGGTGTAAAGAGTTCATGGAATCTCCAAAATACTTTCCCTTTAGAGTGCATAACTAATAGGATCCATTTTTGAAATATTTCATCACTAGGTAGGGGCCTAATTAGTTAGGTCTAAAATTATGACCTCCTTTATTTTTGTCTATTTAATTCTTGATTCTAAGAACAAGGTATCCTAAATGAATTGGGTGTTCATGAAATTTTTTTATGTACTATATTCCCATATTATTTATGTAATAAATATGGTTCTTTACCTCAGTTATCTAACATTCATTTAAAGTTTCTAGTTTAGCTAAATGTGCCTTTTTGTATTCCTCATGATCAAGGAAACCCTAGATGGAAATGTGAAGGCTGGGTATCTATACATATAAGGGTAGTATAGATTTATATCCAAACATGAGTAAGTATATATTTTCCATTGTAGTTGTCTTAATAGTTATTTTATAAGCCTAGAGTATCTGATAGAGTTTTAAGTGACAATCTTGTTTAAAATCTCTAACTATTTTAACTGATATTGAATTTAGGGTTTTGTTAGTGCAATCAACATGGCTATTGGAATATAGGTAATACAAAGAGAATGAGGGGTGTGATATAGAATTTTTTTTACATAACTTGTGAATATTTGGTTTTTTTTAAGGGGACCCATTTTTAGTAATGATAACTTTTGGGACCCCAAACTAATAAATATTCTAGATTAGGATAATGTTTTCTATGACTAAAACTATGATTGTTATTAATGACATAGAATCCACCCACTTAGTAAAATATTTTATGGTTTTGATAATGAAATTATGACCATCTAAATAATTAGAGGAGAGATTAACCACTAAATCTATACCCCACATGGAGAAGGGCCATGGGGTGACTATGGGTTGTACCTCCCTAGTGGGAATATGTATCTCATGTGAATTTTTTTATATTTATTGAATGTGTACACATACTCAATGGACTTATGGTGTAAATTGGGATATAAATATCCCATCCTATGGATTTTATGAGAAATCACATGGCCACCAAAGTGCCCATCACAAATGCCACTATAACAATGAAATAAGACCATTTCTGACTCCTCCTAGTTAACACACTTTAGTAACATGTCATATAAGGCTTTAATAAAAGAGACCATGTTTATAATAACATACATTGATGTGATGATATGAAGGTTAAATATATGTGTTTGAGTTGGCACCTTTTGGGTAAGTGTGGTTGATTAGGTAATTGATGATATTTATGTACCAAGGAGGAAAATTAATAATAGGTTTTTCTATGTAGCAAATCAATTCATTAGTAAAGTTAGTATTGACAAGGTCATTAACTTTAAAGGGGGAATTATCTAAACAATCATAAATTATTTATCCCTTAATGTATTTTTTTGACATAAGAAATAATTTTACAACTTTAAACACCTAAAAATCATTTATCCAAGTTAAGATACTTGTATTTTTAATTAGGTTTTTGATAGGATAAATGACATAGGCAAGATCAAGAATGAACTATCAAATGGATCCCAAATTACCAAAGAATGTTTTAATTCTTGATTTATCTATGGGAGGGAAAATTTATAATATGTATTTAATTTTGGTAGGGTCAATATCAATCCCACATTGGGAGATGATATACTCTACAAGTTTTTCACCAGTGAATCCTAACACATTTTTATAGGTTAAGAGTAACACTTTATTCAATTAAACATGTTTATATGGTATGTAACACCCATAAATGGTTTAATCATCATCTCACTTTCCTTGAATGGTCATCTATTAGACCCCCATTATCTTTTGAATGAGATCATGGAATATGTGGATCATGGCCCTTTGATATGTTTCCCATATGTTTTTTAGATCAAAGGGAATCATGATGCAACAAAAGGTCCCCCATAGCATATTAAAAGAGGTATTACTCTAATATTCATTATAAATGTGGATATAATTATATCTTGAGAATCTATCCATGAGTGATAGAAGTATATAGCATGTGGTAGAATCAATAATGATGTAAATGGATGGGACATGGAAGTTATCTTTTGGACATGCTTTGTTGATATCTTACAATTATATAGATATCTTAATTTTACCATTCTTCTTGAGAATGAGGAAAATGTTATACATCCACTTGGAATAGACCAATGGATTAATAAATATTAGTTTTAAAAGTTTGATAAATTCTTATTTTACTATCAATGCATCCTTAAGACTAATGGGACTTAGATTTTGCTTGACTGGTTTTATGTTAGAAATTATAAATAGGTTATGGATAACCACATTAGGTTTGATGCATACCATGCTAGTGTAAGATAAAGTAAAATATTATGAGAGTTTAGTGATGATATTTCTATGTGCTTCCACTTCATGTATAAATAATTAAGACCCAATCTTGATAAGTTTAGAATTCTCCTTAGTCTTGATGTTAACGTCAATGGTTTATTTAATGAAGGGGTCATTTTCTTCTTCAAACACATCAATGGATAGAGGAAGATCATTATATTCACCTTTCATATTAAAAATGTTTTTTTCATCATTATAGGATCGTTAATACTCAAACTAATAGTAAGAATAAACATATTTTCCCTCATGGAAGACATGGGATAACAAGTGAGGGATAATCCATTCTTTTGATGGAATTATAGGAGGTCATCATAAGATTGTAAGAACTTAAGAGCAGACTCATCATTATCAACTAAGTCAAGAACTAATGGATTATTATATTTTATAATATGGGTGATGATTTGGTCATTAAGACCTTTACACATAAGAGGTTTCATCCATACTGAAGCTATGAAATTAGACTCTAATATAGTGGGATGAGGGTCAAAATATGAAGATGAAAAAACCATGGATTTGTTAAGTTGGTTATTTTCCTTAAGTATTAATTCTATAAAAACAAATTGTAAGTCTTTAGAAATCTTTCATGTATCAATATTATATAACCAAAGGTTCTTAGCCTTCATTTGATAGACCTCATAAACTTGGTTCATAGACAACTATGAGTCACCTTAGATCCTTAAGTTTTAAACTTGTAAATGTTTTTAAATGAGCATGCCAAGTAATATGGCTTCATATTTTGATCCATTTTTTATACACTCAAAGTATATCTTGAAACCAAAAGACATGATTCATCCCTCAGGAAAAATGAGAATAACTCATTTCTCAATGCAAAGCAACACTTGTCCCCATAATAGTGGAGAACCCACTAATAATTTAAGGAAGAAGGATAGTCATATAGTGAATTTACTTTGTCTTCTAATATTTAAACCATATGGATATCAAGAATTTTGTGTAAACCCTCTGCGATTTCTTGGTATTAAGACTTAGAAAGACAATGAGCCCATCCCCTTTATAGGGTGAATAGAAGGACTTGCATAAATTTGAAATGTCTATTCTTGTGGTATGGATGAAGGAATGGAATAAATTTTGGGAACTAAAATATTTGATTTTATTGGAGCACCTCCATAAATTCAAAATGTTACTTATTATTCCTTCTCTTTGGTGTGACAAGTATGCAGGCATAGTTAGGATCTTATTTTATCATGGGGAGTATGAAAACATAATTAATATATCATTGTAGAGTATGAAGTTCATAGAAATAGTTATGAAACTTGAATTACTATTTATAATACATGGGTAATATTGTTTATACTATTATTATATGTTGGGAACCCTACAAGAATTTATTGAATGACTTTTTTGGGTTTCTCTCTTTGTGAAGGGAAGAGGGGGTCCCATTTTAAAAATCATTACATAATCATGAGTTCCAATGTTGATTTATATAGTACCTATTATCATAATAATTTTTTTATCATTGATCAATAACATGAATAGGGGATAAGGAATGGTCTAGTTGCTTTTTGGAGGACTTAAAACATGTTGGGAAGTGTAATTAGGTG
>JARHVA010009322.1:252500-331904 GCA_037957365.1 Torreya grandis | reverse complement strand
GAAAGACATACATTGTATTACACCCACACATGATGATATATTAAATAGTATTAAAATGTTAAAATCTTAATGTACTCTCTCTCTCTCTCTCCTCTCTCTCATCCTCTCCTCTCTCTCTCTCTCTCTCTCTCTCTCTCTCTCCTCTCTCTCTCTCTCTCTCATCTCTCTCTCTCTCTCTCTCTCCTCTCTCTCCTCTCTCTCTCTCTCTCTCTCTCTCTCTCTCTACTCTCTCTCTCTCTCTCCTCTCTCTCTCTCTCTCTCTCTGTGTGATGAAGTTAACGATAATTATTCTATTTTTACTTCTATACGTGAATTCATCTATAATTTACTATGATTTTAGTGAATAATAAATTGAGTATAAACCTTCTACTTCTCTCCCTAATTCACCTATCTCTCATGTTCAAATTAATGATAGTTTAAATGTTAAAAAATATGCATGGACTTATTTTTATGTTCATAGTTTACATAAATTAAATTCACATGATAATAATGTATCTTATAATCCATTAACACATGATACTTCTTCAAAAATTAATGAAATGAGAGATACCAATGAATCTTCATCAATAGCCCTTACTACAGTAAAACTCATTTTCTCAACCTAACTTCCTTGAGGGTGATAAACCATTTACACTTCACCAGCTTCAAGCTATCACCCCTCCAAAGGTTATAGAGATAAAAAAATTCCTCCCTAAAAAATGTCCTCAACGTATTATACCAATGGCTAAGATTAATAACAAAATTCAAGAGTTAAATGAACCCCTTGATGATGACAATATACTTTCACAAGAGGTAATATCCTTGATTCATGCCATTGGTTATTTACAACAATAAACACACCATCTCCCATTAGAAATTAAATTATAACACTCTTGGGCTAATTCAAATGCCATCCATGGCAATATTATCCCATACAAAATATTCACTACAAAGTTGTCACCCAATTGCCAAACACCAGTGTTACCAAAATTTGATGGGCATGGAGACCCATACTTTCACATTCAAGATTATGGGAATGCAATGGCACATTACACTAAAAAAATTTCTCCAATAAAATTATTTCCAAAGTCTCTATACAGTGAGGCATTAAATTAGTTTCATCATGCACTCCCTAGTGGTTTATTACATACATATAATGAGTTAAAAAGTAGTATATCTTAAGCATTAATTTAAAAATAAAGGACCTTGAGTCACATATGAGAAGTTTCCTTCACTACACTAGGATGAGATACAAATAGTAAACTAAGTACATTCTAAGATTCCAAATCATGTATGCATCGATTGATTTATTAGCTGATATAGATTTAGAGGTATATTACATCTTAAATAGAGGCCTCATTTTGCCTCTTAAGGATAAATTTATTATATCAAACATGCAAATAATTTTGACATCTATGGAATACAACTATAACATTAGATAAAAATTTATGAATCATTAAAACACCATTCAAAGGTTGATTCAAATGTAATTTTTTAGAACCATAGTCATATAATATAGTACAAGAACCTATTCCACTTATGATTAAGAAAATTGTGGAATAGAAACAACCAATGAAGATACATAACAAGGGCAAAGATCCACTTCATTGAGCACCTCCAATAGTGAGTAGAGTATAGGACACCAATATAGGGGATATATAGTTTTTCAAATAGAGATAGACCTCATCATATATCTTGCTTATATTATTTGATAAGGAGATGGTATCACTTCTGTTTAATCATCACCATCCATCACAACCACTTACACATGATACAAAATAAACCATATTGTAATTTTCATAAGATAAATGGAAATTTTATATAATAAATGTTATGGACTCTAATATCATATTGAATATTATATTGATAAAGGAATTATAGCATTTTCACATGATACATTAATATTCTAAGCCTCAAATCTCCTAGATCACACAATTCTATGATTGAGATATCCCAAGATGTTCCTTTTAAGGATCCATTGGTTAGTCGTCATACAATCCATGTGGTTTCTAGGACACCTACTTATGAGAGATCTCATGGACCATAGAGTTAGAAAGAGATGGAGGATAGTTCACAAACATACATACTTCTAGTAGCATGGTATAAAAATGGAAAGTTACTCAATCCCCAATTATATTTCAACCAATAAGTAGGATATTTTCTAGAGATCACATAAATCAGAACATAATTCAATAGGTGGTGAAGATATTTAAGAGATCACAAAAATCATAACATAGTTTAACAACCAATTAAGATATTTTACAAGAGATCATAGAAATTAGAACATAATTAAACAAATACTTAAGATGTTTTCTTGAGATGTTATAAATTAGAACACATTTGAATAGATCATTAAGATATTTTATAGAGATCAAAGCACATCTTTAGTATGACAATTGATTAATCTATTTTTTATTACAGTCTACATACCTAGCTACTAGAAATGTACCAAGATGAGTATTAGTTCCAGAATCCACTTCTACACCTACACATCATGAGTATTATAGTCACTTGTTCA
The DNA here is from genome assembly GCA_037957365.1 of Torreya grandis. Taxonomy (NCBI): domain Eukaryota; kingdom Viridiplantae; phylum Streptophyta; class Pinopsida; order Cupressales; family Taxaceae; genus Torreya; species Torreya grandis. The sequence goes on along the minus strand of JARHVA010009322.1, from coordinate 329,407 downwards.
CCATGTCATCCAGGTTCATATAGTGCATACCATAATTAAATGGTCCAAACTCAGATATCCTACAATACTCCTATAACACCTATACTAATAAATAGCATTCCTAATCCACAATAAATGTTTATTTAAACATAAATTAAACAAATGAGTAATTCATTACCATTACTTAGACACAACATATTTCCATATCATCATTTGTAATAATGAATATAATCAAACATGTGAAAATGCACAATGTTACAAATCAATATACCAATATACATGATACCCTGTAAAAAAAAAATATCCATATATATTTATAAATTAGACCATAGTTTTAATAAAAAACTACAAGCCACTCAATAATCTAAGCTTGGTCACTAGGACCAACCCCCTCACCTCTCACTCCTTTGATATATACATATTGGAAACTAGAGACTCCCACTATCCCTCCATGACCAAAATCAAGACTGAGTTCAATCTCTCTCCTATAACACCCTAAAATTAACTAGCACCTTGACATGCTCTCACTAAAGATTTATATAGTCATCCACTATCTAGTTACCTACCCCACCTAGAGCATAAAATATGGGCATAACTAATCTATGTATCTCTATACATGCCTCATCCCTATCATCATTTTCTTGCTTATAAACTTTAGCACTAATGGTTGCTTGATGAAACAAATGAACATGGATTTTGGAAATATCTATGGCCCTTTCCACTAGTCCATCATCCTATGCTATCCTTAGGGATATGCCATGTCAGTACTTATGACATAGAATTAATGGTAGGCTCCCAATACTCATCATCATCTGAACCTACACATACAAACATAATACATCAGATACCTACCTAAGTAAATATGTAACAAAGTACTTATAATATACGTATATACAATGGAAACCTACACTTAATGGTCCTAAGGGGATTGACATCCAACACATCCTTCTGATGATCCCACCTCATAGAAATAATGGTTTCCCATCTATTCTCCCTCCACCATACTACGTAGGCATAAATTCCTCCTATATTATCCATATCTAGTATATCAAGCACTGAATCTTACTTTATCAATAAAATCAAAGCTAACTTTATAGCTGATGGTTTAGGCCTACTCCATATCCTCACTAGAGCTTTATAACTCCTCAACCACACTAATGGGGTTGCTGTCACATCCTAAGTCACAATAAACTACCATGTCACTCACTCATAATTGAAACCTATCGAATATATTGACCTAATGATCATGTAATTATCAACTAACTCATACCCATATTAGTTGAGCACCATCCTTAGGCCATCCCTCATAGCTTTTATAGGTCCTATAGATAATATATATAGCCATAATCCTATCTAACACCTATCAAAACTTCATCCTTCTCCCCCTAGGCACATGGGTTGTACTAGTCCACCTCTCTATAAACTTTTAGGCATGAACCCAATCATCTCATTAAGGTAATACTAGTTTACTAACTACTATATGCTTGTAAGCCCAACTATGCAATAATATATAAGATTGAATACCACATACACACATCTCATAAGTGAAGCAATATAAATCTTGATATAAGTGGGTTAACATAATGCAACCCCATGAGTACATGATACCATGATCCTCTATAGCCTTTACTATCACATGCATCCTATATGCGATAGATACCTTGATCCCATCCATGGAAACAATTGAATAACTAAAAAGTTACACAACTATGAAACATTCACTATAAAAATCAATGATAATAATACATCACTTTTACTCCCTACCCCATGAGTCCCTATAGACATTGTTACAAAATAACTCTCAACTTGATCCATCTCTCAACCACTAGTGGCCTCTTATATCCATACTCTATGACTAATAATCGACAACATTAGGATCCTATAGACATCCTCCAATGTGAAAGTCATCTCCATAGTAGGTAGCCAAAATGTACTAGTATTTGCATTACACCTCTTACATAATGTCATGATCATATGTTTATCTTAGGTCATTAGAGATAGTGAAGACAAATGACCCAAACCATTCTATCTACCACATCCATCTCATCATCTATTAAGGGCGATCCCCATAATGACTCCATCATCTTGCCACTATGTAACTCTCTCATATGCACATATGCCTCAAAAATATATCAAAATATAACATTAACATCATAAAATAGTATATACATATAAAAAAATAGTAATGAAACACCAATAAGCAATAATGAAAACAAAAAACTTGGACTAGTGGACACTAGTGCTACATATGGGATAATAGCATTGGACAGTAGCACCCCACCTAAGACACTAGCACCATGCCTTGAACACTAATGCCACTATTAGGATAATAGTGACACATTTGTAAAAATGTCCTTAAACTACCAAATTTTAATTGAAAACACTAAAATTGTACTAAATATGTCAAAATTAGGAAAAGATGACATATCCCTTACTAGGGTAACCTCCTCCCCGGCTTAGATAAGCACCTCCACCTCTTTATACTGGGTCATACCCACTCCTCATCTCCTTGACATACTCTCTATATAAAAAAATAATAATCACTATAAATTCAAATGGTTCAAATTAGTTGTCAAGAATAAACATACCTATTTAAGCCACATTTTAAAAATTCCACTTTACTAAGGTTAAGCTTGCATGCCAATTTCAACAAATAATACTAACTTATTCCAAACATAATATCTAGAGAACCATAACTCTAATTTTTTATATTTTTCTTATGCATTAGATCTAACCCCTATGTACCTCACCTTATATTACTTCCACTAATATCCCAATCACATTAAACTCTAGAAAATGATAAAAACCTAATATTTCCTTAAAAAAATTAATATAAATGAAAGGTCCATCCCAATAATAATTTAAAAACAAGCAACTCTATTGCAAAAGATAAATTAATCAAACTCCCCAGCTAACTATCACCAACATACTAGATGGTATCACTTTTGGTTAGACACCTTTACCAAAGTTTTATCTCCCTCACCAAAAAAAGGGGGGCATATACACATAGATTGGTTCTAGATACATGTTCACATAGACACATATATTAACTCATATATAGATTCACACATGGACATATATTAATTTAAATAGACAAATATTCAAATACATAGGTTTACTTAGATATATAGATTTTTAGATAAATAGATTTACTTAGATGCAAATATTTAGACACATAGGTTTACTCAGATATAGAGATATTTAGATATACAATTTTTTAGATATATAGATTTGTATATACATAAGTTTCCTTACGTATTCAAATATTAAGACACATGTTTATATAGATATGCATATCTTTAGACATATATGTTTACTCAGATATAAAAATTACATAGATTGACTTAGATATATAGATATTTAGATACATAGCTACATTACATAGATATTAGGTATAGGGGCATGATGCAGGTCACATGTCCTCAATCATGCAAGGATTCACTAGATTGTATAGATGGAATGAAAATTTATACCATTATATATGTTTATATTGATAGGTTACACTTAGATTGTCACCATGATATCAACAGGATTTCACCAATTTGGGTCATAGGACCATTTTTAAAAGTTGATCCATAGCCTTTCACTAGACCCAAATTATATAAGCCAAATGATAGTTTTCACCTCTAGTTTCAAATTATATACTTATATTTAGTTAGATATCAAAGTGGGGGAAAGTATGTCTTTTTTCTCCACATTTTTAGTTTACATACTCATAGTCAGTCTAGAAATCTGAGTGGGGGATAGTAGGACTTGTTTATTCACATTTTTAGTTCACATACTCAGATTCAGTCTAGATATTAGAGTGGGGGAAAGTAGGCCTTCTTTATCCACATTTTTGGTTTCAATTCTCACCTTTATTATAGATATTAGGGTGGGTACAAAATAGGGTTTTATTCCTCATAATTAAATTCACTATTCATATTCAATACAGGGGGTACCCACATTATGGATTTCCTCTTCACATACTTCATTCTAGATCCTCTCCACTTCTTTGGCCAAGAAGTAGGATAGGTCTAGAGGACATTCTCACTAGTAAGTATATGTATACATTCCTCTTTTTATTTTATGCTAGTAATTTTATTTCATTGCACTACTAGAATAAAAGGTGGGCAATTATATACACCATAATTTTGTCAAAAAACCACAAGTATTATCTTTTTTATCTTTTATAGGAAGGTCTTAGTGATTAATGGATATATTTTTTGCATGGTAATTTTAGGTCTTTTGATATTTCTAATTTATTTATTTCCCTATTTATTACACCCCTAGTGATCCTAAATCATCCCATGCTAGTCACAATGGCCCTTAGCCTATTCTACCCAGTCTTTGCTCTATTTTGGGACCTCAAGGCACTACCACCCTTATCTATATAGTAATGCAATGATGTTAGTGTCCACCTTTTAGATCTAGTGTAAAATTTTCATTTTATTCCATATTTTATATACTAACCCTCTCTTGAGCCTTCTCTTATGTTGTTATCCATATTTTTCTTCTTATTGGCTAGGAAGCAAGGGTATTAAATTCAAATCAAAGTTCCTTTTATATAAAGAGCCTCACAAGGAATTTTAATTATATCACTTACCATCTTAGCACACAATTACAAAAAATTTGTCAATAGTATAGCTTAGCACAGGGCATATTACTTAGCTATCACATCTAGACATACATGTGTATACAAAGGAAAATGTAACTAACCTATTAATCAATCCTAGCTTGGAGAAGATAAATGCTACTTACATATTAGATTGTTGATACATTAGATATTAGGGATGATGAAAAATATGGATCCTCTAGACCTAACTAAGGGATATATTACCAAAATAATATCATTAGAGAGGGTTCCAAAGGCTCTAGTCAAATAACACTATGATATAAACCTAGCTAGGTCATATGTTTTCATATTCACTAACTAAATAAAAAGTAAAGTAAAATATAATCTAGTCCTTATCAAATCTTATGGCATAAAGTGGGGGTAATAAATATAAAAAATAAACATGTATAGGAGAATCCTAATTAAGCTATGTATAGATAAAACCCTAATGCATAGAGAGTAATATATTCAAAATCCATTATTTATGCTACTTTTATATACTAAGATAGAGTAAAGTTATAGATATTTACCTTCAATATGAACACATAAAAACTCAATCTCTCCCTTGGTCAAAGGTTCTTTGTTAGAGGTTGTTTTGGTTTGTAAGGATCACTAAGAAAGGCATAAGCATCCAATACTTTTACATAAGACAAGATTATTCTCCAAGTATAGACTTGAAGCATTAACTCCTCAAGTATAATGGTTGAAGAGTAGATTATAAATAAGTGGAAATGAATAATTAACTCTTTTCTCTCTAAAAAATGTTGAAATGAAAGTGTTTATATAGCTGATTCTAACCATAAAACTTTCTAAAAGTTTACCTGATAAGATCAGCCTAATTTGACTCTATATAATTATTTGATAAAATCATGTTAGGTCTCAATCTAGGTCATCCAAGGCTGACCTAGAATCATAATGTTCTTTTAAAAATTTGAATACAAGGTTGGCTCACACTGACAGTGTACTATAAACTATCAAAAAGGGTTTTATGATTAAGAAGGGGATAAGTAAATTGTCAAATTTCTTAGAGTGTGAAATAAAAGAGACAAAGACTAGGAAAGTGTATTGGATAAGGTTATATATATATCAAGTGGTGGTATAGGGGAAAATAATATTGTGAAGCACTAATAGTCTACCCACCCCTTTCCCAATACACCTTTTAAGGCATACACCTAGAGATATTGAGACTCGATGGGTTCCTACAAGTGGAAAAACATCAATAATTGATCAAGTTTGAAAATATTATGTTTATACATATGCCCCAATTGAAAATCATCATGTGTCACTCAGGTGCAACATGGGATGGTGCTTTAATAAAATAACATAGCAACACACAACACTAAAGCTAAATAAATTATAGTATGTTAAAGCATAAAATAATTGAAAGGAAATGATTTTAATGAATTAAATTAAAATAAAAGTAATGTATGCATACCTTGAATTACCTTCATTATTGGATGGTTGTCTATTGTGTTTGTAGTTTTGATTTTGGAGGGCATAGGGACTACTTTGTATAAACCCAAGGATACAAAACTAAAGAGTAAAAATAAACAAATGCTAGAAATACAAGATAACACACACAATTTAGGGATGAGATACTTATAAATTGGGGTGAAAAATGCTAAGTTAGGACCAAATGGCTATGTCAAATTTTTAGATTAAATTGGGTAACTAAAAAGATAAGGCTACTTAATGACCTAAAAATTCAAACAAGTAAACCTCAAGTAAGAAAGTCAAAAAAACCAAGGATACATGTCAAAATGGTAATCAAACATCAATTTGATATTAGTAACAATCGTTAATTAAACAAGGATGAGAAATAAAATGGTGAAACAACATTGATGAGTGAGAAGTAACAATCCTTACTCAATCATCAATGGAAAGAGTACATAAAAGGTGAAAGCAACATTGGTGAGTGGCATGTAACAAAATAACCTCACTCAATAATGGAAAAAGTACATGAAACTAATTTTTTTTATAGTTTTATAATAAAAATGAAGTACAATAATGGTTTTTTTAAAAATAAAGTAGAACAATTCTAGAAATGTAAAGCAATGGTGTAAATAAATTAATCCATAGTCTCTGAAGCACATTGTTCTATTATAAAGATAGATAAAATCAAAATAAGTTAGTGATATCATATTTTTAAGATGTGAAGAAGTGGGAAAATTGATTTAGAATAAAAATTTCCTATCAGGGGGGAATGAAATGGGTGGTGGGTAAATGAAGGAAAAATCAAGGTAGATAAACTCTTTATCAAAGTCAAGAACTTAGATTAGGTTTGTCAAAATAAGAGGACTACCAAAATTACAGACTTTGAATAAATTTTCATATCTATAAAAATTTTAGGTCACAAAATGGAGTATAAATATTATCCCATGAAGGATATATGCATGAAATGTAAAATGGATATAAAATCCCATAATGTGTTCCCTATTCTTTAGGACCCTTTATAGAGCTATAAATCTACCATAAAGATTGGGTACTTTTGTGAAAAATTAGGTAGCACTATATATTTATTTTTGATTTATCTTATCCCAATCTAATGGTCTACTAGACCTCAATGGACGTCAGCTCTATCATGAGGCTAATTGTGGAGTTTTATCTTTGATTGGAGATAGGAGATGTGTTAAAAATCATGTCTTTTGGTGTGATTTTGACTTTTGATTTTATATGTTTCCTTTCTATTGTTGATTTTTTTTTCTAAATTATTTGCCTTTTAACTTTTGATTGATTTTTATATTCCTCCTCCATATAGATTCAAAGAACCCAACATGGGTTCTAAAAAAAAACTATCATTCGAAAACTTTGGACTTGGTTACTATGAAATAGAACTTAGAGACCATAGTGTCTAAGATTCTTGTTAATCCATGTGAAATAAAGTGATATCTCTACTTTTACCTTGTTTTATCCTAAGTAGAATGAAAGGATAGGAAATCAATCGGAATGAAACATGAAATAGTTTGAATTTTTTTAAATTACAAAATTTGTTAGAAAAGTGAAATGGGATACAATGATAGGTAAGTATGATTCTTTATCATAAGAATGTATGGAAGTGTAGGAAAACATTCTAAAATATTTTTTTGTGCATGTTTTATATACAAAATATAAAAAGCAAAGCTAAGAATATGGGATCATAAACTTGTAGTCATTTTTTAACATTCTAGAAAAGGAACACTTGGTTAAAGAAAGGTTGTTTTGAAGTAATATAATAATTTTATGAGGATGTCTTATTTATATCCATGGTATTACACTACAACTCATAAAATATAAAAACAAGAGGGTGAAATAAAGGTAAAATGGTATTTTATGAGGAGGGCATAATCTTATCCATGATCATATATTACAACTCACAAAATCAAAAATCAAAAGAAGGAACAAAGCATTTGAAAATAATGATGGGAAAGATGGTATTTATGAGGAGGGATTGGTCCTATCCATGGAATTACACTGTAACTCAAAAAAGAGAAACCCAAAAGGGTATAAAAATCATTATAATACAATAAAGTGAAAGGAATTCATAAGGAAGATCGGGTCCTATCCATGGTATTACAATGCAACTTAAGAGAAAAATAAACCAAAGGACCAATAAAAGGAAATAAGGTTTGTGGAAACACAAAACTTTATAGACGGTGAGACATATGTAGAAATTATTAAAAAAGTGTTATTAGGATAACATATAAAAAAAATATGATAATAAGGGATGTTGTACCCCCATATTCTCCCTATTCCTTTTAAATATTGGGGACCCACTTTGGTTTTGATTTGGCTTGTGTTTTTTTTAATGTTTTATTTTTCATTATGTGGAAGTTTTGTAGATTGTTTCTTAATCTCAAACATTCAAAAGTAAAAATAGTGATGTTTTACATTTCAGACTAACTTATTAATGTCTTTCAAAAAAATTATACTTATTCAAGTTTTGGAGTAATGTAGACATTGAAGGATTTGGCCTTCTAAGTTTTATCACAAGTTTGACTTCTTAAAAACTTTACGCTTAAGAAATTCTTAATTTTAGGACTTTCTCACCAAAAAATTTATTCAAAACTTGTTCATCAGACATTTTGTTCACAAATTCTTCATCAAATTTTATGGTTGGAGATTTTTTTAAGGATTTTTGTTTAGAGTTTCCCTTGTTTTGAAGGATTTAGTCATCAGCATTTTCATACGAGGTTTATGTTCAAAGACTTTGCTTCACAAGAATTAGATGGATCAATCCCAATATGAAACGTGACTCTCAAGTATAAAAAGTTTACTAGGTTTATCTATTAAAGCATAACTAATTCATGACACTTGTAAAAAAACACAAAGACATGGCTTTCCCACCGAAGAAGATAATAAGGTTTGAATTGTGCAGGTAAAGCACAATTATGACTATTAGGAATTAAAAGCACATGAATTGAAATAAAAATGAAAAAATTTATAGAAATGATTGTAGATATTGACATGCTTATTTATCATAAGTAAATTTTGAGGTCAATTATTACTCTATGAATAAGCCCTAGCCACCTATGCATCAACTGCAAAGATGTAACCAATAGAAAAAACTTTTCAAAATATAGGAAACTAAATCTGAGAAAACTAGATGAGAGGTAATGGCTTCATCATCATGGGTTTTTAGAAGAGTAATTCAACCATATAAATTTTCTATTAATATTCTATTGATTATATAGACACTGTGTTCAACTCTATCATCTTCAATGATTAGTATGATAGGTATTTAGACCTATGGGATGTGATTGATGTTGTTGATGCCTTTTCCCAAGAAGAAGATCTATCACTATCACAAATCCAATTGGTGACTTACCTATTCTCTCTCAAAATACAAGGATTTCAATTTGTGATAGCCAAGCCCAAGGTTATTTTATGTCTCAGCCTATTATGAGACTTATTTTTTCCTGGCAAGGTGATAGACAATGTCTTTCTACATCATGTAAATCATAATATAATTTTGGCTTGTATCTTAGGTGATAATTTCAAAAGTTATTTTATATTTTCCAATTCTCAATGCTATATTTGATGTGTATAGGGTGGTATCATAGAAGAAGAATAATTTGATTGAAAAATCTCTAAGGGGATGGCTTCTTCCTAGGGAATTTATTTCCCTAAAGGAAAAAGACCTAGTGCCTATCTAAAAATTGAGAATGGGGGTCTACATTAGGATGGGCATTTTAAACAGGCTCTATAGCTTCCCAAGCATCCATTTTCTCCACCTAGATTTGATACCACTTTTAGACATGTTAATAACCTCTAACATGGCATTTTCCCTAGGGGACATTATCAATGTTAGGCTAAGGGAGAAATTTCTACACAAAGATAAATGGTCTAATAAAAGCCATTTTTATATGATGTTATACCTCCTTAATGCAATAATGAGAACTTTATATTGGAGTTATTGCTAGAATCTAGATAATGCGAGTGTAATGGAGACATGATAACATGAGATGAATCAAGTGCACACCACATAGATGCTAAAGCAATTTGAAAATAACACAAGAAGATAAATTGCACAAGACAAAATGGAGAAAACCAAAATTTGATTCACATGAGATCGCTAAAGTGAGGAATACATATAGGAGAGTACGTAAGTAACTCCTCCACAAAAGGTGGATAAGGCACCCAAAGAATAGGTTGTAGCTCATCCATGAAAGGTGGTGACAAGGTGCTAAGAATAGAGAAGTAACTCCCATCAAGGGAGTTACTTATGCCATTCTTATGACACCTATGACACATCTATGCCACACACCTCCACATAAGCTAGCCTATCCCACAAATGTAGGAAAACTCCATGTATGCACAATAAATACAATTTCCCTAATTGAAAATAGGGAGAAATAAAAACCTACACTAATAACCCCCCCATAAGCAAAACTTAGGTGGGCAGTGTGGAAATATAAAATGGGCCCCGATAACTAGGCCTATTGAGGTACCCATGTACAAATGCAATCTACCATAAGATAGAGAAAAGGAGAAAACCCATAGGAAAAAACTCCCCCCCCAAAAGAGAGACATAAAGAAATAAGAGGCTAATGGGTCCCCTTAAAGATGATGCTTCTACAAATGTGGACCGCACCCCAAGAAGAGCTCATAGATGAATGAACTTGCTCTCAGTGAAAGGTTTGGTGAAGATGTCTACAACCTACTCTAAAGACTAGAAAAATATCAAGTCAATGACCTGACTATGAATAAGCTCCTAAATGAAATGCATGTGAATCTCTATGTGCTTGGTCTAATAGTGCTGAACTAGATTCTTGCAAATCTGAATGGTAATCTAGTTGTCACAATAAATGATGGTGGGTTGCCTAATAGGAATGCCAAACTCAGAAAGAATCCCTTGAAGCCAAATAGCCTTAGTAGCTACATTAACAACTCCCTTGTACTCTACCTCTATGGATGATATAGCAATATCATTCTACTTCTTGCTAGACCAACTAATAGGACCACAACCTAGAGAGAAACTATAACCAGAAGTGGACTTGTGAGTCTGTGAATCACTAGCTCAGTTTGAATCTATATATCCAACCAAGTCAACATCTATGCCAAATCTGTAATGAATCCCATATCTATGTGAGCCCTATATGTAATGCAAGATCCTCTTAACTACTTTAAGATGCATCTCATGAGGTTCCTACATAAATCTGGAGACAAGTCCCACTATATATGATATGTTAGGCCTGGTGTGAGTCAAGTAGATGAGACTACCAACAAGTTATCGCTACTGAGTGTCATCAACCAATGGTGAATAAAAATCAGCCTCAAGCTTGACTCCTGATAGAAAGGGAGTCAGAGATGGCTTGCAATCAGCCATGTGGAACCAAGCTAATAAGTCAAGAGCATAATTAGGCTGTGTAAGAGAAATCCCTGAATCTGACTGTGAGATCTTGATGCCAAGGAAGTAGTGCAACAAACCCAAGTCTATCATGTCAAATCTATCTTGAAGAGATGCCTTCACTAATGTAATATCTGATGAAGAACTTCTGGTGATCAAAAGGTCATCAACATATAGAACTAAAATCAAGAGCAAATAATCCTATCACAAGAAGTAGACATTGGGATCAGAATGGCACCTAGTGAAACCCATTGTGAGAAGGAAGGAATCCATCTTAGCATTCCAAGCCTGAGGGGATTGTTTGAGGCCAAAAATAGATTTCCTAAGTCTACATACTAAGGAAGAATCCTAAACAAATCTTGGCAGCTGCTCCATGTAGATCTCCTCCTCTAGGTCTCCATGAATAAAGGCACTCTTCACATCCATCTAATGCACATCCCAACCATGTGCTACAGCAATAGCCAAGGTGAGTCAGATAGAAGTCATCTTCACAATGGGTGCAAAGGTCTCTAAGTAGTCAATGCCTACCACTTGTGAGAAACCCTTGGTAACCAATCATGCCTTGTACTTATCAACAGACCCATCTACTGCAAACTTGGTTTGATATATATACCTACATCGAACCATATTTCTTCCCTTAAGAAGTGAAGTCAAATCCCAAGCATGATTTTTGATTAAGGAAGAATATTCTTCCTCCATAGCATTATCCCACTCAGGTACCCCTGATGCCTCTTGAAAAGTCTATGGATCCAAAACTGAAGCAAAGAAGGCATGTGGATCTCTCTAAAAATCTGCCCTAGTACGTCTGTCATCTGCAGGATCTCTTGCCCAAGTGCCAACACTTCCAAGTGTCTGTCTAGCCCAAAGTGGCCTGAAAGTGGGTGAGTTAGGTACTACCTCCTCATCCTGTGACTGACTAGAGGTGGATGACTTTGCATCTTTGTCCTTAATGTCTAAACTCAAAGAAGAAGAGATGTTTTTGGCTCAAGAACCTGTTATGGCTGATCTAAATTTGATGAGAAATCATCATGAAGTAGATTTGATGAGGGAGAAGAAGTGTCAAGTGTTGAGTCTCTAGGACTCTCCTAAAAATGGAAACTTCTCTTGATGAAAAACTCATGAGTGACTAGATCTAAAAGGCGATATCCCTTAATACCATTTAGATATCCTACAAAGATGCAAGGCTTGGACTGACATTCCATAGCTTTGCATTTCTTCTTCAGTATGCAGGCCATGGCTAGGGATCTGAAAACTCTAAGGTGCTCAAGATCAATTTTCCTTTTATGCCAAGCTTCAAAGGGTGTTATCCCTTTCAAATCTTTATGAGGAACCCTATTTTGAATGTAGGAAGCATAATTAATGGCTTCGGCCCAGTACTATGGTGCTAAGGATTTGGAGTGAATCATATAGCTACCCATCTCTTTCAAGAACCTATTTTTGCATTCATTAACCCCATTCTGTGAAGGACTATAAGTGATTATGCATTGCAAATCAATACCCTCTATGGTGCAAAACTTCTCAAACTTGATGCTGACATACTCCCCTCCATTATCAATTCAAAGAACCTTGATGGATTTCTCACTTTATTTCTCAACAAGAGCCTTGAAGTCTAGAAAATTTTCAAACACTTCAGAATTTTGTTTGAGAAAATATATCCAAGTGTACCTAGAGAAATCATCAATGAAAGTGAGGAAGTACTTGGCCCTTATGAAAGATGGTTTGGGAAAGGGTCTCGATAAATCACTATGGACTAACTCCAAAGGTTGTGAAGCCCTCTAAGCTTTGCCTTTGTCAAATTTTGCTTCAAGATGCTTCCCAAGGGAGCACCCCTCAAAAAGTCCTCTTGAGAATTGGACATGAGGCAAGCTAATGACCATGTCATTTTTGCAAAGTTGCTCAAGGTAGCGGTAGTTAAGGTGGCCAAACTACTCATGCCACAATTTGCTAACTCCATCTAAATGAGTTAGCAATGCTGTTGGAGAAGAATCTAATGCAAAATGTGAGGTGTATAACCTTGCTTGGTGATCTGCCCTACCCACTACCACTGTAGTATCACTATGCAAATCCCAGATAGCCACTAAATCTAGTGAGAAATCAACTCTCATGCCCTGACCAATGTGAGTGATTTGGTACACTGATAGGAGATTGGTTGAAAGAAAAGGAACACTTAGAACATTATTGAATGTTCCTCCTTCCATTTCAACTGACCCTCTCCTTATAACAGAAACTGATGTGTCATCACCCAAACTAATTGAAATCATGCTACAAGGCTCTAAAGATGAAAAATCAACTAGTGAATAGCCCATGTGGTGAGAAGCACTCAAATCAATGAATCATGATGATGTATAAGCTATAGTAGCTACAAGGGCCTTGCCCTTTTCTTTCTACTTACCATTGCCTTTTTCCTTGGTACAATCTTGGGTAGATGAATATTGCTTGATGCACTCAGGAACACCTATGTTGTGCTTGTCTAGAAGATGAGTTAGATGATCTATTTGTTTATTCATGCAATTGTGTTCATCATGCCCTGTCCTTTTACAATAGGCACACTTAACCTTCTCCTTATTAGGTTTAGCATTGGAAGAGGAAGACTCAGTGTTGTTTTTGGTAGGATTGTTGTTTTCTTTCTTCTTATGGTCCTTATTCTTTTTCTTCTTCTCCTTTGTTGAAGTCTTATCCTTACCATTTCTAGATATCAAATCTTGGAGTTGAGTAGAATTCATTGTGCCCATTTGAATTAGCTTATCTTGCTCTCTAGTCAAGTCGGTAATGAATGAATCCAAAGAAGGCATTTTCCATGTAGTGCCAAGGGCACTTTTTATGGCATGGAAAGTGGAGACAAAGACTGAATAGCTTGGACCTAACTTTGTGAGAATAGAAAGAATGAGTTGATCATCTTTCTTCTCTATCCCACATTATTTCAATTGCAATCTGAGGGCCTTAAACATAGTGAAGAAGTCTCGTAGGGTGTCAAAGTTGCTAGGACTTAGACTTATGAGTTCATTTTTAAACTCATGACCTCTCATCTCATCAAGCTTCACAAATAAGTTTTCTAAGGTGTCCCATATGTCATTAGCAGTCTTAGAGTATTCTAAATGGAAGAGAAGTTTTGGAGACACATACAAGCTCAGTAATCCATAGGCTTCATCACTATGATTGTACCACTTGACCTTTTCAGCATCAATGTTAGGTTTTACTTCAATACCCATGGTGATCCTATACAACCCTTTACTTCTAAGAATGATTAACATTTTAACCTTCCATTCATGATATTTGAAGGGTGTTAGGGGTTTAAGTTGAAAAGAATCCATTTTTAGCTGAATTTAGGTGAAGTTGTGTTGATTTCAAGTTGTGAAATTATGTAGAAAGGAGAATGAAAGCAAAGATATGCAAGTTGTGAAAAGTAATCACACCCCCCCAAATGTTGATCCCCCCAAAAATATGTAAGTGCATGCTCAAAAGACATTAGGCTCAGCTGAGAATGCATCTTAGAGAAATCAGTGCAAGACTTAAGCAAATAGGACGTCAGACTCAGTCAAAAATGCGTCTCGAGAGACCCAAATTTTAGGCACTTTATAAACTAGTAAATTTTTAACAAATAACAAGCCTACACTATGGAGAATTGAATTAAAAACACTTTTTCAAAAAATGGCACCCAAATCTGAGCTACCATTTGCAAGATATTAAAGGTTCAATTTTCCCATAAACTAGCGTTTTTGCAAAAAAAAGCACTAAAACATTAAAAAAATGCTTGTTATGAGAGAGAAAGTGGACTTACAACCACTCATTGGATTTTGCATGGAATGAGGAATCCAAAAGAGGTTTGTGTGAGGGGGAATTGGCCTCCTACCAACCCAGGCCTCACCCTTCGTCTTCGTAGGTTGAAGATACAAGTTTTAAATGAAAACCCCCAAATTACCAAACCATCTAAAAAACTAAATATTCAATCAAATTGACTAATTTTTGTTTTACAAGTCAATTTTTAATTGAAAATAATGACGCAAAGATATAATTGATGGATGCCACGTGTCTAAGGGGTGCCACATGGGATGCCAAGCAAGGAAGGGGCACCAAAAAATCACAGTCCAAAATTTAACTTATAGAAAAGACAAAATAGAAATATGCAAACTTGATAGAAGCCATATGGCCTACTTGGCACCTTGAAAATAGATAAAAAAATCAGCTGGAAGGACTACCTAAGGCGTGGTTGAAAGATAACAATAGAAGTTTGGTGCAGAGTTCCAAAAGTTTGGCGTGGAGTGCTGAAGGCGTCACTGAAGGTGCCTTGCAAATAGAAAACTAGACAAAATGGGATGTCATATGGGTTTGGTCAGCTTTTGGAGAGCATGTGGGTCTACAAAAAGGATTTCTACTGTTGGAAGGACAGAAGCTTGGCGCAAACCCAAAGAAGGTTGGCACAGAGTTACAGAAACTGCACCTGGACTGAAGCAGAAAGTATGCTCTAGCAGAAGAGTGTTGATCCTCTCTCTACTACTCCACACAACAATGGCACCCAAGAACATAAACAAAACTAGCACCTAAAGTGAATATAGCCAAGACACCCAAAGGCCAAGGATCCCAAGATGCAAGAAATGATACCAAAAATGATATTGAATGTTTTTTTTAAATTTTAGATTAGATCTAAAAATAAAAAAACAAAGAGAACTCCACTCCTCTTGATTTCAAAATAAACTAAAATCATAACCACACACATGATTATCGAGTTTGCTCTGATACCATATCAGAGTTATTGCCAGAATCTAGATAATGCAAGTGCAATGGAGATGTGATCACATGAGATGAAGCAAGTGTACACCACATAGATGCTAAAGCAATTTGAAAATAACACAAGAAGATAAATTGCACAAGACAAAATGGAGAAACCCAATATCTAATTCACATGAGATGGCCAAAGTGAGGAATACATAAAGGAGAGTACATAATTAACTCGTCCACAAAAGGTTGATAAGGCACCCCAAGAATAGACTGTAACTCCTCCATCAAAGGTGGTGACAAGGTTCTAAGAATCGACAAGTAACTCCCATCAAGGGAGTTACTTATGACATTCTTATGACACCTATGACACATCTATGACACACACCTCCACATAAGCTAGCCTATCCCACAAATGTAGGAAAAATCCATGTATGGACAAGAAATATAATTTCCCTAATTGAAAATACGGAAAAAAAAAACCTACACTAATACTTTATACTTGGACTATGGGTCACTTTGGAGATGAGATTTAGACTACATAAATAATCTCATCTATGATTATTATTTATTTATGCATGTATATGCATACACTAATCATATCAATTGCATTATAAAAGGTGTATATCCTCAGGTATGGTAAAATATCCATGAGGCCCCACTACAGTATATATATAAGAGTATAGCAGATAAATTATCACCTCACAGTGACTATTGGCTATATCCATATTATATATTGATTATGGTTGTTAGTAATAAGGTCAACCCACTACAATTCCCCAAGTATGTGCCTAATAACCTCATAGAGTAAGATATTGCATTTCATCTTTGGTGGAGTATAGAAGAAGATATGATAAAGAAAAAGAAAATCATATTCTAAGGATCCCATATGGTAATAGGCCAAATGTGTTATACAATATGGAAACATTTTGGGGAGGTTGGTAGTAAATAAAAGCATTATTCATTGACCACCCTACCTCATAGATATTAGGACCCTCATGTTTTTATTTATAAACATATCAAAAGCTTTGGTATTCCATACCAACACATTCTTTATGACCATGATTTCCTATTCCTAAATGCAAAAAATGATTCCCAAGTCATGTCAAGGGCATAAATGATAGGGAATAGGGAGGAAAATTTGAGGATAATTCAAGGATAACTTTCAATTTTTGTTCAAGACGTTCATAAAAGGCTTTCACCCCCTGGACAATGGAGTACTTCAAACTTCTAGGTCAACAGACCCCAACAACCAATAGAGGAACAAGGAGATCCTTCTCAAAAATATCCCCAAGTATTGAAGGCCATTAAGGTAGGTACTAGTGTCAATAAAATATAGCATGGAGGAGATCAAAAGGATCAAATTTTCTTGGACTCCATTGATTCAAAAATCTAAGATCACCCAGTTGTGTCACTTATGAAAAAATCTATAGGTGAAGAGGTTCCTACTAGCCCAATTCAGTGACCCTCCTCCATAAGAGATAAGGCTACAATCTTATACAATATAAAGCTAAGGGATCCTCCCCTCTTAAATAACCCAATTGTTGATGAATTACTAGTAGTCACATATTTAGTTCAATAAAAAGCTCCACTAGAACAAATTATGGATGAAGAGGAGAAATTATAAAGAGAAAAGGCCTTTAGCTTCATAGATGACAATGTAATATCACCTATAAATGATGACTAATCATGTAAGAAGCCCTAGCCTTTAGTCCCTTCTTTCCCAATTTCCTCTTTTATTCTCCTTTCTTCAGTAGGTTCATTTGATTCATTTCCTCTTAGTACTATCACATAAACACCTCTAGTCACTCAAAAAATAGAGGATGTTTCCTTTACCCTTATTGTTTTTATTTCCCTAATAATTCCAACCATATTTATTATTTCCACCACTACACAAATTACCTCTAATACTACCTTTGTCCATCCTAAAACTAAAAGAAAAGCTTCTAAGAAGGTCGAAGGGGCATTGGCAAGCTCCCAAATTCATGTATCATCCACTTAAATAATCTTTCCAATCCCTTCCACCACCTCCTCCCAATGCACTACTATAATATTATCAGGGAGGCCTAAAAGTGGAACACACACACACACACACACACACACACACACACACACACACACACACACACACACACACACACACACACACACACACACACACACACACACACACACACACACACACACACACACACACACACACACACACACACAGACATATATATATTCCACCCACTACCCAAATATGGGGGTGTGGATATGTCTAAAATCATATGGCCCTGCCTTTCTAACTTAATACTTAAAGGAGCTTTAAAATACACATCATAAGATCAATTGGTTGAGATTATAGTTGAGGACACACAACAAGTAAATCTAGCACAACTATTCATCCCTTTATGAGTAGTTGATCTCAGATCAAAGGCTTCTCAAAAGTGAAATTTGAATATCTTAGAGTTTTCATTGATAAGATCCATGTTTGATAAACCTACAAGAAGTTTCCAAAGGGTTAGGGAGAGGAAATTAGAAGATTAAAATGGAATGGAAATCAATTGAAAATAAAGATAATAAGTCTTTACCGTATATAAAAGGAAGAACATGAAGTTGGGATAGTACCCATTTATAGAGGAATTTAAGTCTTATATTGAAAATCATAAGGATGCTTTGATGGCATTGAATGATGGGACTAAAATGGCCAGGTAGGAGCATGAAAAAGAGTTAGAAAAAAATAAGAGTTGTAATAAATGGTCCACATTCCTTATGAAATTGAGACCAAGGTTCAAGATGCCACATCAAAGCTATACGATGCTCTAGAATAAATTACTACAATGAGGTCAAAATTGGATCCACTTATAAATGAGACTCATAATTTGTTTAATTCTTTGAAGCATGATGAAAATAAATTAAAGTTACTTATTCTTTATACTACCAATAATGATTATAACCATCTTGATTTAATGATACCATTAGAGGCTTCAAATGCCCTCAAATTGATGTCAATTATAACTTAGGAGGATAGATATTAGATCATAATATCTAGGGAAATAATGCCAAAGTATTAGGAATATAAATCTCTCATTTTGCAAATCCTAGAGGAATTAAATCTATCAAAGGAAATAGACTCAACCGATAAACTTATTAGTAGGATTAATTTTGATCAACTCCTTCAACAAGCATTGAAAAACATTAAAAAATACTTTAGGGATTATTAATTGAATAAATTGATGCGAAGCTAAATTTTTATAAGAAGAAGCTAATGGAAATAGAAATTTTCTAGAATAAACTTCTATAACACAGAGGTAGAGCATGCCAATCTCCTTGAATAGGTGAATAGGTTACATAAAACCTCATTAATAAACATGGAAATTATTATATATTATCATGATGTAGGATATAAGTATTATCTTGATTTGTAATAAAATAATAAGACTAACATTTCAACTTCTAATTCATCACCAATATCTATTATAACGTCTCCAATAATTAGTAGAGCCATGTAAATGCCTGTCTAGCCTTAGGTCAAAGGCTAATTTTGTGTGCATCCATGTAAAGGAATTATTTTTTACTCATATTTTAATCCTTTTATAACTTTAATATGAATGTTACCTAAATTATTAGTAAGCATGCACATGTTGCATCACATTATACAAGGTAACTATATTTTGACAATTTTAAGTTAACTATGAATATGCATACATGCAGTTTTGAAATTATAATTAGAAATTAGGTTTAAATTATCCAATGTAATTATGTATTTTAATGAAAATTTAGGATGATTCACTCCCTCCCCAAGTCTATATATATTTCTATAACCCCCATTTTTAGAGGGGTCAAAAATCTCAATACATTAAGAAGTGAAATTTTGATTGTCACACAATAGTGTTGGTGCCTTTTCCAAATTATTTGTAATAAGATTTTATATTTTTTTATTTGTTTGATTTATAAATTATAAGTGTGAAATAGCTATAAATAATTCCTTTTTTTATAATTAATATGCTGATTTTATATGTGCAATGGTTATTGAATAATTTGCAATTATTATTGATTATATGCAACTAGGTTGATTGTCTCATCTTTATGAGTGTGAAAAAGTGTTTTCTATGATATATTATTCTATGAGTGTGAAATATATACCTTATATACATCCATGATATAGTCTATAATCTTCTAATCATGGGTGTACAAAAACTACTTTAAAATGAGCAACCTTTGACCGAGATCTTTGAGTTCCCTATATCAATGTTTCCCAAACTGATTGAATATGTTTATATGTGTGTGTGTAATATCTAATAGTAGCAAACACTAGTTTTTAAGACATTTTTAAATGAATAATACATCCCAAAGGTAATTATTTAAGTCATATATCCCTCTTTTTTCTATACCCTTCCCTCTTTTGGAGTTTATTTCTGAGATTCACCCACTTTAAATTAGTATCCATCCATCTACCAACTCACCTAGTTTTAAATTTGTTTTAGATATAATTCATCCATACATAGTCTCAGTTTCCAACTTACATGTTCTACCTACTATTCCATAACTTGATTATTCAACCACATATCTTCAACTCATGCCATGGAGTGGAGTTTACCTCCATTATGATCCTAAAATGTTAGAGGCTATCTCATTATGATTTGGTGTGTTTAAAAATGACATCAACATTATTTATGTAACTAGAAGGAGGGTAGTGGATGTTTAAATAAAAGAGGTTAATCCCTAGGTTGAGATAAATTGGAGACACTTACGAGAGTGACTAGATCTAGAGATTAGACTAGTCTTCTAATCTCACTTTACTAGAATAAATAGGGAGCCCAATGAACCAATCCAAGACTTTAATGTAAGATTTAATAAGATGTATACATTGTTAATCCTGACATATAAACCAACATAAGTGTTGGCATTATAAATATACAACAATGCTTTAGATCTAATTACTACAATTTTATTGTGAAGGGATGCTACTACAAAAACTTTGTCATTGGCCTAAGAAGAGGCCATAAAAAATGATGGGAAGCTTAATCCTCAGGTGTATGGTATACCTAGTATCAATTTCTATCTTCCAACTTTTAATCTAATTCCACGTGTGAAATAAAACATCCCCACATTTTAATTTGAATCAGTTATACACATTGCCTCCTCTAACATAGACATCACATCCAAATTATAGTGTATTAAACAAGCATAAACATGGAAATAGTTAATATTATAACATTTGCTTACATCCCCTACTATAGTTACCTAGGGCATGGATTCCATTAAAGTAAATCTGGATGCCATACAAAAAATGGTCCATAAATTAAGCAATGATTTTTTTATCATGAAAAGAAAGATAGGTAATGCTAATGGACCAAATAATAATAAAAATTTTGGGTTCTAAAGGTATAACAGACCCTTCAGTAGGTTTATAAATAATACAAATAAGTCTAGCAAGCCTACATAAATCAATATAATAGAGATAACCTTGAGAAACTAATGTAAAATCCATAACATGTCTCAACATGGTAAACTTGATTGTGTTGAGTTTTGCATAGAATTTTAGATATTTCAAAGAGAGATGGTGAGGTAAGATTTGATGCATAACCCACCAAAATTCTATATTGACTCTAGCTCTTTAATCACTACCATGTTTTTTGAGACCCATGAGTTTCCTTTTATCAAATGAAGATGAAAACATTAAAAAGGATAACATTGATGAGATCCATGCCTTATATCAATATCAAAAAGGTGGTTAAAAATTGAGGAAAAAATAACATCTACTCCTCCAAATAATACATCTATTCCATTGAATTCAAAATATGATAATAATCCACCTCCCTTGAAAGGGAATGATTAGCCTCAGAATAAGGAGGAACAAATTAGAGTTAGGTATAAAATTGATGTAGATGTGATGAAAATCAAGTCAAACATCACCCTTCATGAATTACCCTAGATTACTGAATAGAAATAACTCTTATGGAAGTATATCATAGGGAAGGCCAGTATAGAAAAGACAAAGGTTCTTATAGAGAAAATAAATTCTTCTAAAACCAATGTCATATATAAAAGCAAGTCATAGATTCCACATTTTATGCTGACTATTAGGGATTTTGGAAAAAATATTCATAAATGCTTAGTTGATATTGGAGCTTTAGCCACTATGATGCCTAATTCTATTTGTCAAAATCCTGGCCTAAATCCAATGCATTTAAATAGAATAATCTCACAATTAGATAAAATAGTGGTACTAATGATTAGAGAACTAACTAATGTATGTATTTAGGTAGTATTTGAGCCATGAGTACAAATGACTATCAATATATTTATAGTATAGATGCCGAAAGGGTATGGAATGTTGTTGAGTAGGGACTAGTCTAATACACATAATGGATACCTCTTAATAGATTTATCTCACATTTGGTTACCATGAATAGGCCTTTTAAACAAAATATATATTGATCAGGAACCAAGAATGAAGAATCCTATCATAGAGTACAATGTCAATAATGAAGAGGTGAATTATGAATTCAGTAGTCTTGGAATTTACACAATCACCACATGAAATGAAATATAAGAACTAGAATCTTACAACCTTACATATCTATGGACTCTCCACTTTGATGATGCTAGGCCAAACAGGGATCAGGGATAGGAATTAAATTAATTAATCCATAAAGAAAGAAATTCTTAGAAGAATACAGATTATAGTTCCCTTGTACCAAAAAATGATTTGAATATGAAGCATTAATTTTGGTATTGCTCTTTACCCTAACAAATAATGTCAAGCAATAGTTGGTATATAAGGATTTTGAGCTAGTAATCAATTAGGTTAAAAATAATTACCAGTGTAAGTTATCATAGCTAGAAAGATATAAACATAGAGCATGGGATTTGATTTAATCTTTTGAGAATTTCAATATAGTGCCTATTCCTAGAATAAAAAAAACCAAACTATGGATTCACTAGCTACTTTGGTTGTCAAATTAAATCCTCTCCAAGAATCAAGGTATAGAGATTATCCATTGAGCTAGTACCTTGTCCTTGTATTCCTAACAACATAGAGAATTTCAAAGTATTTGATTATGACCAATAGATTATCTGATTTCAAACCAACTTAGGACAATTTGAGTCCCAAATCATTGATGACAAAGAATTTAGTTATCTTTGCCAAGAGGAGTTAGGCAAGGAAGGTGTCATCTAAATCAAATAAAATCATTTAACACATGTATTATTTTACTTATAAAGAGAACTTGGAATATATACCCAAGCTCAACAATAAAGGTACACTAATTTTAGTGAGACTAACTTCAAAAGGAAGAATTTAGGGGATGTGACTAACCCACATTATATCAACATTGGCTTTATTTTCACTCTAGAATAAAGGTAATAGGTGAAAGATTTACTCACTCAATACAAAGATGTGATTATATGGATGTATGAGGACTTGAAGGTTTATGATCTGAATTTCAACACCCATACAATTACACTAAAACCACACCATAATCAACTTAGACAAAGATAGAGACTAGTAAACCCCATCTTGGAATATCTCATTCAAAGAGAATTATCAAAGTTGTAAAGTGCAAGGATAGTATTCCCAATCAGACATTCTAGTTGGGTGGTGAATTAAGTCCTAGTCAAAAAGAATAATGGATAAATTTGATTATGTGTTTATTTCAAAAACTTGAATAAAGCTTCTAAAAATGACAACTATCCACTACCCTCCTTAAATAATGTTATTCAGATATTCAGTAGATTTAAAATGATTTTATTCCTAGATGGTTTTTTTAGGTTATAACTAGGTGCTAATATAATTAGAAGATATAATGAAACATACATTTACCATAATGTAGGGTACATATTCATACATCAAGATTTGTTTTGGCCTAAATAATGTAGGATCCACCTTTTAGAAAGTAATGGATCATGCATTTCAAGGATTGATAGGTAAATGTATAATCATATATATGCATGACCTTATGATTTTCTTCAAGAACATGAATGATCATGTAGGCCATATGCAATCAATCTTTGAAATATGCCAAAGTTTTGGCATCTCACTAATCCCAAAGAAGAGCATATTTGGAGTTACTGAGGGTAAGATTTTGGGATGTATCATTACTAATGAATGGATCACCATTGATATAGATAGAATCTATTGATGATGAAAATTATATCATCAACTAATCAACCCTTTTATCTATCATAAAGGTGAAGTTAGAATCATGTTGATCTAATGGTATGGTTATAAAGGTTAAATTATGATCATAACTATGGGAGGGGGTTTTTAAATGTTCAAGAAACTAATAAATAAGTTATCAAATGTAACATATTCCATTATAATTTTAGAAATCCTCTTTATCAAATAATGAATCAATTTAGATATGTATTTGTAATATATCCTCTCTGAAAGAGAAGGCCTATTGATTAGATAATATCTTGAAGGAAAGGAATTTGGCCTAGTAAAAAAAAAAATATTTTAGGTAATATCTTGTTCCTGCTATGATATCTTCCAAGTAAATTCAAGATAATAAACTAAAAATATAAGATAGATTTGAGATAATCAAGATAATTATATCCTCAATTAGGTCAATATTCAAGTAGAAATTAACCCAAAGAGATACAAAAAACAACAACCAAAAATTTAACTAAAGAAGCAAAGAAAAGACAAACAAAAAATAGCTATGTTAAGAAAAGATGACAAACGACTAAACCACTAAATCTAAACAACTAAGTAAATAAACAAGAAAATAACTAAATATCTAAGAAAATAAATCAATCTAAGAACTTAAGAACCTAAGTGTAATTAATAAAAATAAACTACAAAGAAATAATCTAATCTAAGAACTAACAAACTTAACAAATTAAATAGTCTAAATCTAAAATAAACTTCAAACTAAGAATCTGATATCTAAACAAGTAAAATATATAATATAAACTAAACTAAATCTACAAATTTAATATTAAAAAACTTAATAAGTAAATCTCAAACTATATTAAAGCTATAAAAAGTAATCAAAGAAACCAAATTTAACTTTAAAAAAGTGGATAAAATAAAAATCTAAGAGAGTAACTTAAGAAAACAAAAATAAACACGTAAACTAAATAAATGGAAATAAAACTAAATTAATTAAATATTAATCTAAAATGAAATAATCTATATTAAAATATATTTGATATAAAGTACAATAGAATTTAAATGTCTCAAAGGAGAGTCATCTTAGTTGAGAAGATAAATTTTGTTTGAGAAACCAACATATTTATTTATAAATACTTCACCGATATATTTTACAATCAAAATAGATCAATGAAATGGCATAAATAGATAAGTTTTCATCATTATTCAAGTTGAATACTTGGATTCTAAAAATAGGATACAATAACAATCATCAAAATATATTAGGCTTGATAAACTTTAGATAATCTATTATAAATGATATAAAAAACTGGATATACTTGTGTTGCCTAAGCAATTACTCAACATTTAGAAAAAATACCATTGGGTTTATCTAAAAAAATCATGTTATTTTAGAAAAGTTGAATAAAAAAAGTGAGATTAATGATTGAATTCACAAATTTATAGGTCCTTAATACATGTTTTGTTCATCCTATTCGAATAAATCCTTGATCTCCTTTCATACTTCAAACTTAGTTGAAAAATATGTTATAACTAACCATAGTTAGTTATTAGTTTATCTTAACTAATGGAATTTAAAATTAAATTATTTATAAATAGTTATCGGTTAATGTAATATTTAATTAAGACATAAAAAGTCTTAATAGATCAAGTATTTGATTATAAATCAAGTACTATCTTAACGGGTGAGAACCCCTATCAATTAATAATAAATAGAATACATAAATCAATTAATAAGTAGATAAATCAAAGATTTTTCAAAACTATATTTATATCAAGCCATAATTCATAATCTCAAATTAACTTAGGCATATACATATATATATATATATATATATATATATATATATATATATATATATATATATATATATACACACACACACATATATATATATCTATATATATACATATATATATATATATATATATACATATATATATATATATACATACATATATATATATATAGATATACATATATATATATATATAGATATACATACATACATATATATATATATATATATATATATATGAAATTAAGGTCTGTTATACCTTCCAAATACCACTACGAAAATATCAAAACTGAAAGTTAAAATAACATATCTAAATTGTTTGAAGTATTAAAATTTGACAGTACTTGAAATCCACCAACTTAAATTTTAAATATTAAAAAGAAAATTCAACCTAGTGAGGTTCAATAATCATCAGAGTCTAAAAGGACCTCATTTACTACCTTCCCTTGCTCATTTATACATTCATTATACTCCATTTCCACAACTAGAAGATGAACTATATTTTTGCCTGTATTAGTTAAAGGATAATCAATCTACAGCTTAATCCATTTGAGCACTCTTAATTCAATAGGAGTATCAATATCATTCTGAATCTCTAATATTTTACCTAAAGAACCTGGATGGACCTCTAGTGTACATTTTTTACCAGCTGAAATAGGTTTCTCCAAACTTTGTTTCTTGCATCCCATAATAGGATCCCTTTGAAAAGTTGAAGGCTCAATATAAATTAAAGGAATGATAAGGTTAAACGAGATTTTAGAGTGATCTATTTCAATATCAAGCTAGGTGATTCTATGAACAAGTTGTGGTTCAATAATAGGCTCAATTCTTTCAAGAAATGGTGACTAGATCACCAAATTATGTGAATTGCTTTGGAAATGGTGTAAGGAACTACTGTGTAAAGGGATCATAACACTAAACCTACATCCATAAAATCCTTGATTTCTCTTATTATTGGATGGATTGAGGGGCAAATTATTTAGGACATTCCAAAACTCAAGGTCTACTGCATCAAAATGAATGGACATCCTATCACCCCTGTGAAATCTAGGGCCAAATATCCTATTCCTAAAAGCACCCCTTGGGATTTTTCTTTGGCTTTTGTTGGTTTACATTATCTAAATTTTGATCACATCCTTTATTATCATTACTTCTACTTGACCCAGGTTGATCCCATCTAGACTTATTAAAATAATCTAAAATATATTCAAAGTTGATAATAGAAACCAACATATATTCATTCAAAATGAAACATAATTGTACTTTAAAAACATAGTCACATATCAATATAAATTTTGAAATGAATTATACCAATTTTATCCAACATCATTGTACTATCCCATTTATTTCATTAAAAAATATAATATTTGATTGTTCTCTTCTAAAATTAAGTCTTCAAATAGAATTATAATAACATAATTATATTTCAAAATATTCTGATATATCTTAATGTAGTTTATATCTTCACTGTATCAAATTATTTAAAAACCAAACTGAATCAATCCATAATTAATGTATAATTTCAAAAATTTATTCATGAAAAGTATCTTCTTAGAAACTATTATCTTTGTATATGTCATATTTCAAACTAGAAACCAGCTTATAAATATTTGAAATATCAACAATATACTATCTAAACTTCAAATGAAACCCTGATAAAATTTCACAACAAACTCTCATTAAATTCTTGAATCAAGCCCCAACATAGTTCTATGAGATGATTCCATACTAATACTTTTCAAAATGTAACACTACATAATATTTTGAAGCCTAAACTATTTATTCAAAATATAATCTTCATCAAAATTTTCAACCAAGAAACAATTGGCTTCCTTAACTTACTATTATTTCAACATCCAATTTCAAAACCAAACCTAGGATTTCAATACTGAGATGTACCTCCAACATAAACTTCATATTTTTATGTAGCTCTTTCTTATAAAGAAAAAGATTTTATAACGAGACTTCTTTTTATAAAATCATGGATTTGAAATAATAAAAATAGTCATGTTTATATATATTCAACTACATTCAGATATAAACTTTCAACTCACATCTAACCACATCATTCAAACCTTTCAAACTAATCATGTAACAACATGCAAAGTTGTTTTCAAAAACTCAAAGTCTATAAGAACATTTTGAAACCTTTTCCAAATTTCACAACATATGAATACAAGGTCTATTTATAGAATTGATGCCTTATGATATTCTGAAACTAAAAATAACATCTTGTAACAACACTACAATGTTCTCATGGAAATCTAGGATATCCTCATGCCAAAATTCCAAGGGCAATCTCAGCAAATAGACCTAGACAGGGACACAGGCTAGAAGATCTTCAGCCGAGTTAAACCCTACGTGTTAGGGTTTAAGGAAAAGACCAATTCAATTATAAAAGTAAGGGCCTCCTTCAAAAATCCTATTTCGATCTGACAAAGAGGAAAAATTCACCATGAAATAACTATTTCCAGCCAATATAATGTCAAAGTCCCCCTCAATCTGCCATGTCTGCCGAATCCAGGCTTCCAAGGCTACTAGCAAAATATGGATGCCCAAGAATTTGCAAATGAGGGCATGACTAGTTAAGTATTCAACCTCATCCTTCACTGAATCTAGGGAAATCACCAAGACCAGTCACTCTTGACTTTGAGGTAAATAGCCATTGATCTTCCTAAGCTTGGAGCTCTTAGTAAAATACTCCTTCTTAGCCTCCTGTGCAGTCCCCCCAGGTAAGGGCCGCTCCTCCCTAGGGGCACCAATCTGGCCACCCAGCTTCGAACCATCACTCGCAGCCATAATCCACCAGCTAGTCTCTCAAAAAAAATGATGGTGTGTTAAATTCCATATAGGAGATAAATTTTGGTGAGTTAAATACCACAAAGAGAAAGATAAATAGAAGAAACATGAATAGAAGATAAGGAAAACCAACATGTAAGATCTAGAAATGGTGCATAAATAATAATAATAATAAATAGTTGATCTACTTGGTATGATATAATGGGATGTCATGGCCACTTTGCCTCATGACCAAAAGAGTATCTTTACTACTTATCCCATCCATATGAGCTAGAGATCACATTATTTGAACCTCAGGTGTTTAATGCGGGAGCACCCAAGGTCATAAGTAATATTGAATCACCAAAAATAGAGTGTTATTTACTTTCCTTTGTTTTATTTTGTCCTTTTTTGGTGTTTAATGTGTATGGAATAATTTATTGGTTTTTGTGCCTTGTTATTCATGTAATTAGAATTTATTTTGGTGACATCACACTTGTAATTGAATCATCATATGGCATAGTAGATGGTTGCCTTAATGTTTTAAAGATAAAAAACTCAACCTTTTAGAATTTAAAATATCCTTTCATTTGTAATTATGTTATGAATCCCTATTTTAGTCTTATGATATTATCTTTAAACAGTTAGTTATAATCATAATTGCATTTCATGGTTAGTCCTTCAATAATGTGACTAAAAGGTTCCTTTACTAATCAAAAATCCATTTCCTTGAGTTGGTCTTAGACAAGTATAATTTACTTTGTAGTGGATGTTGGGTTTTATAACTTGATTAGTTCTATTTAGCTATCCCTTTGTATATTAGTTTTAATAGGGTAATGTCTTTGTCAATTTGGTCTTGAAAATGGTCATTTTTTAGTGATAGTTAAAATCAAACTTTTAAGTCCACCTTAGTATTTTGCATCCACTTAATCTTTGATAATTGTGATTGGGATTCCAAATCATGTAGTGTTTTTGAGCAAGGAGATTACTCTATGTAGTATTGATTAGGTAACAAAATCTTAAAATGGTCTTGACTAAGACAAAACTCTCCACAATGTTACTAAACAATCAAAAGGCCACATGGGCCTACAAAAAATACTTGTGTTTTTTACATTAGGTTTTGGTAATGTAAAGATCAAGAAAGTCTTGGTTTAGTCTCAATTTCTCACTGTTTTAATTAAGAAATCATGCTCTATTGGGTTTTAATTATTTTGAATTGGTTTTGGTGGAAGTAAATACCTAACAAGGTCTATGTTAGATGTCTAAAGAACATTTAAAATATTGATCACATATTTTTAGTGGAAAATGACTTTCCAAAACCTGATAAGGTAATAAATAATGAAAAAGCATTCATATATTTCTATATTAACATTTCAAAATTAGACTCTAACTCCTTTAGGTGATAAAACATGATTATTGTCTTTTTTAAAACCATTTTAAGCTTGTTAACACTTGAGATGAAGGTGAAACATATAAAAAATATAGAGAGACATTAGGTAAGATATGAGGATGGTATTTTCCATCTATATAAGTAATATAACATCCTTTTTTGTGGGTTGTTGCTACTTGGTTGGAACTTATAGAATATTGACCAGAAATGTAACGTTTGTATTTTATTGTTTTAAGGATTGTAAGACTACCATTTCAAGGGTGGAGATTTGTGTATAGACATGTAGGTGTATTATTTTGTATTTCCTCATTTTTTCAAATGTGAATACTCCCATTTGTGGCATATATTGAATGCACATCTCATGGTTATTTATGTAAGAAATATAATATTTGTAGTATATTGTCAAATTATTTGATGAATTGTTTATGTGTCCAAATAATAGTGTAAACCCATACAACATAGGAATTATAAAGAAGCCTTAATTGGTCTCCCATTATTATTTTTTCATCAATGTTATTCATTCATGTTCACATTTTTACCATGGCATTTTCAAAATTCTCAAGTTTCAATTTTAAAAGTTGAAAGGTTTCAAATATAATATAGATCCATCTACATCTATGTGATTCATCTAAGTTACAAGTTAGACACATTATATCTTAGTGAAACTCAATGTCTATGGTTTCACTTTTAAAATATGTAGTGTGAAATAGTTCATGGTTACACCTATTTAAATATTTTACATAGTAATATATATAATCAAATATGAGTTTGATCATTCAATCCTTCCAACTCAAGATAGTTCAATGATTTTAAAAATGAGACTTGATCAGTCTCAATTTCTCATAATTCATCACTTCTAAAAATTTACTAACAAGTGGGAATGCACCTTGACATATCCAAAAAAATAGGGTAATTTTATCTCCTTTCTCACCTTTCAAATTACAAATATTAAATTTCAAAATTTTAATTTTTAATATGAAAAAATCTTAATTTTGGTAGCATTGTTGCAGGTTTCTTACATTAAGGAATATTACATAATCAAGATTCACATTCAAAGGTAAAGTGTATATATGAACTAAATTTTTTATTGTATTTAAACTATTAATTTCACATTTTGTATTGTTATAATAAAGTGGGGGAAATGTAAACAATTAAAATTAAGCGTAAAGGGATTGAGAATTTTTACTCTTAGCATCCTTACCCTCTCTGGTCTATTCACTATTTTTATAACTAAAACTATATAATATATCCTTTAATATATTTTAATCACTAAAAATATAATATAGACATCTCAATTTTAGTTTCATATATACCTATTCATCCCATAGGTTTCTTTACACCTCCCCCCCTTATATCTATTCTTCTAGGACAACTCTACATTAGTTACACTAGGATGCATTATGGCCTTCTCCCCTAGTGTAGCATTGTATCCTATGTTATAATAGTTACTTTGTAAAATCAATTCATTTCAAAACAACTCTCCCACACATTTGGTAAATTCAGATATATAAATTTTTCTAAATATTTTTCTATAAAGAACATCAAGGCCACTCATTGCAACCTTACTGAATCTCTCTAACAATTACACTGAACATAGATAAAAATAACAATAATTCTCCATATTTCAACTCTATATAATTATAATAATCATAATATAAGTCTAAATATTATTTACTTTAGGTTAGTGGAATCTATTATCAAGATTTTAAATCAATATTCTAGTTATATCCATTATTGTTGCATCATCACAGATCAAATAATCACTCTAGGAGGGAGAATTACATTGACTTGAGGCCCACTTTGGATATGTAGGAAACACTCAGTTATAAGGGATTTTTGAGGCTAGAAAAACCATACTTAATAACCCATTTTTATTCCCCCTCTTATTATCTAGTGCATGTGCTTGAATTAGGGTGTTCTATTTTATAAGTCTTTCATGCAAAAACATAAAACACCAATTTTAATAGTAAACCATTGTATGGGATCACATAGACAAAAATATAAAAATGAAAAATAAAATCAACTTGGGCATGGTATCGATACATAGAAAAAGCTACAATGCACCCCTATCCACCTCCTATGGACTTGTCCTAGTGAAATATGAATTACTATTTTAGTATAACTATGTATATAGGTTAATTTTACATAGTTTCTAGTTATAAAGAGATTACATAGTTAGATTTATTTCTATTTTAAGGAGGTTAACACAATCTTAGGATTTTTAATGTTTTTAGCAAGTTTTTTATTTTTGTAAACTTTGTAGCATACTATTTATTAATTATGTTTTATTATCATATCAATACATAGCAACATTTTTTCAATGGTTTATCTTTATTATTTTAAGTCTTCTTAAATTATAAATGGTTAGTCAATATCATATAAATCACTTATCTCATATGAATATTTAACTGTATCATTTCATGTATAAATATAACATCATGTAATATCATGTGAACATGTGGATCAATCAAAAAATGTATATAACATATGTAACATAGGGAATATAAGTGTCATGTATAGATAGATGTATTAATAAATCACATAGTATAAGGATAACTAAATAAGACTACATAGTAAAAATGCAAGATATATATCATGACACATACTAATGTCATTAATATCAACCAAAAAACAAAATCAAGTCTTAGTGTCACACATATGGCCAAGGACCACATGCATGGGGATATAATATGTCAAAAAAATGGACATCAAGTTTGTCACATCAAAAAAATCCAAATTCCACATTCAAGGAACATAAATATGTTACAAATAAGGTGAAAGGTCTACACATTAGAAAAACATCAAATAGCCTAACATGTAATAGATTAACAACATAAATAGAGCATAGAGAAAGGGAACTATTCTACACCATCCATATGTATCTATGTCACATCATAATATAATAACATATCCATGTAACACTATGTAATATATTAATAAATAACAAGGCATGTGTAATAAATATAGGTATCTCAACATGGTATAAAGGTCATAGAAAGATATATCCTATAATAGTGAAACATGTGGAATAATATGCCCCTAATATTTGTATTGCCATTAGTTAGAGTAAATTTCAACATGTGTATATCCATGTGTAACTTATATGTCCTACATCACACTCATATACCATGATATGCATGTGTATATTAAAGTAATATTCCATCTACCAAAAAAATTATAATTGACATTTTTATCTTCATGGGTTTAGAAAGGATAACCAATAATATTATCAATGGGAGGATCATGGTAAGTGCATATATCAAATAATGCAAGTTTTCTATCTCATAGATGAAAGGCAACAACTATGGTCATGTCAAACTCATATAATAATTCATGTGGTATGACATAATTTTTATGATTACTACTCAAAAAGCTTAGTGTATGATGGGTAGGTTTACATGGATAAAGACTTTGTGGGTTCCACTTTATAGGATGAGAATTTTTTATTTCCCATGTTCATTTTGGAACATGTTGAACTGTATATGGTGTTATTTGAGTATGTAATGTATGATATGGTGACCTCTATGGGACATGAGTAACTCTATGATGTGATTTCTAGGAGTAAGGAATACATAGAGGGGAGGTTAGTCTAATGTTAGTCCAATAAAACAAATTAACATAGCACACTAAAATCCTAAAACCTCTTGCCTAAACACTAGGGAGAGCATAGGTAATAAACTTAAATGAAAGCATAACTATAACACTAAATAAAACACTCTTTTACCTTATTTTGATCTCCAAATGGATTTTTGAAGTGGATTTCTCAATTTGTGCATCCATAAGACATTGAAAATGAAGGTTTATTTTCTCCTTCTCTCCTTGGCACCTTGACTTGGTTGTTTGGCCTATGTATTTGGAATGGTAAAAATACTTGAAAGGTTTATTTTCATCTATTTGAGCATTATAAAATTATACCAAGATATATTTGAAAAAATTTAGGCATAATAACTTTACACTGAAAGAGTTTAAACATCAGTAGGTAGGGCCTTGTATTTATAGCCTCAAAACCTAACTCTCACCCAAGGTGAGTTAAGGTTGAGTTTAAACATGGAATGAGTTCAAACTAACCCTAGGTGATTTGAGGATAAATTTAGTTGATTTAAGAAATTTCATGTAATTATGATTTTTAATTACTAGGGATGGCTCTAAAATTAGATATTTTGAGATATTTTGGAAGAGATTCACAACTCATAAAGGCAATGATGAAAAGGATTGATATTTTGAATTTTAAAATTTCCATCTTTATATATTCATTAATTGAATGGATAATCTAACTAGTAATTTAATCTTGTTTAATCAGATGCTTCATTTTGATTATCATTTTTGCTTTTTTAATAATTGATCAATTGTTTGACTTAATTACTCCATAGACCAAACTGCTAGTTGTTAGGTCTCAAGGTGATTAGAGTTGAATCCATGAAAATTTTATTATTATGTATGGGATAGTATCCCAAATAGGAATGCCTCAAAATGATTATAAGCATTGATGAATGATGTGTAGATAAAATTAGGATGTTCAATGATTCCTAGGCTTAATTAGTAATGTTTGGTAGGAATTGGTCTGATATTCGATTGGAAGCTAATTATGGCCAAAATCAGGTGTCTACAGTTTTCCCCTATATGGAAAGGTGTTAAAATACATAGGGATATTAACATATTCTCAAATAATGAATTTTTTTTATATGCCTAAAGCCCCAAATGGTGATGGATAATCCCTAGATGTCTGCTCATGGGATTAGTTGACAAAAAAGGTCAATGATTGGTCCCTCAAAAGAAGGAAAATGATTAGGCCAAAAGGTAAAGGTGGGTGAAAAATACTAATTTTCCCAAAGATGGTTATAATCATCAACATAACTAGGTAAAAATATATTGATTTTCCCACAACAATTTATAATCATTAGTGAAAGGATAAGGTAACAAGACAATGATTTTCCTAAAGATGGTTATAATCATTAAAAGGAAAATAATGATTTGTACATAGGTAGTTATAATCATCAGAAAGATAAAATCATGCCCCAATTGGGTGGATAGTGATAATAATCTGTATAAAGGTAGTTACAAACATTGGAATAATAGTTTGGATCAATGCATAATGATTTTCCCAAAGGTGGTTATAATCATTAGTATTATGGGTGGGACAATATGGTAAATTTGAAAAGGTGGCTTACATAATGAATCCATACTTACAGAGTAAAATTAAGATATTACAAAGGAGAAATATGAATTTAGGATACCTTCTAGAATGGATATGTATGTCCTAACTATCAAGGATTAAAATTCTTTCATGATTTAATTACTCTATATTTGGGTAATTATTTAGATAGAGCAAAAACAAATTAGGTACCAAGGAGAAGTGCCATATCCACATTTCTTGTAATATTTTTGGAGTTGAGTTTTATATAACACATGATGCCATGTACCATGATATAAAACACAATGATAACATAGTAGAATATGCAAAATGACTGACACATGATTTAATAAAAAATCAAAAATAATACACCAATTATAAAAATCTTGATGACAATGTTAACATATGAATATGGATGTACTTAAGTATAATGTGCAAGGAATCAACCAATTAATGAAAATATAATAAGTAAAGTCATAATAAATAAATTAAATAAGCATGCAAACAAATAATAAAATAGGAAGATAAAACACCAATAAATAAAATTCACAATAAAACACCAAGAAATAAAAAGTGAATAAGACAAATAATGGCTAATCGTAAGGTTAGTGAAAACAAGGAAAGAACAATGAAAAAAGGTTTAATAGTATATAAGAAATAATTTTAAAAAATTAAATGGGGGAAATGTAATAAAATGAATGGGTAGATGAGCTAACTCAATATGAAATAGGCAATTAGATGTTGCCTACATAGTTCCACGGATGCAAGATCTAGTAAAAACTTCAAGCCAAATGTAGTTCTCCCAGTATATGGGATACAAAAAAAATTATGAAAATAAAACATTATGGATGTTTTAGAAGAATATGGAAATGGTCTCATAAAATTATGAGAGTATGATATGAAGCCTAGTAGTCATTAATGTATCAAAGTTGAATACAGAATGCATAATAATAAGAGCATAAGGCTTAGGGGCCAAAAAGGATGGGGAAACTAAAGGACAAGTGGTTTATTGTGAATTAGCTAGGGTTACTAAAATATTAAGGAAAATAAACTCTCAATTTGGTGACTTTTAGGATTTTTAAAGATCATTTTCAAATCTTTTTGGATTTTTTTAAGTATCTCAACTTGATGTGAGAATGAAGAGATACTAAATAGTTCAACTCACAAACGAGAGTGTTCAAACTTAAAATTGCTCTCAAAATGGAGAGATAATGGCAATTGGTGATTGATAATACCTTAACATGAATTTATTTTTTCCCACATAGTCCTATTAGGACCTAAAGTCATTGTATTTCTACCTTACAACAGAGGAATCTGACTAGGTAGTAATAAGTTCTTAAATTAAGATAATGGCATAATACAACATAGGAATGGCAAGGTGGGACTTCAAGGCATGATAAATATGTTGTTCCTAATTGTACCATATGTATTTATAACTAGGAAATAATGACAAAGGGTTAGTGTTACTAATTTTCCCATAGGTGGTTATAATTAGTAAAACTAGGTGGAACATTGATTTAACCAAAGGTGGTTATAATTAGTGACACCAGCCAAGTCTAAATGAAATATGAAATTTCTAGATCCATTGTCATATTAATTTCATATAATTCCCTTTAAACACATGAAATTGGATCAAAATCCACTCTTGAAAGTTTTTAACAGTACCAATAAAACTAAGGTCAGAAGGGTTAAGTAAGGTGGGTAAAAACAAGTTTGGTCAAGAATGAATATATGGTGGGATGGTATATGATATGGTATTGTTTAAGGATGGTGATGTTATGACAATTAGATATAATGGTAATAGGTTTTACCCTAAGTGACAATGTAAATGGTAGGGTATGAAATAATGATGAGGTGAATGGTAATGTCAATAAAAAGTCAAGGTAAATAGTTTTTGTAAGGTAAATGTTTCTATCATTCCTATTGATGTGGAGTTGCACATCCTAATTATTATATGATACAACTAGAATAGTAAATCATGTAAATCACTATCCCATACTCCTTTTGAATAGTTGTTATATTAATGACCTAATAGTGATTTGGACTCTAATAATGTTGTTGTGATCTTCATTGGTTGTTGATTTTGTTTCCTTCAAATGTCAAGAAAAGATGTATTTATAGCTTATGTAAAGGAAAGTATGTCTAGGGATGGTAAATATAGATAAATATTCATTTATAATTTTTATTTGGAAATGAATAGGTATACCATAATGTAATGTATAATGGTTAGGCAACAAATGAAGATCAAGATTTTTAGGCAAACATAATGTTGTTGATTATCGATTCAATGTAATTTTGTTTATAGTGGGGTAGAACACTTATAAATATGATCTAAATAGGACCATTATATTTTTATATTATTTGATCCTAAGAGTAATTACCATCTGATTATGTTATAAATTGGAAGTTGTATTAATGTCATCTTTATTAATGTCTTTAATAAGTAGTGAAGGACTATTATGCTTAGTTATTAGAACCTTGAAAAGGTTTTCACAAATAAATTTGTCTTTATTATCCCATAGCACCTTTGAGAAGGTTTCACTATGTAATATTGACTTTTGAATTTGATTATCCTCTAGCACCTTTGAAAAGGTCTCACTATAAGATGTTGAGTCTCGACTTTAATCGCCCACTAGTGCCTCTAAAATTGTTTCACTAGGAGATTGTTCTTCTTATGCATGCATGTGTTCTTGGTCCCCCTAATATTATACAAATAATATATTTCCATGGATGTCGTTTAATAAGGTATGGTTTTATTGGTCTTAATCGACACTTGCATGAGGTGGAAGGTCAATATAATGGCTAGGTTGGTTGGTTTTAATGGCATGTGGAATGGTAATGGAATGATAAAAGGAAGAATAATCCTCATAGAAGATACTAGGATAACTTGTGTTGATGTTAAAATAATCATCCTCAAAAATCATGAAATGATAACTAATTTATTTAAATTGTTTTTCAAGGCATATGCAACTAACTCTATAAAAATCATGAATGTATTCTGATTTTGAAGTTGATTCTAATTCAAGGGACTCTAAATATAATGTGGAGACTAACATTGATTCTAATTATGATAATAAATATGATATCAGTTCAAAAATAGAACCTAACTTCAATGTCAATTCTTCATTTGGTGTGGATGTTATTACAATGATGTCTTATTAAATGTTTGGTATTGGACTAGCAATGACCTATGATGGCATAATGGGCTCCCTAGAGACTGGTTTATCAAAGTGAGACTCCTCAATGAGGGGGAAATTTTCACGAGATAAATCCATATAGAATTAATTGTCAAGGGGAGGTTTTTTAAATTAGGACAATGGTCGAGATAAAAAATTTCCCAAAGCCATTTATAGTCATTAAGAAGTTACTCAATAAGGACTAGCTTGTCAAAGTGAGACTTTTTGATATTAGGGATAGTATCAAAAGGTGATTCATCATAGGTTTACTCATCAAAAATAGGTGGTTCAATAGAAATATCATGTATTGGTTGGTTCTCTTAGCCTTGTTTTACAAATAGTTGTAAAATATCAATTTTGAACACATCTTAGTCTTCAAATGATTGGCTCTATTGGAGAGGTAATAATTGGCTCTATTGTGGCTCAAATATTAGCACTAATTTTATAAAGTGGGGGATGGTTGGAAATGGATAAAGGATGATTGGTGGTTGAATAATGATCTATTTATATAGGCTCATATAATATGGGCTTAACAAATATTGGTTGTTGGTCTAGGATGGTAACTATGACCCATCTATTCATATTTTCACAACCTTATTAAGATAATGAGCTACCATACTTATAAGGGCCTATAATGGTAATGGAAGGGTATTGTGAAGATTGGTTGTTATTGTGATCCAAATGATAAGAGACTAAAATAGTAAATTAGGGCATTGTGAAGCTTGGTTGTTATCAACAACCAAAGGATAATGGACTAAAATAGTAATATTAGGGCATTGTGAAGCTTGGTTTTTATCATAAGTTAATAGACAAGGTCAATGTAATGGTAATGGTAGGGCATTACAAAGCTTGGGTTCTGTCATAATCCAAAGGACAAGGTCTTAGAATGATAATGGTAGGGTGTTACAAAACATGGTTTTTATTTCAAGCCAAAGAGCGATGTACTAGAATGGTAATGGTAGGGTGTTGTGAAGCTTGGTTGATATTACTAACCAAAGGATAAGGGCCTGGGATGGTAATCATTGGATACTATGGATCTTGGTGTCTTGTGTAGACTGAATGAGGATTAATGGTATAAGTAGGGGATTAGGTACTATTATTATTAAAAGGGTGAACTTGATACATAAGGTATCAGTGCATACTATGCTTGAAGATCTTGTATTTGTTATCTAGATTGAGTATTATAAGGAGGATAAGGATCTATCTCAGAAACAAGATTGTCACCATAGGGGTCTTAAAGAAAATCCTCTTGTGTGACCACATTATTGTAACATGGATTATGCATGGATCCACTATGATTGCAATGATATATATCCAAATCAATGATATATGTTTCACTAAAGAGGGTATAAAGTTCTACAAAATCTAAAACACAAGGTCTAAAGAATAAATGGTCCAAACTTGGTCTAACTTGGTCCAAATGTGGATCTATATTGCCAAAAAGATCTATGATAAACTTGGTCTAGAATAGTCTAACATTAAATGTCTTATCTAAAAGGGTCAAGTGGATAAAAAAAAACAAATGCCAAACTTAGGGTAAAAGGTGTTTCAAAAAAGTCTAATCTAAGTCTAAATAAACAAAAAAAATTAGGTGTTTTGTAAAACAAGGCTCAAAATATGAATTGCTAAATATTTTGAAAACAACGCACAAAATCAAGACTTTAAAAAAAAACAAGGTCTAAAAGGCAATGGATTTAATCTAACAAATTTGAAACACTTTGACACAAACTAGGAATTTAGATTTAAACATAAGCTTGATCATTTGTCAAAATACATGAAACTTTATGCATATGTAAGATAGACCACTTACCCAAATTTAGGCACAAAAATAGTATTTAAATTGATCAAGAAAGTAGTGTATGTTATACAACCCAAAAGTAAAGGGTGAACACCTAAGCCAAAATTATGCAAGGCATATGTATAAACGAATCAAAATTTGAATTTTAAATTGTCAAGGATAATTTGTAACTATATTTAGAATTTTAGGTTCGTCAAAATAGACAATAAACTAGAAAAAACAAACAACATGATGTTACTATGCATAGATCCAAAAATGCACATGTGGTTTTGAAATAATAATTTTAACACAAGCCAACAACTATTTGAAATAGTTTGATCAGTGTAATGATGATATTATTCTCTAAAGGTATGAAAAAATGGTTTTTTTCAGGACTTTAAAGCAAAAAACTTGGAATGAAATGGGCAGCATAACAATACCCCTTTCAACTAAATGACATACACATGAAGCTATACAAATAAATAAGGTAAAAGTGTGATGTCAATGGATGACATAAAACCTCTTCAAACAAAGGAGTGATGAATAAACAAGACTTATTTTTGACATGGTATGACAAACAAATAGTTTTTACATAAGACTATGTAATTAAAAAGGACAAAATGACCAAAACACTTAATTATAACATCCTAAATCCTAAAACTAACAAGTTTACATTGTACAATCAATTTTAATATATATACTTTCTCTTAAGAGGATTTAAGTTTTTAATACAAAAAGTAAAATAGCATGAAAATTAGGGATTTTAGGCCCCCTGTTCTCTTGAGAGTTTGTATGGCAACATGTAACTTTAGGCTACTTTCCCTTCATCAATAATATGTCCATGGCAAGTGGGGTTGTCTAAACTATCAATTTTCATTCATTTTTAAATGGTCCCATATGTGTGACAAACACTAGGCAAAAATCATGTCATTTTGATCCACATAAACCATATTTTTATGAAAATTTCTAATCCTTTTCACAACCATTACATCTATCAATTACTCAATATAGTGCGATGTTCAAATTGACCCTCTATTTTAAGGTTGAGTACCACTAACACAACTTGTTTTAACCACTCAAAAAAGGTGTCTTAGTGGGTCACACTCAATTTATATACCCCTCCATGGAGTGTGGTTGAAATGATACTGGGAGATAAATTCTTGGGTCAATGCTTCCCAAGAGAACTTGTGAGGAGGTGATAAACTCCCACCCACAAGCTAAAATACATGAAAATAAAGAAATTGGAAGGACTTTAGGGTCATTTTGGGGTCACCCAAATCATATGTATTTTGGGGAGGGACTTAGTAGCTTTCCTTCCATGATTTTGGATCAAAGTGACAAATGTAGGGAGGAAGTGTTTTTTATCACCCAAGTTCCCTAAAGGGGATAGGGGGAGAACATACACATGACACTCATTTTGCTTTAAAAAACACTTCAACCAACAAGCATAAAATTGAAAAATATTATGAGTATTTAAATAATGTGAGAGTTCATTTTTATGACACCAAAAAAAGTATGTAATGAAGTTTGAGCCCCTTGGATTTATTATTGATAATAGAATAAACTTAAAAAATAACTAAGTACATTTCAAACACTAGGTATAATGTGTGTAAGATTTAACCATGCTCAAAAATTACTTCTTCCACCTTAATACCTAAAAATTGTTAGAGGGTTTGTCTACTTATAAGCCCAAAATCAAGTGAGAAAATAACATTTTAAATTTAGCTCTCAATTTTTATGATTTCTTATCTCAGAGACCAATCATCACCAATCCAAAGAGATCAATGTTGATTACATAAATAGACATCGATTAAGAAGATCATTGATGTTTCCTATAAAAAACATTAAAAATTATATTTTGATAGAAAAATGATTAATAAATGAGATTAAAATACAAAAATCTCATGAATTTTGCAAGAAATGGGTTATACAAACATGCTGATCATCAAACACAAAATGAAGGCAAGAAAAAATAAAGTAAAACCACTATTAGCCATGTTTTTTCTTTGTTCTATTTTTTACATAGAGATCATGATCAATTCTTGTAATCAATGTTGATCTAGAAAACTGGCATTAATCCCTGCAACCTGTGACTTGTTTTAAAAAGAAAAGACATAAAAAATAAAGCTGAAACTTGGAACATGAAGATTTATATGCATCCATTAGAAAAACTAAAAGTATCATATCAATCTCCTTATCCATATGTTATATTCAAGTCCCATGAGGTGTGTCATCATGTGAACAAGGAATATGTAGAGGGGAGGTTACTCTAGTGTTAGGCCAATAAAATAAATCAACATAACATAGTAAAATCCTAACACCTCTAACCTAGGCACTAAGGAGAACATAGGTAACAAATATATAAATGAAATAACAACTAGAACACAAAATAAAATGCTCTTTTACCTTCCTTGGATCTCTAAATGGATTCTTTAAGTGGTTTACTTTGCTTATGCATCAAGAAGTCTTTGACAATGAATTTTTCTTTTCTCCTCTCATTGGCACCTTGGATTGGTTTCTCAGCTTATAAATTTGGCATGAATTTGGCATGGTAACATTTATTTAAAGGTTTCTTTGCATCTATTTGAGTATTATAAAAATACACCAAGATAACTTTGAAGACATTTAGGCATAAAAAATTTACACCAAAAGGGCTTAAACATCAATAGGTATGGCCTTGTATTTATGGCCTCAAAAGTTAAATCTCACCCAAGGTGAGTTAAGGTTGACTTTAAACATGGAATGAGTTAATACTAACCTTAGATGAGTTGAGGCTAACTGTAGTTGAGTTAAATTCTTTTGTGTAACAATGATTTTAAATTATTAGGCATGGATCTCAAATTAAATATTTTGAGATATTTTGGAATACCTTAACAACTCATAAAGGCAATGATGAAAAGGCATGATATTTTGATTTTTGTAATTTCCATATTTAGATATTCACTAATTTCAAATGGATTATTCAACTAATTATTTAATCTTGTTTAATTATATGATTAATTTTTATTAGCATTTTTTCTCTTTTAATAATTGATCAAGTGTCCTTAATGAGTCCATAGTTCAAACTGCTAATTGTTAGGTTACAAGGTGATTGGTGGTGAATCCATGAGAGGTTATTGTTGCATACAGGATACTATCCCAAATAGGTATGCCTCAACATGATTATGAGCATTTATGAATGATGATCAACCAAAATTAGGGTGTTTAAATATTCTTATGGTTAATTTACAATATTTGTTAGGAATCAATTTGAAGTTTGGTTATAATCTAGTTATGGCCAAAATTAGGTGTCAATAATTAGTGTTGTATATTTGTTTTTCTAACTGAACCAACTATGTTCCTATAAATTGAGTGTATATATCAATCATTTATATGTGTAACAACCATTATTATATATAATAATCTTGAATATGAGTACTACCATCTTTATATAATTTTCCTCAATATGTGTATCAACCATATTTATATAATGATATTAAATATTTGTAACAACTAATATTTATGGTGGCTGGGTGGAAAATGATATACCACTATTTGTAGAGGGTATTCATAATATACACCTATAATTATAATTACTGTGTTGTAGTATATTTACTTTAGACATTAGTGTATTTTAGATGGTTTTGCACTAAGTGTTTACATCAAAAGGCATCCTAATAATATGTCAAAGACCCCATTACTCTGTAAAACTAGGATTGGTGTGGATAATATGGTTGAACCTACCTAAATTAGTAATATAATGTGTCCTAGGGTATTTGTTTATATTCATAAAATCCCTTAAGTAATTTTGATTTATCTTATAAATCTTTTCATGTGGACCCAAGGGAGTGGACAAATGTTATCATGCAAACATTCTCACTCAAATCATTGCCAATTAGGTTATTATGAAAAGTGCATGAAATTTTGAATCATCATCAATTATATATTTGTCATTAAATGTGATCATAGGCAACTATGGTGGAGTATCTATATGTTTACCAGTAATATAATCTAATAGATGCTCATATGTTGTAGGTGGATGATGTATGTTGTATGCATAACATATATATGAACTATAATTAGTTTATATTGTATCATGTTTAGGAAATGTATCATTAAATATATTAAAATAAATTCCATTGTGTTGCAATATATATTCTTTTATAGGGGTTCCCATGTCAATAATTTTATCATCTATAAGATAGTTTAACTTATGTCTCAATTTAAGCATATGTTCATTGAATGTCCCATAATATGATGATAATAATAATATGCATTACCATCATAGTTCATTAGTTTAGGCATGTTTTTATTGATCCATTGTGTAATAATAAGTTTGATAAAGTTTCACTTCGGTAACTTATTTAGTAGTACATGAAAAGGTGATGGTATTCTTGAAAATTACCTATTTGGTGGCACTATTAATTCTAAGTGATTTGTAGGTTGTAACATTGCATTAAATATAATATTAAATTAATTATTGTTATAATTTTTTTTGACCTTATAACTTGGTTTGATTTTAAA
The DNA here is from genome assembly GCA_037957365.1 of Torreya grandis. Taxonomy (NCBI): domain Eukaryota; kingdom Viridiplantae; phylum Streptophyta; class Pinopsida; order Cupressales; family Taxaceae; genus Torreya; species Torreya grandis. Next base: position 284,634 of record JARHVA010009322.1, on the reverse strand, counting down.
ATTAATTTTTTAATTATTTGTAAAATTAAATGCATACTTAATTTTGTTCAAAACTATTAACTTGAAATCATTGTCCCTCATTGTATGACATAGTCCATTAAAAGATTTGAATCTCTTGAATATATTTGAATTTTGTATTTTTACAAGAAATTTTTTTTGAATATGTATTTTAATTCATTATCACCATGAAATTTATCATCATTCCTAACATATTATTTTACTGAAGTACATAATGTTTGAGTGGTTCATTATTTCCTTTCTGGAGCTTATAAATTTATGCATAGGATAACTTCCCATCAATGCTGATGAAAAAATGTGTAATGAATTGGTTGAAAAATAGGTTATATTATTTTAATTATTACATGGTGATTTAATATAACCATCACAATTCATACTCCTTTATAATTATTGGAAATAATTTTGTCACTTTTCGATTTTATGCATATTATAATCATGTTGCATGGAATGATCTATGGTGTTTCTTCAGATCACATTTACCTTCATATAATGGGATATTGGAAGCTATGAATATTTTTTTTAAATTATATTATAATATCACATGGGGTAATTGGTTATGTATAGGGGCATAAAAACCCATGAAATGACTACTTGTCACTATACCTTGCTCTAGCTACAACACCTTAACATTTAGGGTTGTAATAATATACTCAAGGTAATGTGTAATAGGTTATTTTTATGATATAAAATAAAAACTCAACATGTTAATGGTAAATTTCATTTTTTTTATTAATATGTATGAAGATATGTTATAATATTCATGTTTCCCTCAAAACTTGGGTAGATGTCACATAGGTCACTTAAGCTACAAGCATAAGAATACTACCAAGAATAAAGATCTAAAAACATAATGTGGAATATTAGGAAAAAAATCTACTCATATCTTCATAAATGTAACATTTAATCAATATGATGTGCATTCATGTTAAGATATTAATTAAATTCTTGATCATACATTATATCTAGTTGATCTTTAATAGTTGTATCATCAATCTAATGATTTATGTTAAGCCCATCAATGGGATGAATAATATTTTCTTTATAATCTATAGTATGAGAAATAAAGGATGTCATACTTTCCATTTTTAATATAGTGATAACAATAGGAATATGAAATTTGATGTGTGATAGTAGGATCTAAGGAATGTTTGTGATTCTTCATTGTTAATAGTAGCCTTAATAATATATTTATATTTGACCCATTTTCTTATGTAATTGATCTAAATAAGAAATACTATCAATTTAGAGTAATATTAAAATATTACCTTTATTATTTATGTTAACCAGCAATGTTCATTTAATATGGCCATGATTAATGTGTTTTAGTAGGGAATGATTAGGATCAAGTCTAAGGCTAAAGGTGAAAATATGTATTTTATATAGAAGTCAAAAATAAAATCTAAAATTTTAGAAAAAAATTTAAAAATGATTTTATAGTCTATTGAAGTAATAAATTAAATTTGAAAGCCTATGACAAAATATCTAAAACATTGTAAAGATGGCTCGATCAATGTATGCAGATTCACCAATATGATTTATTCTAATTTAGATTAATGTAATCAAGACTAACCCTAATATGATAGAACATGTATAATAATTTAGATATTTGTATATTGTATTCAAGTATACATCTAAATTTAAAATACTAAAATTGGTTGCAATGACTTAACAATTGCCATATGATAAATATAGTAAGCACAAAAAGGGACTAGTACTTAGATTTTCTTGGTGATTGTGTAACTATGACTATATTCTAAACATTGAAATAAGGATAAATTATAACTAATTATATATTTTTTAAAGGTTAGTTTTGTGTGTGTGTGTGTGTGTGTGTGTGTGTGTGTGTGTGTGTGTGTGTGAATGTCATTGATGTATACTAACCTATGTTTGTTAGTATTGACCTATGTGTAAATAAAGGAATGTGATTATGTGATCATCTACATATGTCTCTATATACTCTATATTTTGATCCTAAACCTTGATAATGTGCATTTATCTAATAATAAATCTCTTTTTTTCTTAAAATCCCAAGTTTTTTGTGGGGGATAGAAACGTACAAAAATAGATAAATTTTAATGAGCTAATTTGACCCCAATCACCCCCATTTGATGATTGAACCTTTCCTACATATCCAATATTTTAAGGAGGTAAATTAAGACATGCCTTGTTCTCCCACCTAGTGTGATTGTGTAATTGTGCTACTTGTTATATATATGTAACTAATTATTTAGATTTTATACTTGAAAATGGTTTATTTTACTTGAATTTAGTGTAATTCAAACTTGGCTTGTGACTACTCCTAGTGATATGTTTTAAATTTAGGAAGAATAGGGAATATTTTATTAATGTAAAGTAATGTATAGATGTGTTCCAAATAAGTAACTATCCTTTTTAATGAGAAATTGATTTGTTTATATATGAGTCTAATTAGGTAATTTATCATGCCACTAGCACACTAGTAAAAGGGTTATCCCTAAGGTAAGATTTGATTTATAAAAATATCTATTTCTAGGAAAGGGTCAATTCCAACCAAATCAAATTAGTATTGACTAGTGATACTGACTGAATCTGTTGGAATTGACCTATGTATATGAAGATTGAAATAAAAATCTAGATATGTTTTAGATAAAGGTAAAAATAGGTTTTGATGGGATCCTGGAACCCAAGTACAAGGAATGAAAGATAAAGCATCAACGCCCATAGGCAAAACCTAAAAACTACTATAGAGAAGTAGCAAAAATAGGTTTTATATGGACCTGAAACCACTAGAGAGACCACTGGTCAAAACCCAGATTTAACATAGATCTGGCTACACCATAGATAGAAGATTACAAAAAGAAACCAAAGAATAGGACCAGAAAACATAACCAACAAGAAGAACCAGACTATTCTTCTAGTTCCAAAATCATTTTCACTATTTTTGTACCTTTCACAATAGTATCCTGAGTGGTAATTGCCACCAACTTGGCTCCCTCTTGTGTAGCCTTCTTTCTTGAGCTTTGTCTCTTCCTTTTGCTAGGCCCCTCCAAAGATTTGGTCTCCTCGCTAGCTCTTTTTCCAATATTGGCAGCTGCAGCACATATGTTGGACGTTAATTCCTCCATTTTCATTCGATTCTCCCTAATGAGTTCTCGAAGGTTATTCTCATAATCTTTGAGCTTGACTGGGATATCTCTTATCTATTTTTCCATGTTGTTAATTTTGTTCCATGCAGCTTTCTGGTTATCTTCTATAATTTCCACTTTCCTTTTGAGGTCCTTAATCTCCTTACACATCCAAGAATCAAGTTGGAAAGAAGCCTCTACTTTGCATTTAACCCAACTCGTAGGTGTGTACATTCCATCTTTCTACCTTTTCTCTCTCCATTCCTTAGAATTCTTATTGGGACTGTTCCCGCCTTGTTCAAAGTGATCCTCTCAGCCCCTTTGATAATGTTCTTTTGTTTCAGTCTAAATTTCCATGTCCATTTCTTGATTGTCATCCTAAACTATATTTTCCCTTTCATTTCTTGAAATAGGGTCCTCTATAGGTCCATCCTGGACAATATCTTCCTCTGACACTTTTTGATTTTCCTTAGTTTCTTCTTTATTATTTTCAGATTCCTCCTCTTTGCTGACTCCTTTCTCATTCTTCTCTTGACATTCTTCATCCTTATTTGAATTTGTATTCTAGCTTTCAGTACCTTCTTCTTCCTCTAGATTTTCCTCCCTAGGTTTATCAATTCTCTCTTGCTCTGTATCTTCTTCCACATTCTAATTTTTGGCATTGGGGAACTTGATTTTGTCTTTCCCTTTTACAATTTCACTCTTTCTACTCCCAGACTCCTTATTTCTCCCCTGGTTAGGGTTCTTAACCATAGCTTTATTCTTGCAGTAGCCTTCGATTCATAGAATTAGGCCTTCATGTAGTATAGGATGCATTTCCTTCTTCCTGTGAGCAAATAAACTTTGGACCAGAGAGAAGCGCAGGTAAAAGGGAAAAGACAATCATACCTTGTGTCTGAAATGATTAAGGAAGACAAAGTGGAATTTATGCACTCTCTTGCTTCTTCCGTCCAAGATGAAATACTCCCTTATACAGCATAAGACATCCCTCCATATCCCCTTAATCTATTCCAATTCATAGAAATCCCCATTCTTGACCAGCTTCTGCTCTTCCACATCTGTCTTGGGGAACTTGCAAAAGGCCTCATTTGAAATGCTTGTCTGCTTGGAGAATTTAAGTCCATCCGTAGGCAGCCCTGTAACCTCTGCTATAAAATCCTCAGTTAAGTTCACTGTGATACCATGCAAAGTGACCCTTTCATCAATCCAATTTTTGAAAAAATCTGTAGTGATATGCGGTTTTGACCCATGTAGCCTTTCCATATAGTTCACGACTTTTCCTTTCTACAGAATTCTCCAGACATCTTGTTTCTCTCTCCATTCATCACAGTTTTTGGGCTCCTATTTCCTTGGTTCTCCCTTCCTTTCATGAGCCATACTCATCTCCTTTGAAACCCAGTCGCTATGAACTTTACAATGCTCCCACCTGCTGCCAATTTGATTTGAAAGTCGGCTTTGTTTGGGCATGTTCAGGATCTGCTTCTCACTCTCAAGAGCCTTCCTCTTTAATGATTATAGACCTATCCCCGCGAAGCCACTCCTCCTACTCATTATATTTCTATTACAATCAAATATTTCCTTCCTTTGCATGGGTTACATCATGAAGAATGAGCACCCTCAGTTCCACATTCTTTTCTAATGTTTCTTGCCACCTCACTTTTTGTCCTATCTAGACTGCATAGTTTGCTAACCAATTTGCCACTCCATTGGCTTCATGATAGGTGTGGGTTATAGTCACTTTCTCAAAAAAATTTATTAAGGTTTTCATCTCCATTACCATAGCCTCTATAGTCCAAGACACAGTATTTTTATTGTTAAGAATATTTATGATGTTCAATGAGTCCCCTTCTAGCCACAATTTGGGATAACCTAAATCCACAGCTATTTTAATGATGTGAAGGGCAGCACTAGCTTCGATAATGTGGTAATTTGATTTACTGATGGGGATTACAATAGCATCAATAACCTTTCCCATATGGTTTCTCAAGACTCCACCACAACTTGCATTCCCCGAATTCCCTTTAGCAGCTCCATCAAAGTTTCCTTTAATCCACCCTTGAGGGGGAACATTCCATGTAACTCCTAATCTAGGATTATTAGGTTTACCTTTAGAATTTTCCATACTTAAGGGATTATCCACTTGGAGAGTTGAGCTTGGATTCTTTTGTGATAAAAAATTCTCCTTAATAGCTCTAATGATGTTCTATCCTACCACCCCTCTAGGGAGTTCTTTATTTCTAAAAATTTGGTTATTTCTTTCCTTCCATATTCCCCACCAAATATGTGGAAGAGTAAGTTTCCATAAAAAAATTACTTCAAAATTCTTGGAGGGGCAGTACCAGCTTTTAAGAGATAATTCCACATTTTTATGATGGATCCATGCGATGCCCCACAGATTGAGGATCTCTTTCCAGACTAGCTGTGTAAAAGAACAATTTATGAACAAATGATCTCTATCTTCAAGGCCGTTCTTACCAAGAATACACCTGTTCACAATATATATTCCTCTTTTCTATAAATTGTCCAAAGTTAAGATTTTATTTTGGAGAAGGGTCCAGAAAAAGATTTTGATTTTAGGGATGAGCCCCTTGATTCAGGCCTTCGTCCATAGTAGTTTGTTGCCATTTCCCTTTGAAGTGAAAATGGAAGAAACTTTAAACTGTCAACTTGGCTCATTATGCCAAACAATCTTATCTTCAAGATTAGGGTATAGAGATATAGCATTTATGGATAGTTGAATATCCTTGAAATCTTGATCATAGTCAGTGAGGTTCACCCAGGAGTTGTTCTGCCAGTATTGGTTAACCATCATTCCCACTCTTTGCTTGCAACGGTCTATAACATCTTTATCTTGGATTTCATCTTGCAAAGGTTTTCCTTTTAACCAAATATCTTCCCAAAATTTCACCTTTTTGCCATTGCCAACTTTCCAGGAACTTCCTTCTTCTAAAACATGTTTAGTCCCCTGGACTACCCCCCATATGACAGAAGGATGGGAAATGTCCAGACTAGAAAAGAATTCATGGAGAGACTTTGCCTTAAATAAGTATTTGTGCTTCCATATTTTGCTCCATTCTTGATTTTCCTAATAAACCCTCCAACCCTGCTTAGCCAAGAGAGCTGTGTTCATACTTCTAATTTTCCTTATTCCTAGTCCACCTTCCCCGACATGTTTATAGATGTTATCCCATGCTATTAAAGGCATTCTTCTTTTCTCCTCAGTACCTGACCAAAGAAAGTTTCTCTGCTTTGAAGACTTGCTTTGAGGAGGGTGAGCTTTCCAGCTTGGCTTAGAAAACTACCTTTCCATCCCGTTAATTTCTTATTGAATTTGTTAATAAGTCCTTCCCAGAAAGCTTCAAGATCTTTCATCCCAAAAGGGAGACCAAGGTAAGAGGAAGGAAAAGATCCTATGGAACATTCAAGGATTTTTGCTATTTTGTTTTGTCTATGACTTGGGGTATTAGTAAAGAATACTGCACTTTTGTTCCAGTTTATCAGTTGTCCAGAGGTAGAGGAATATAAATTTATAGCTTCCTTTAAATGTTTGCCTTCTGTGACTTCAGATTACCCCATGAAGATAGTGTCGTCAACAAATTGAGCATGGGAACATATTAAAGGATGTGAAGAGGGTTTCAGGCCCTTAAATAAGCCTTTACTAACTAAGTCCCCTAAGTATCACCCCATACTATCAGCCATAATTATAAATAGAATAGGGGAAATAGGATCCCCCTATCTTAATCCCCTTGACGGATTGAAAAAATGAGATGAAATCCCATTTACCAACACAACAATAGAAGTAGTAGATATCAACTGCTTAATCATGTCAACCACTCTTTATTCAAATCCAAAGGTAGTAAGGCTTTTAGAAAGGAATAACCAATCCACCCTATCATATGCTTTAGCAATATCCACTTTCATTATGAACCCCTCATTGTTTGAGCTGAACAGTGAGTGAATATTCTCATGTACCATTATTATAGAATTGAGGATTTGTTTGCCTGGGATGAATCCATTTTGCTGATCAGATATTATCGATGGGATCACTTGAATTAATCTGGTTGTTAGAACTTTGGATATTATCTTATAGAAGGAATTGCATAGGCTAATCGGTCTAAAATGATCAGGTCTGTCAGCTCCAGCCTTTTTTGGAATCAGACACAGAAAAGTGGCATTAACTTCCTTTAGCATCTATTTGGCTCCAAAGAATTCCTTCACCGCATTACTGACATCTTTGCCAATAAGTTTCCAGAGCTTTTGAAAAAAGAACATGAGAAAACCATCTGGTCCAGGTGATTTATCTCCTCCTAAAGATCTAACTGCTTTGAAGATTTCCTCCTCCTTAGGTATGGAACATAACATGTTATTCTGATCCTTCGAGACCAAAGGAGGAACCATGCATAGGATATCAGCCTGACTTTTCAAGTTGATGTTTCTATTAGCCTTCATCAGGGAGGAAAAAAATGAAAGCATTTCCTCCTTTATTTCATTTTCCTCTGTTATCTTTTGATCTCCTTTTTTCAAGTGTTGAATATGAGTTTTAGCTCTATGTTTCATAGTGGAAAGATGGAAAACCTTTGTATTTTTGTCTCCTTCTTTCAACCAGTGCACCCTAGATCTTTGTCTCCAATAGGTTTCTTCCTTTGTTATAATATCTTGGTATTGAACCAATTGTTCACTTTCTTCTCTACGGAAGTCAAAAGTATAACCATTTTGCTGAATTTTTTCCTAAATTCTACTAATTTCTTCCTTAATAGTCTTCTTTTTCTCAAAGATATTTCCAAAACAATCCTTATTCCATTTCTTAACTTCCTTTTTAACATTTTTGAGCTTGGAAGCCACTCTATAGAGAGATGTTCCCTCAATAGGTATAATCCACCACTCTTTTATTTTGCTTTCAAACTGTGGGTATTGCATCCACATCTTTTCAAATCTAAACAGATGGTTCTTTTTTTGGTTCAATTTGACCGCTGTGAAAATAAGAGGGAAATGATCCAAGCCTATTCTATGGCATGCTTCCAATTTACAGGTATAATCTTTTGTCCAGTCTGGGGAAATGAGAGTCTATCAAGCTTGGCCTGTATACATTCATTATCAAGTCTCTTATTGCTCTAAGTATACTGAATTCCTTGTAGCTCCACATCCATTAAGCCTTCTTTACTTATAAACTCCATAAGATCAAATCTCCCTTCCATTTGAATAGTATTACGCCCCTTTTTCTCATAATCATAGAGAGGAACATTAAAATCTCCCATTATAATCCATCGCCCACAATAATCTTTGCTTCTAAGATTTGAGAAGGTTTCCCAGACCTTTTTCCTTTGGTTCTTAGCATTGGGAGCATAGATATTTACAACATACCAACTTTCCTTTTGGTCAAAACTAGTTATTTTAACAACCAATTTTTTTTTACTATCCATCAAAATAGAACCTAAATATTGGTTTTTTTCCATAGCATCATGGTTCCCCCTGAAGCACCTTCAGAGCTGCTGGCCTTAATAGTATAATTTTTAAAATCTTTGATCTGTTCTGCTTTCTCTTTACTCATTTTGGTTTCTTGGAGTAGAAGGAAGTCTAGCTTTTGCTCTCTGACAAAATTCCTAACTAAATCGACTTTATATATGCTATTTAGCCCCCTAATATTCCAGCTAAGAATTCTCATTGGTTTTTATTGTTACGGAGCCATTTCGTTAGGGTTGCCTACTTTCCATCTGCTATATTGTGCTTACTTTCCATCTCTCTATTCTTCTTTGCAGATTTTTTCCCAAGTTTATCTGGAGATCCTACATCCGGTTTTAATTTGGCTTGTGGTTCAGTTCCTTTTCCTTCTTTGCTCCTAAGAGGACCATTTCCTTTCACACTACCATTTCTCATCACCATGTGTTTTTTATTATTCTTTTTCTCACCTTTTATCTTTTGGTTTTTTGAATTTTTACTAGTCTCTTTCTTTTCTTCTGCCATTAGGGCCTCTTTCACTGGAGTGTTATTTTCATCCTTTGATGCCTCCTGCTTTTCCCCCATCTAGGCATCACACATCTCCCCTTCTTCTATATTATTCCCCCTTCAGGTAATACTTCTCCTTCCTCTAATCCTTTAATATCCTTTACCTTAAAAAGTTGATTTTCTAAACTTTGGGTATTCTGGTTTAGAAAATTAGCTTCTTCTTCTGTTAGATGATCTAGTTTTTTGTTCTCTAATTTCATCCCCTTCTCTTCCATTAGGGGACTAAATTTTTTTAATAGGGGCTCTATTGCTCTTAATAAATTCAGGTCGCCATCTTCTTCTATTGTAGAAATTTTATCCTCTTCTGTGTGTAGATATACTAAAGCTTCTTGTTTCTTCCCTATCTTTCGATAGTCCTCTTTTACCTTCCATATTTTCTTTTGATGAATTTTTATATTTTTCCCTTCCTGAAAATTTCTTGGATGGGATCTACCCCTGTTGGGGCAATTCTTGACCTAATGCCCCTGTTTCTTACATGCATAGCAAGAGTTTGGCAGGTCTTCAAAGACAATCTCTTGGGTTTTCTTACCAAGCTTAGAAATTAATTCCACTTTTTTTGGGGAGATGGTTCAAGTCTACCAATTTAACATAAATTTTAGCACTTTGGAGTTTATTTCTTGAAGCCGTGGCATTATCCACAGCCACTAACTCGCCAAATGAACTAGCAATTCCATTGAAAATGTCCTCATGCCAGAATTCTAATGGAAGACCAGGCAGTCTAGCCCATATAGGGGTAGTTAAGAAGGAGTCTGATAAATCCATTTCTAGTTCCCATTTCTTGATTGTAAGAGTGCATTTTCCAAAAGACCAAGGCCCTTCACAAAGAACCTTATTCAAATCTTCTTTACAATTGAAGATAAAAGAGAAAAAAACCATTCACCATTGGTGCAATGTCAACTTCTCCGCATACAGTCCATTTCTTTTTGATCATAGATCTAAGTGAATCTATATTTGGTCTAGCTCCTAGAAAATTTCCAACTAGGGTGAGTTCCAAGGATGATACTAAGAAATCAAGTAGAGGGTTTGGGATAAAAACTTGAAACTCACCTTTCTCCCAGCATGATTTAGATGTCACCGGTGGGAAAAGGGATTTCCCTGTTGGTTTTTTCCTAAACAATGATGACCAGGTCCTTTATTCAGGGGCCCCTATCTATCTTTTAGAGTTCTTTTCTTTTTTATATTCAGCTTTATCTTTTGCTTTCTCCATGTACTATTCTAATGCACTTTTCAATGGTGAGTTTCCGGCCCCACTATAGGGCTCGTTAGCAAATGAAAACCTTCTTTTGTCTACATCAGTCAGTAAACCTAACCCTCCACATTTTGCTTCTTCCTCTGCTGTACCACCAGGATCTATTCCTCCTACCAAATTCTCCCCTATTCTTTTCCCGCTTATTTCAAATTCAAATTACTTCCTTTGTTGGTTTCTAGATAGACTTGTATTTTATCAAAATGAATAAAAAAATCTAGATATGTTTGTATAAGATACTTATCATGTTTTAAATAGATAATGATTTTATTATAGGTTTATAATAGAATAACATACTTGTCAACTCATAAGATATGAAATTGTGAGAGAATAGTGGATTAAGACCTTGTTTATGAAATAACGTCATGTTTGGTAGCTGTGTCAAGTTTGTCATTATCAAGTATTTATATTTTAGTATCTACACCTTTCAAAATACTATTATATTATAAGGAAACACAAACTTGTTGAATTATTTTTAATAGTATCTTAAAATATGGGAAAAAACTAATTTCATTTTAAAAACAAGTATATTATAATAGTTTCTATAGGTATATCTTCATAGTAGTATTATTCATGATCACTAACCTCAATGATAGGAGAATAAAAATGACACCAATAATGGCATTCAATAATTTGTTTAGATATTTTAATTGTGTCATAAGCTTTGGCTCGGTGGTGAATCCTATAAAATAATAAAGTTTTTAAGTTGGTATGAGGTGCCCAATAAAATAATCAAGATGGTAAATTACAACTCATGCACCATGTCATATAAATTCATGTATCAATAGGAAGTTCCTAGTTTTTTCATCATTTGACCCACCAAATCCTTATTTGTGATAATGCCCCTTTCATCAAGCATCAAACTCAATTTTTCATTATTTCAAGAACTTCCCACACATTCTTGATGGAAGAGCTTGTATAAACATGCCAAAAATTCATCATGAGATTGGTCATAGTTCATCTATGATTTTTTACTCTTTCATCACCATTCAATTTTATTTTTTCCTTTGATATTGTCCTTATGACACTATCTTGGCTCAATGTCCATGGGAGGTGAATTCACATCACATATTTTCCTTTTTTTAGTGGAATAACCTAGATGGAACCCACCCATAAAGGGGAGGGTGACTATGGGGTTAGTATAAAATTGAGAAATAGGATTAGATTTGATTAAAATATTAGACCAATAGTTTTCTTTGACAATAAATAGACTTCCCTTACCAAAATTGGTATGGCACTTTCCATGTGGTAATCAAGTCAACCCCTAAATTTTCAAATTTGAATTCCACTTTATTCCCTTTTCAATTTATATGAGAGAAGAAGAATTTATCATGAATTCCAAAAATATATAGTGGTTCATCAAAAAAGTCTCTTCTTTTCTATCATAATATGCCTCATTTTATTATTTCATTAATTGGGATAAATGAGTCTTTAGTAATAGTAGTATAGATTCATTTTATCATGGATAATGATTCATATTGATTGTTGGTATATTTAACAATATTAAATAAATATATAAGATGGGGCTAGCCACTTTTATCTCTATAAATACAACACCCCCAACTGGATTATATTTCATTTATCTAACCCATCAAGGTTTAATGTTATAAACCCAAGTAGGGGGTGGTACCAAACCATTCTTGATGTATTTATTATTTTAACTCTTTATTGGGTAGATTTGATCCAACTCTGCATGGAATTAGAGGAAATTTATTACACCATTCTTACCTCCTAAATCAATATTCCACCCATTTCACATCCATGCCTTCATTGGATCTGAGATAATCTCTTCTATCATTCCCCATACTTGAGGGGTGGGTTGTGTTTTTTCCTTGATTATTCTTATATTTATTTTAATCCACATACTACATATTATTATGGATATGTATATGCTTTATAGTTTATTTAGGGTGGATTTCATTACAACATATACACTAAATTATTAATATTTTAAAAAAATATAGAAATACCTAGCTAAGTTTCCTTTTTTAATAAAATAAACTAACTTCATTTGGTAGAGGCACAATACAAAAAAATGAACATTACTATGTTCATTTTAATAAAAAATTAAGTATATGGATGACTACACAATCCTCTTTTATTTAGTATATAGTAAAAATGATATAAACCTTGTATATTCAATGATGGAAAAATGTTTTTTATGGTGGACTTTCATGTAAACATACCCTATTACTTAGGAAGTTTCCATTTAATTGGCCTTCCTATAGTATTTATTGATATGTTTCCTTCACAATAAAAATTCCTTAAGGTTCACCATCTCAAATGATATTTTATATGATTTCCTTGTTTGCAAATGGACAATAGGATAGTAACTAATTAAGAGAAAACTTTATATCACATTCCCTCTATTTTTCTAATAAATATTATTATAGTATTTAAATAATTATTTTTTTAGTTATGAATTCATTGAACATCAGATCACATTGTCCAATGGCATAATTGTCTAGGTCCTTCATAGATTTAAATTACTTAAATATGGATATTATTTAACCAAGTTTAGTCCCATATGTTATTTTATATTATTTATTATAAATTAAAAACATTAGTTTTGGTCATAACAAAGGCTTACATTTTTTGATGAAATTCAAAAACAAATAACTCATTGGGAGAGTTTACTAAGTGAATAGATGTAACCTAATTATAGTTTCCAAATCTATATTAGATTAAGAGCTAAATTATTTCACTCCTAAAATATATTATCAAAAAAAAAAATCCCCTAAGGCTTTTTTTATTTCCTCACATAGCTTGATCCCAATTGCCCCATGTATTTTGGTAAAAATAATTTATTCTATGCTATGAGGAACATTTTATTATGTGATGGAGAAGCATCTAATGTGCAATACTTAATAAACCAAATATATTAGTTTTATGTATTTTGAGTTATGTGTTTTTCCATTTTGTTACATGTTGAAGTGACTTGTCAGAGTCCTTAAAGTTTATGATCTCCATAAATTTAAGGATCACTGAATGGTAGGTTTTTGTCAACCAATAAGGATCAATTTGAGTGATATTTAAATGGTGATGAAACTAATAGTTTATATTAACTAGTGATGTATTGAATATGGTGATTTTAAAAATAAATTGTCCACATTAAGTAGTGGTTTCTTTGGAAGAAGCATCATATGCAAATTAATATCTCAAAATGTCTATTTTTTCTATTTAGATAATTTTCAAAAAATAGTGGAATTAGAATAGGAAACATATAAGGTTTAAAAGACAAATTAAATATTTGGATTGATGATTTATAGTGTGAATAGTAGATAATTCCAATGGGAAGAGAAGTAGATAACAACAAAGAGTTGAAATAAGTCCACTGAGTAACTCTCATTGCAAAATCTCTTCTTTGTGTTATTATTTTTAATAATAAGATAAGTGAAGTTTCTATGTTATCTTATATTATTTCATCATTTAAATTAAATAAATATTAGTTTTAGCCTTTAGTTATAAATGTTTTATTTAATTGAAATATCTCTTTAATGATGACCTATAGAATATTAGAGGTAGTTGTGAAAAAGTTTGGGGTTGATAATAGTCTAAACTAATCTATTGACTAGATTCCTAGTCTATCTATTTTTCTTATTTTCAACAAGTTAGCTAGTCTTTTTGTATCCTATTTGTAAGTTTATGAAGATTTTCAAAACTCTTTTCTCTTCCTCTTTGTCCTTTTTTTTGGTGTTATTTTTTAGTTGTTTATGTGCTTTAGTTCACTTCATGAAATATACTCTTCTCTTGTTCTTGTATTAGGTTGTGGGACCTCATTTCAAAACCCTCATGTCTAGTTCACAACTCCAATTTAAAAATCACTTTCACCCCTATTTAATAAGTGTATCATGTGTGTGTGTTTGTGTGTGTGTGTGTGTGTGTGTGTGTGTGTGTGTGTGTGAGAGAGAGAGAGAGAGAGAGAGAGAGAGAGAGAGAGAGAGAGAGAGAGAGAGAGAGAGAGAGAGAGAGAGAGAGAGAGAGAGAGAGAGAGAGAGAGAGAGAGAGAGAGAGAGAGAGAGAGAGAGAGAATTTTAAGATTGTTTAGTATAGGCTCTAAAGATAAGGTATCCATTAAATTAGCTCCATAACCATGAATACACCATTATTAACGCATGAAATTTTAAGTGAATAATAAATTTTGCATTAACCAAAAACAAGATGCAGTGTTTGTGGGCATGTGTGTGAATTTTCAACAACATTGACAACATTTTTCATATCAAATATCATCAAAATAAGTCATATAATAATAAAATAGGTTACAAAATCCTAGGAAACTCATGTGGAGTAAGTCAAAATCAGCTCCTACATATCAATTAGACTAATTTTTAGCATATTAACAATTTATTATTAATAAGGTAGTAGTTAAAAAATCATCATATCAATTATATAAATATCACATTAGTTAGACATTTATCCTATGGAAGAATAAAAATTCAAGAAACAACCCATAATAATAAAAAATTTGTTCCATTTTCCAATAATATGGTATATAGAAGAGTGATTTCATATTTTTATAATAATTAAGTGATATTTGGATAAGTTTTCAAGAACTTATAAGAATTAATTGGGAGGGATTTAATAGAAAGAGAGAGAAAAATATTCAAATAAGATTTATAGGGATATATCTCCATAACTAAGAGAGGATATTAACAAGTCCATTGAGTTACTAAACTATTTTTATATATTATTCATGTGTATTTCATTTATCTAGATAGGGATGTGTGTGTATGTCTCAAATATTTATATCATTATATTTGAAATTCAATAATGAATGTGTTTTTATTTTCCATGTCTAATTTGTTTAATCTTAAATATGTCCATAGAAGAGTTAGTTATTATAGGTTGGGGATTAAGGTAGGCATTAATTTTACCCTTATCCATGTCTACATTAAATGGTATCAAATAATGGTTTTATCTTTCTTATTGAGTATGCGAAGTTCAAGATGAGCCAATTCATAGTTATGAAAGATTTCTACATTTTTATGATTAAGATTTTTTTGGAGTAGAGATAGAAAATATAATAATGTCAATTTAAAGAGGAGGAATAACACTAAGTGTTTTAAAATTAGTATATATGTTGAGAACAATCCAAGGTTGATTGGATTTTATAAATAGTATATAATGTATAGGAGCTATTTTTGCAAATGTGCATGTTGATGAGGGAGGATAATCATATATTTATCTTGAAGAGTTTATTAATAAACATCAAAAAACATTTTTAATGCATTTATAATAAGGTATTAATATTGGATTTAGACACCCCTAGCTATTCATGTACCTTATGCACTGGAAATATCATTGACTAGATCACTAAGATAGAAAATTATTATGAAAATGATAAAATGGAAGACCCAAAAAACCATAATTTTCCCTACTCAAATTTTAATGTAATGCATCCTTAATGTTTTATTATGTACAATTCTAAAGGATGATAATATTAAAATCCTAAATCAAGACTTGGGATAGTATAGTTGCAAAGTTAAAAGTTATTTTTTTTTACATTGTGATTATTAGTTGTGTTAATTCAATAAGATATAAAATTTGAGTTAGATATAAATGTGTAAATAATAATAAAGAGTAGTTTTACAAAGAGATAGTCATGTTAAATATAATAAAGAGAATATATAAATTCATGTGAATGTTATTCATAAATTTATATATACATATATAATATAATATGAGTTTGGAATTTTTAATTTGACATATATAGAATCATATTATCAATTTTCATTGAAGGTGGTAGAGATTTTGTCAAGAATATAACAAGAGGTATGGGAATTTTTTCTAGAGGAAGAGGTCAAGAAACTAATAGTAGAGGGAAACATACTCATGATAAAGAATATATCACTTCTCAAAATCATGATCATGCCCCAATAGTAGTAGGATATCCTTTAAGAAGAAGAGGATAATATGGTATAGGAATGAGTAGAATGTTCATGGTTACATGATTTAAGTGTGAAAATGTTTAACATATATATATATACTTTGAATGTGGAAACATATTTCAAGATAGTAATATAATAAAATAAGAAATAAATAACATTTAAAAATAATATGAGGTAATTATTACATCCCCAAATCTGATGGAGGAACCATAAAATGGATAATATTTTGTGATGAAGAAAGTGTTACCAAAACCAACCAACGATGAGAATTAACTAGTGTAGAAAAAGAATATTTTATACATCATATGTAAATCTAGAGGTATTTATTGTAAGGTTATTATTTACAATGGTAACATAGATAATTTTGTATTTAATGAGATGGTATATAATCTTAGGTTAAATATAAAAGTACATCCCAATCCATATAAGGTGTATTGTGTGTAAATGTAAAATAAAATTTCATTAAATGAACATTGTATAATTATTTTTTATATGGGCTAATATAAGTATTATTTTTTGTGTGACATTATTCCCATGGATGTATGTCATGTATAATTGGGTAGACAATATAAATTCAATATAAAGGGCATGTGTGATTTTAGAGCTAATACTTACACACTTTCTAAGGATGAACAAAAGGTTAATTTAAGATCATTGAATGACAATTGAAAATAAGTGGAAATCATTCATAATGTTCTGTTAATTTCTAAAAAATAGATTTTAAGAGAGAAAATAAGGAGAAGGTATATTTGGCTTTCATTCCCAAACATGTGTGAGTTGGGAAAATGGATAAGGTGAGTGAATTTTTGATTGAATTAAAAAAATTGTTAAATGAATTTATTAATATTTTTTATTTGATAAGGTAAAACTAGGTTCTATAAGGACCTAGAACCACTAGAGTGAAATATAATAATTTTAACAAGCATATACGGTTTGAACAAGCAAAAAGAAAAATTGGTACCTATAAAAAATAAGAAATAAAAAATTAAAGCATATTTAGGTGGAGGGACCCTCCTAAGTGTCTTTAGTAGTAGAATTTTCCTTTACTATAATAATGGGTTTATCTTTTGAAACCTTGGCTTGGGTATGATTCCCAGGGCCTTCAACTTCTTCCCCAAGAAATATCATCTTCGGTCACTTCTGGTCATTTTCCTACAAAGGGGATTATTTAGGGGGAACCCCCCTAAGGGAAATCAAGGGGGATTTTAGGACCTTGTGGGATTTCCTAATAGGGGATTAGGGAAGGAGCTAGGTAGAATGCATAAAATTATATACAGTAGCCTCTGCCACTCATTGAAGCTCATTCTAGTCTTGGATTAGCTTTGCTAGGTTAAATCCTACCTATTAAACCTTTGAATTAAAGTTTTATAGTATTTGTTTGTTATTCTCAAATTCCTCCATTACAATATCCTTTCCCTTCCAAGCTGAGGTTGTAGGAGACCTAATTTCAATGGGTTTAGGCTTGGGGATGAAAAAATCTTGAGGGGTAGGTCATAAAGGGGGGATTAGGATAGGTTATTTTGGGAGCAAGGTTCAGGAGGTGAGTGGGATCCCTCTATAGGGTCCTCCTCTAAGGAGTCCTCTTGAGAGTCCTCCTTAAAAGAGGATCCTCCTGGGGAAACCTTACAACCTAAAAGGGTCTAGTTGTGTTTTACAAGTAGAAGGATAAGACCTTGATGGAGAATGTGGTTAGTGTCATTAAATTGGTGGAATAGAATAGTAATTTCTAAAGACTTGAGAAGGAAATAAGGGAGATTAATTTTAAACCCAATGAAGTGATTAGGTAGAAGGAAATGGTGTGAAAAAAAATGGTGTACTTACCGTCTAGGGTCATGTAACTCATTACCTGAAGGTAGACACCAAGCTATTAGCATAGCAATTCGATCCAAAGAAAGAATTTTTTATTTGTTTACATGAAGTCATTCATTCTAAATAATCACTGTAGGGCTTCTTTCTTCTTAGATTAGTCTTTGAATTCTTTCACGTTAGCATAGGACATTCCTGTGGCAACACCAATAAACTCCTTCAAGATGTTTATGGATATTCCCCATATGATGACCTTCCTTTTTATCCATGTAATGATCAAGTCATATATCACCATGGCATTGTGTTCAATAATGCATTCTATAAACTCTGTAAGCCCCCCTTCTTGAGTTTCTTCTTGACCTTATTTTATTCTTAGACCTCTTTAAAAGATGTGGGATATAATTAGTCTCTATCACCACCCATGATTGTTATAATTATAGGGATGGAGAGGGAGAGCTGATAGTTATAGAATCAGTTTAAATAGATAAGGCTTGAATGGGAGAGAATGCTTTCCAAACTACATAAACATAATTGCATCCCCTTACCTCAAAATGAATGAAAATCTATAGAATTGGGATTTGGACCTTTGAGTTGAGGGGTTACATGTGCAAGGGGATAATAGTTTAAAGTTTCATTAGTACCTTTCATTTTGATGAAACTATACACCTTAGGGGGGACACTAAATTCATCATAATAGTTAATTCAATGGTGGAGATCCACTCTAGTACTAGTGAGGAGATTGGCCACCCCATTTCCTTATCTATAAGTGTGTTTGAGTTAGAATTATGGTATGATTTATAGAATGTGCTTCGCATCATCTATGATCTCCTTGATATTATGTGAAAGATTAGTCTTTCCTTCAAAGGCATTTATGATGTTTAGTGAATCCCCCTCTATAATAATTCTATTCTAGTTAGTGTTATATGCTATTTAGACGCCCCAAAAGGCTACCTTGGCCTCATCAAGATGGTTTGTTTTCTTACCCATGGGACCTTCATAAGCCACTAACATCTCTTAGTTAGATTTTATTATGATGCCTCCTTTAGCTGAAGGACCCAAGTTTTCCTTTGAGGCCCCATCAAAATTTAGTCTTACCCACCCCTCAAGGGACCCCTTCCATCTAGTTTGTTTGTAAATTAAGTATTTGGTAGAAGAATAAATGACTTGTTGAAGATCCTAGTTATTGAGAATGAGTCAGGCCAAGGGGGGGTGATTTATTTATCTTTGGGAGGGAAAGCCTTCAAGTTTTTATAAATGGACTGATAGAGGTAGGGGAAGATGATCTTTAGTTGATGCCTTTTATTATGAAATAAGTAGTTATTACAAAGTTTCCAAATGCACCAAAACCAGTGAGGAAGGGTGAGGTGCCAAAGGAATATCAAGGAAGGAATGTTCCATGGTGGGTTTGATTGTATAATGATGTCCAAAATACTATTGGGTTTGACCCAAGTCATGTTGAGATGATTAAGAAGCCATTTAAATAATGATAGATTGAGGGGGCATTCCAAAAAAAGGTGGTGAATTTGTTAATATTATTTCAAACTATTTATTGGTTTTATTTACACCTTTGAGGATCATTATACATCACATGGATTTAGTTCTCAATTGTAGTTATCCAAATAAGGTAGTGTTTAGGTTGGCATAGGAGGAGAATGATGAATTATAGAAGCAAGTACAAGATCTATTTGAGAAAATTTTGATTAGAGAAAGCTTTAGATAATGTGTATTTCCAGTGGTTTTAGCATGTAATAAATGTGGGTAATAGTGTATGTGTATAGATTTAAGAACAATCACCAATATTAAAATCAAGGACAATTTTCCATTTCCACAGATGGATGAGTTTTTAGATATTTTGAGTGGAAAATTTATTTCACCAATATTCATCTAAAGAGTGGGTATATAAAAAAAATAGAGAATATGATGAGAGTAATATCACATTAAAGATAAATGATATTTTTTATGATTGACTAGCTATACCTTTCGGGTTAACAAATACACTGATAACCTTCATAGAAATCGTGAAAAAGGTGTTAAAACCTTATTTTTCTAATCTTATCATTATTTATTTGGATGAAAATTTAATATTTAGTAGAATTAAAAAGATCATTGCATTTGATTCTAATTTTTCATAAGTTTAATAAAGATAAGTTGTTGGTGAACTTGAATAAATTTAGTTCTATGAATTAAAATTTAGTCTCTTTGGGATTTTTGATCTCATGTGATGGGTTGAGTATAAACCCAAAAATTTAATATATATTGTATTTTTTTAATCACCTATAATAATGTATGAAGCAATAAGTTTTCCTGAGTGAGTTATTTTATAATTAAAATTCATTAGAAAATTTAGTGTAATGTGTTCACCCATTAAATAAATAATGAAAGGTGATAGGAAAGAGTTAAAGTAAGCATTTTTAGTATAGAATAGTTTTAAAATTATGAAAAATAAGGTGATAGATTAAAAAAATTATCATATCCAAATTTCAATGTGTTTCAAGTTGATTTTGATTCTATTGGGATAACTTGAGTTGAAAAAATAAGAGCATTACTTACTTTAGTGAGAATTAGATTTATGTTAAGTGGAAGTATTATGTTTATGATCAATATTTTTATACTATAGTGAAATCTCTTAATAAGTGGAGTAATTATTTTTTCCCCGAGGATTTTGTTTTGTTCATATATCATCAAACATTAGTTCATACATATCTAAGGTAAGATAAACGAAAATCATATGAAATGGGTTGAGTTTCTTAATAAAAAACTTAAACATAAAAGTGTAAAATAAGAATTATTATCAGATCCATTGAGTAGAAGATTTATTTTATTGATTGATATGGGAATATAAGTTATTGGGTTGAAATTCATAATATATTTGTGTGAGTATTATATGCATTTTTGAGATGAATGTAATATTTATAATAACCCAACCAACATGGATAAAACTCTATGGATACAATAGTTTTTTCATGATAGTTTTTTGTTCAATGGATGAAAATTATGTATCGTTAAAGAATCAATGGGGGAGAATTTTATAATGAAAAAACATGGTGGAGGATTTGTTGGTGAATTTATTATGGATAAAACATTGGAAAAAATAAGTGAGAGTTATTATTTTCAAATGATGATCATGGATGTGAATAAAAAGGTTGTATATTTTTCAAATAACCTAAGGAAAAGGTTAAAATGCAATTTTATATCAACAGTTTCCAATACCAAAAGGACTATGCCAATACATAAGTATGTAATTAATTCTTGGGTTTCCAAGAACACAAAGAGGTAATTATTATCTCAATTTTTTAATATACTAATTTTAAACCCAATGAAATTATTAAGTAGAAGGAAATGGTGTGAAAAAATAAGGTTGTACTTACCTTTCAGAATCAGGTACCTCATGACCTAAAGGTAGACATCAGGGTAGTAGCATAGTAGGTCAGTCTAAGGAAAGCCTATATTATCTATTTGCATGAATTAATTCATTCTAAGAAATCATTTTAGGGATTCTTTCTTCATATAATGGTATTTTAATTATTTATTTTTAGCATAGGACCTACCTGTGGTATTTCTAATAAACTCCTTTGAGATGTTTATTGAGATTCCCCACATAGTGACCTTACTTTTTGTCTATGTAGTGATGAATTCATAAAACACCATGACATTTTGTTTGATAATTCATTCCATAAACTATATAATCCCCCCTTCTTGATTTTATTCTATACCTTATATTCTCAGACCTCTTTACAAGATGTGGTCTCTAATTAGTCTTTATCACTGCCCATGGTTGTTATAATTATAGGGATGGAGAGGGAGAGATGATAGTTATGAAGTCAGTCTAAATGGATAGAGCTTGAATGGGAGAGAACACCTACCAAAACTACATAAACATAATTACATCACCTTACCTCAAAATGAATGAAAATCTATAGAATTGGGATTTGGCCCTTCGAGTTGAGGGGTTGCACATGCGAGGGGATAATAGTTTCAAGTTTCTTTAGTACCTTTCATGCAGATGACACTATACACCTTAGGGGGGACACTACCTTCATCATAATAGTTAGTTAAATGGTGGAGATCCACTCTAGTACTGGTGAGGAGGTTGGCCATCCCATTTCCTTATCTATAGTGTATGTGAGTTAGAATTGTGGTATGTGTTATAGAATATGCTTCACATCATCTATGATATACTTGATAGTATGTGAAGGAATAGTATTTCCTTCCAAGTCATTTATTATGTGTAGTTAATCCCCCTCTATAATAATTCTATTCTGGTTGGTGTTATATGCTAGTTGGATACCCTAGAGGGCTATCTTGGCCTCAACAAAATGGTTTGTTTACTTACCCATGGGAACCACATAAGTCACTAACATCTCTCCTTTATAGTTTATTATGATGCCTCATTCACCTGAAGGACCCATGTTTCCCTCTAAGGCCCCATAAAATTTTTAATTTACCCACCCCTCAGGTGGGGGCCTTACATCTAGTTTGTTTATAAATTAAGTATTTGGTGGAAGAATAAATGACTTGTTGAAGATCCTAGTTATTGAGAATGAGTCAGGCTGAGGGGGGTGGGATTTTTATATTTGGGAGGGAGAGCCTTACAATTTTTACAAATGGACTAACAAAGGTGTGGGGAGATGCTCTTCAATTGATGCCTTTTATTATGAAATAAGCATTCATTATGAAGTTTCCAAATGCACCAAAAATAGTGAGGAAGGGTGAGGTGTCAAGGGAAGATCAGGGAAGCAATTTTCCATGATGGGTTCCATTGTATAATGAGGTCCAAGATACTATTGGGTTTGATCCAAGTCATGTTGAGATGATTAAGAAGTTATTTAAAAAATGATAGACTAAGGGGGCATTCCAAAAAAAGGTGGTGAATTTGTTAATATTATTTCAAACTATTTATTGGTTTGATTTACATTTATGAGGATCGTTAGGCATCACATGGATTTGGTTCTCAATTGTACTTTTCTAAATAAGGTAGTGTCTAGGTTAGCACAGGAGGAGAATGATGAATTATAGAAGAAAGTATAAGAGCTATTTGAGAAAATTTTGGATAGAGAAAGCTTTGGCTAATGTGTAGTTCCAATAGTTTTAGTATGTAATAAATGTGGGTAATGGTGTATGTGTATAGATTCAAGAACAATCACCAATATTAAAATCAAGGACAAGTTTCCATTTCCATAGATGGATGAGTTTTTGGATATTTTTAGTGGAAAAATTATTTCACCAATATTTATCTAGAGAGTGGATATATAAAAATAAAAAATAATGAATATGATGAGAGTAATACCACATTAAATATAAAGGATATTTTATATGATTGACTAACTATACCATTTAGGTTAACAAATACACTGATAACCTTCATAAGACTCGTGAAAAAAGTGTTATAACCTTATTTTTATAATCTTATCATTATTTGTTTGGATGAAAATTTAATATTTATTAGTATTAAAAAAATCATTGCATTTGATGCTAATATTTATTAAGTTTTATAAAGATAAGTTGTTGGTGAACTTGAATAAATTTAGTTCTATGAATGAAGAGTTAGTTTCTTTAGGATTTTTGATCTCATGTGATGGGTTGAGGATAGACCCAAAAATTTAATATATATTGTATTGTGTTAATCACCTATAATAATGTATGAAGCAATAAGTTTTCATGAGTGAGTTATTTTTAAATTAAAATTCATTAGAAAATTTAGTGTAATGTGTTCACCCATTAAATAAATAATGAAATGTGATAGGAAAGAGTTAAACTAAGCATTTGTAGTATAGAATAGTTTTAAAATTATGAAAAATAAGGTGATAGATTAAAAAAATTATCATATCCAAATTTCAATGTGTTTCAAGTTGATTTTGATTTTATTGGGATAACTTGAGTTAAAAAAGTAATAGCATTGCTTACTTTAGTGAGAATTAGATTGATGTTAAGTGGAAGTATTATGTTTATGATCAATATTTTTATACCATAGTGAAATCTCTTAATAAGTGGAGTAATTATTTTGTCCCCAAGGATTTTTTTTTTCATATATCATCAAACATTTTAGTTCATAAATATCTAAGGTAAGCTCAACGAAAATCATATGAAATGGGTTGAGTTTCTTAATAAAAAATTTAATCATAAAAGTGTAAAATAAGAATTATTACTAGATGCATTGAGTAGAAGATTTATTTTATTGATTGATATGAGAATATAAGTTATTGGGTTGAAATTCATAATATATTTGTGTGAGTATGATATCAATTTCTAAGATGAATGTAAAATTTATAATAACCCAACCAACATGGATACAAATCTATGGCTAAAATATTTTTTTCAAGAGAGTTATTTGGTTCAATGGATGAAAAATATGTATGCTTAAATAATCAATGGGAGAGAATTTTATAATGGAAAAACATGGTGGAGGACTTGTTGGTGAATTTATTATGGATAAAAAATTGTCACAATTAATTGAGAGTTATTATTTTCAAATGAGGAGCATGGATGTGAGTAAAAAGGTTGTATATTTTTCCAACAACCTAAGGAAAAGGTTAAAATATAATTTTATATCAACAATTTTGAATACCAAAAGGACCATGCCAATACATAAGTATGGAATTAATTATTGGGTTTTAAATAACACAAAGAGTTAATGATTATCTCAATTTTTATAGACTCTAAAATATGGAATGTTTTATTTAATGTAATAATATACTAATGCCATAAACATTGCTAAAAAAATCAAAGTAGTATAATTGCGTGGATTTTGAAAGATCCAAATCTTAGATAGGTATGCAAATTATGTTGGTAGTGTTTTGATAATTTTGTGGAGAAAATTTGGCATGGGATTATATTTAAGTTCATCGTTTCATCCAAAAGTGAATGGGAAAATGAATCTAAAAAATAGATGCCTTAATAATTTTGTAAGATGCATGATATTCAGTAAGCCCAAAAATTGGCATATGGATTTGGCACAAGTTGAGTTCACTTGAAACATCTCAATAAATAAAATAAAATAAATAAACTATTTTCAAGAATATATGGTTCCATACATAGAGTCATTATTGAATTTAAAGATATAGTTGTAATGAGTATAAGTGTTGAAGTAAAGGAATATGTGGTGTATATGCATAAGGTCCATGGGGAATTGATGAATAATATAGAAAGGAGTGTCATGGATTATAAAAAACATTAAAATGTTAAGATAATAGATAAATAATTTTTATTAGGTGACTTGATTTTTGTGCATTTTTAAAAGGAAATGTTCACAAGATGAACATAACATAAAGTACTTTTAGGAAAGATACTATGAATTCCTATGAGATAAAGATAATGAATGGTATTAATATATTTTTTATCTCTAATTTAATGTAATTTTTACCCTTACCATGATTTAAAACCAAGTTATTAGAATGTAAGTTCATATTCTTCAATTTCATATTAAAGACAATAGTTTCTTACAAAGAAAAAGGAAGAAAAAGAGATGGTGATAGGTTCTAAAATCATAATTAGAATAAAAATATGTGAATATGAATAATATATATTCAAATGGAATGATATATATTATAAATACAAACATTTAATAAATTCATATTATATTTACAAATATATAATATTGGTGGAAGGGTTCATAAACATGATCCCATATATCATTTATAGGATATTTTTTAAGGAATAAGAATATGGTAGGAAAAAATTAAGGAAATACATAGAATTTAATAATAATACATGTATATTTTGTTAATTTAACAAACTTATGGAAATTTTGAATTAAAATTTGGTGATTAATTTTTCAAAAAAAATCATTGGAAAATATTTAAATAATAGACTTTTATTCAAAAATAGCCAATTGGATAAAAATAACCCCAAAAATACCATGATTATTTCACTTACCTAGGGTTTCTAATGAAGTATCATTTTAGTAAATAATATATCTCAAATTAACTAATAACATAAGTCATTTCTCTACATGTATGTAAAACTTGTCAAAATTTTGACAACATTACATGTGTCAAAGATCAACAAACTAGTCCTATGATCATCAACATGATTTCAACATATTAGGGACATCATGTGAATTAATTTACACTCATATCCTAAAGGTAAATTGTAACCATTTTGGGAATATTATGAAATTACCACTTGACACTAATGGTGCTTTCAAAATTGCCAGTATGCATTAACTAGTAGTTATGTATTTTTTGGACTATAGTAACTAATGACTTTTCCCATAAAGGCATAATAGGAAAAGTAACTGATTAAAAAAATATGAAAAATGGTCATTTTCCAATAAAAATGGAATTTTAAAATTCATCACATATTTTTTAAAAAATAGGTGAAATCAATATCAATTTACAATAATTGAGAATATTTAGCTGGTAAGTAGTTAGTTCCACCTTCCAAGAGATAGAGGGAGAGATAAAGTAGAAAATTAGAATAATCTTGATCATGAGATGTTTTTATAATAAAATAATGATAGTAACATTTACATTAAGGTATTAAACTAGTTGTATATACTCTTAAATTGAATTGAATTTAGCTAGACATGTGTGTATTGAGTCTTTGTAACACTATCTTTAAAATTTTATAAATATTATTATTTTGGTTTATATATCAATTTATTGTGTCTTAACTATATTTTTAGGAGAGTGAGTTATAATATTTTAGGTATCAAGGAAACCATTAATTCACCCCTAATTATTACCTTTATCAATTGATATTAGAGAAATGTTCTGTATTTCTTATTGAGTGTGTGAGGCTCCAGTTTGTTCAATTACCGATTGTGAAAGTATTTTTTACTTTTTATTGTTAAGAGTTGTGCTAACTAGATATTTCACATAAATTATCACCATGTACAATATGTGGAAGAACACAAAATGTTGATTTTTTTTGTAAATGTTTAGAGGAATTCAAACAATATTAGATTATATGGAGACTATTAAAATTAGAAGAAATAATTTTTCCTATATGAGTAATTATGAATGAGGAAGAGTGACATTGGTTTATCTTATAGGGATAGTTGATGATCTAAAATATATATATGTTAAGTCCATTTCTAATATGTGAGGCAATCCTAACTTATACACATATAGCTATTCACATATTTTATCCCCTGAGTATTTCATTAAATAGATAAAAAAATATTAGAAAAGTATTATCACTATGATAAAATTTAAGACCCTAATAAGGTAAAAATTTTATACAAAAATTTAGAATTACACATCCTTTTGTGGTATAATGTATAGATAGAAAGGCTGAGAAAAGGTAAATAAAAAATTAATATTTGGAATAGTATGGTTATAAATTTGAAAGGTAAGTTGTTTAATGTTATTATTAGGTGATTTTACTCAAGAACTTATAAATATTCAGGAAAAGATACATTATTGAAAATAATTACATGGTGTTTTACATGTTCATAATTAGATCTGGTCATGTTTAATATGATGATGAGAAGATATCAAGGTATTTAAATAGTATTTGAATTACATACAATAAGGGTTTGGAGTATTTAAGTTAAGGTCAGTATAATAATCATATCAATGTGCATTGAAGGTATAAAATAATTTTTCAAGAAGACAAAAAAATACAACAATAGGTAGAGTAATGTTTTTTAGAAGAAGAGGTCAAGAAAACATAGTATAGGAAAACATGTTCATGAAGGAGAACTTTTTATTGGTGTCTATGTTTAAGTTTTGTGTCTAAATTATATCCATAGTAGAGTTAGTGATTTAAGGTTGTGGAGTAAGACAACCTTTAATTTTTCTCCCAATTCCTATCTATATTAATTTAGTATCTTATAATATTATGGATCATGTAGTCAAATGTGTGAGGCTCAAGCTAAGTTTATCTCGAGTTGTGAAGAGTCTTGTATTTTTGAGTTGAAGACTATTTGGTGTATAAGATAACACATAGGATCACCTCTCAAATTTTTACGATGAAAAAAAGAGTAGCATATTTTTTTAGATATGTTGATATAAAGTAAATTTTTATTAAATGTTATGGATATTTTAGAACATAGTGGAGGTATTTTTCACATGAATGAATATAAATAATAAGCACCAAAACTTATTCTATTAAATTTGAAAGAATAACCAAAGGATATATTATAAAATTCCATTTTAAAAATGATATTCAATTTGAATGTGGACACCCATAGTTACTTATAAATTTTATCATATTGATTATACAATTAATTGGATCACATAGTTACAAACATTCAATTATGAGAAAATGAGGGACCTAAAAATAGTAAATTTATCCTGTGAAAATTTTAAGGTAATGTATCCTTATGGTGGGATCATGTGAAAATGGAAATGTTCCAAAAATCAAAGATAAAATTAATATCTAAGATAGAATAACTACAAATTTTAAGGGTAATTTCAATAAGCTGTAGAATTTGAGGTAGAAAGACATGAGTACAAGGATTACACTAAGCTGTACAAGATAATACTATTAATAGTTAAATTTTTTATGATAAAGATAAGATTTTAGGGTAT
Organism: Torreya grandis; assembly: GCA_037957365.1. Classification (NCBI taxonomy): domain Eukaryota; kingdom Viridiplantae; phylum Streptophyta; class Pinopsida; order Cupressales; family Taxaceae; genus Torreya; species Torreya grandis. The sequence continues at coordinate 256,094 of JARHVA010009322.1, read as the reverse complement.
GCCAATGGACTTTATCTTTATATACAAGATGAGATTGGAATGATCAGAGTATTTTTGTATAATAATTTGATAAAAGCACTTTAAAGGCTGAAGATAAATTTTTGAGCAAATAATTAAATATAAAGTTGTAGAGGATAATTTATAAGGTGAAGAGATCTATCAAATTATTGAAGAGGAAAACATATACATGAGGTGGAAGTTAATATTCCTTCCAATCACAATCATGTATCAAGAGTAATAATGTATCCACTAAAAGGAAGAGGATAGTATGGTAGAGAAAGATGTATAGGTTTCTCAATGTTTTTTATTGTTTTAGATTTAGTGGATCAAACATGTTAAAACCTTTGGATTAATTAGAATGTATAATATATTAACAAACTAATGAATTTTAATGTATGCATTAATTATATAAAATGGAAAAAAGGATATGGTACCTACGTATTTATGTTTTTTTTTTTCTTATTATTTTCTATCATAGTCATTTAATATGATCTATAATGGCTATGTGTTGGATTTATATTATACTCTCAGCACAAATTTGATATCACTTAAATTACTATGCTAGTTGGATATATTTATTATCTACTAAAAACCTATTAGAAACATCTAAGATGTTTGTATCAGCCTATAATTGTTAAATTTACAATGCCTCTATTTATTATTTACTTATGTGTATTCATATACCTTTATACCTACACAAATAAATCTATTTTAATTTTGTTTCCTCTAAAACCTAGATTTCACTCTTGACACCAATGTGCCTATAAAAATGATTTAGGAGTGTTGTGTTGGACTAACCTCATCCATTTCTCATTGAAGAGTTGAGAATTTATTACATTTATAATACTACAAGGAGGGATCAAACCACATGTAGTTATCCCACTATCATGTGTGTGTGTGCAAAATCACGTGAGTAAAAGTTTAAGTGCAATTTATCCTAGGTATTCCTTTAATACAAGCATGAAATTATATATATCCTTTATAAACTTTAGATTTTGAATAAAATTAAGATATATGGTTGTGTGATATTTGTATACCATTGTTAAATAGTGATTACTTGTCCCTAAAATTATTGTAAGTTATTTTCATATATAGGTTTATTAACTTTAAATTTGGAAACTATTAGTGTGCACAATATGGACAAACAAAATGATCCTAAAATAGACATGGAAGATAAAATAACACATTAATGGTAGCCAACACTATCTAAGATTACCAGAACTATCCTAAAGCTACAAAAAAATAGAATCAAGAGAATAAGAATAAGGATCCCTATAACACAGTCAAGAATAATCATGACATTAGAATAGAATACTATGTAGTCAAATGAAATATATAATAAGACACAATACAAAGAAAAATATACCAATAAATTCATTTCTAACCATTAAAATTCAGTATATATGTATTCACATGAAAATAATTATACAAAATTTGGGTGTCTAAAAGTGCCCCACTTTAATCTATTATGTGTGAAGACAAATACTATTTTAAATGGACAAATAGAATGCAAATTTCCATTATAAATTTTAAACTCAAATATTTCTTGCCTTAGTGATTCATAATATCCATATGTAGCTACAATAATATATATGCTCAATCAAATAGATTATTATTCTACTAAAAATTAGTATAGTAATAGTGAAAATTCATAATAATAAATGTTTCACTACACATATGAGTGTGGGACTTCTACCGATCATGGAGTATGCTCATTGTATTTAGAGTAGATATGTCAATGGTCTAAATTACCCAATACATATGGATAAGGTTCCTTTAATCTTGTTCTCTTCTTGGCCAGATAGTTAAATAATATTTAAATCACTAACTATGGATGGATGTGGTACCCTATACCAGGTTTGTATGTAAATTTGTGTAAACAAGAGTAAAAATTGAGTAAATAAAAGTATGTCTTAGTATGTTTGAGTAATCCAAATCAACTAATATATATGGATTTATATTAAATATGAGTATGCCTATGTATTTTGATTATATCTAGGAATGGAATGACATAATTTACCACTCAATATAATAACCTATGCAATCTGAGTCATATACCATGTGCCAAAATTTCATATAACATATGAACTATCAGTCTTGAAATCATGTAATATCTCACATATTCCTCAAATATTCCCCCAATCTGATAATCTTTACAATATGAGTCATGTAACCTATGTAATAATACCATAGTATCTGTGAACTCTTAGTCATGAATCTATAGAATGTTTCATAAATGCCTTTTATATGCCCTTAATTTTATCAATCTATATCAACCTATGTCAATATGACATAATATGGTTATCTAAACATGTGTAAGAAGCCCAATGTATGATCACATTTTTACATGAGGTATAAGCTTGTGAATTGTGTCAAATATACATAATGTGGTATGTTTTAATTACAATCATGTGAATTATATACATTCACATGATGAGACATGTTGTCATAGACATGTTTGATCACTTGATAAACATATTAACAATGTAGATTAACAATGTAGATTATATTTTCACATTATATATTTTTTTAAGTATATATAGGTTGAATTTTCAATTTATAATTCATTTGTACTTGAGTCTCTATTGTTTTTTAGTTGTTATTACAAAATAAATTATTGAGATGAGAGGTGATATTGAACCAATTTGAATTATTAGAGAGTGTGTTATAGGTGGAGGAGCCTCTAGCACTAGTATGTTAAAAAAATCATACTTTTTTTGTGTAATTTTTAATAATTAAAAAAAAAATGTAAATTAATTATGTTTTATGCATTTTAAAGTTTATTTTGGAGTATACCATAGGTATCTAGCCTCTGATAGAGATGTCTATTTTTTTTCAAATATTTTTGTGCCCCTATTAGTAGTGCCTACCACAAACATCTATTATATGTCTCAGATGCCTATATAGGATGATATTTTTTGTATTATAATTTTTTATCATTATAGTTTATGTTTAAAAATATTTACGATAGAATTGATCTTGAATTTTATGATTGTATAGGGAGACATATGTCTCATAGAGTTTTGACATGGGCCACACATGGATTTTTTACTATGTTTAAAGTTTAGTTATGTATACATACAAATAGTGGACAAGGTAGGGCTAAGTCATGTTTTACAATTAGGAACTATGTTATATGATATGCACTTGACAACCACACTTTCAAATAGATTTAATGTAGATACTTTCACTTTCTAGCTCTTGATAGAGGAGATGACTATGATCTTAGAGTATGTGTGGAGAATATTAATAAAACTACTGGTAGGGACATCAACATGTCATTATTTAGGCTACAAAAGTTCACAAATATTTTTTATCTTGTTTTTTATTTTTTGGTTTATATAAGATAAAACATTTTGAATAATTAAAATTAATAGTATATTCCCTGAGTTATGTAAATCTAAATGTAACTATGATTTATTTCACTTATTTTTTATATAAATGACCAATAGGATAGGCTACTTAGCTTATTTATGATTTAATATTGATTACTAGATTATGTCAGACTCATTTACTATGTTTTAGAGTGGATTTATGTTGTATTTGATTTAGGAAATATAATTTTGAAGCATCTCAAGACATTTTTGTTATCAC
>JARHVA010009322.1:212500-247500 GCA_037957365.1 Torreya grandis | reverse complement strand
AGGAAAGTGACATGGCCTCTCAAGAAGTTAATAGATAAGAGAAGAAGATGAAGGGTGAAGATGATAGAAAGGTATCCTAGAAGAATAATAAATGGGGAGAACAAGCCTCAAAATATTATGACTAATGATTTATTGAAATGTGTATATATAGGTGAAGATTTGCATGAAGATTGGAAGAATGAATAACATGCTAGTGAATAAGAACAAATTGATTAGATAGCTAAGTATAGGAACAAAATATTATGTTACCCTAAATAAGGTGATCTATTGTATGATGAATAAGAATATATAGAGTTTTCATCATCACCATGACTTATGATGAGCAAGAAATAAACAAATTTTAATGAAGAGAGCCTTGAGGATAGTAAATAAGTACAAGGCATTTGTTTCAATGTTGTTTTTTATGAATGTGTTGATGTGAACAATGATGAAGATGAATTATATGAGAGTAAAATAAAACTAATTAACATGATAATTGAAGGATAAGAAGGTACAACAAAATCAAGTGAATTACTTGTCATGCATGAAGAATTCTATAAGGTGGAAGTAGGAGAGTCTAAAGAAGTGGCACATGTCAAAGTGCTTGAAAATTTTGAATGGCAGAAATATAATGTGTCTTTCTTGGCACCAATGGAATATTAAAGTGAGATAGATGAGTGTATATTAGAATATAATCATATATGGAAACATATAATGTAAGAGTTAGAGGATTTGAGTCTCATAGGAGATAAGAACTCCATCATGGTAGTAGAGTTAGCATTAAGAGCAATCTTGAGTCAAGAGGAAGAAGATTTGGAAACAAAATAACAATATTAACTCAAAGATATAAATAAATAAGTGGTTTTATTTTAATTGTTTTCTTCATGTGTAGGTCTATGAAGGAGAGATAACAAGCAACATTTTCCCATGATCAGATTGGAGATACAAAGAAAGAGGAATAAAAACAAAGGAGGATCCATCATAAGCTTTATTAAGCACAAATAAGGTCTATATGTCTCAAATAGTAATTTGGATCTATGTGTACATGAAATTATAATAATTATAATTAAAAAAAATTAAATTTAGATCAATTATAACTTTCATGGAAAGTTTCATTTTGCTTCTTAGTAGTATGATGTAGGAAAATCACTACCTTTGTAAATTTTAGTCTATTTTACACGTCTTGAAAATTATTAAATTATTAATGTCATAGGAGGATTATAGGATTAAATTATGAGTTCTAATATTATTTAAAATTTTAATTAGGGTCCATTAGGCATTTTCCCACCAAAACCCTTGGATTGAATTTTCAAATCTTCATGTGAAGTTTTGGAGACTTTGATCTTGTCTAAGGAAGTTTAAAAGTTTTAATTTGTTTGGTTATTATTTATAAATGATTCTAGGGTGTTACAAAACATACCTAACTCATAATTTATTCATTTTGACAAATGTGTTAGTAGTCAAGTAGTTATCACTCCCAATGTACGAAGAGGGAGTTACAAATTAGTTAAATTAGTCATATGAAAATAAAATAAATTGTAATTAAGGTTGTAAAAAAATATGAGGAGGGGTTAGATTCAAATTATTTAAGTTTAATTAAACCCAAAAAAATGAATATTTAGTTTCTTATTGGAGTCAAATCTGTTGGCAGTCCTTATATCATTTGTGTATGCAAAGATAGTGAATGTGCAGATAGAATGTATGAGGAAAACATAAATAAAGATTTGTTTTAGTGTCATTTTTATATGATTTTTAAGTTTAATTATTTGTTTTTTTTCTTTAATTTATTTATTTCTATGAATTTTATTTCATGTGTATGAACAAGAGATTCAAGATAGACTTTGTATTTTATATTGTTACACCTTGTGTGTTGAAGATTGAGAGGAAGTGAGAATTTTAAGAGAAGAATTTGTTGACAAACATTCGGAAAATTTTATAAATTTATAAAAAAACCCTTAAAATAATTTAATAACCATTAAACAATGTACTTATTGTATTTTATGAATATTTGTTGAGAAGAATAGACATAGACCCTATGTTGTTCATATGATGTAATCAGGAGTTATAAGTACACATTCTTGAGAGAAGGATATTTCATAAATTGGAGTTGATATTAAATTTTATATATTTTAAGTGGTTTTTATAACCTCATAAAGGTTACCTATGCATTGTATTGCATTACCTTGAAACTATGTTGTATAAACTCCAACACAGTCTTGTAGAAGTAAAGAAAACTCACATAGTCAATCATAGATCTTGATAGAAGGTTGGAGTAAAGGGGTAGAAATAATTGTGTTAATTTTATAAGGTTATATATATATATATATATATATATATATATATATATATATATATATATATATATATATATATATATACACACACATATATATATATATACATATATATATATACACACACACACACATATATATATATATATACATACTTTATTCAACCCTCAACTTGAGTTGAAATCTATTCTATAATAAAAGAGATCAAACTAACCCCTCTCAAGCCTGCACAGTCAGGCTTAAACACTATTCTAGGGCTTCAACACTTAAATCCATATTGTGAGGGATAGAATTAGTGAAAAGTGATGATTTTTGATGATAAGTTATGAACTTTTGTGTGCTAATATATTTCAATAGTTTTGAGTTAGTAAGGTATGGTTTGATATTGATAAATTTGACTATGTGCAACTCAAGGGTTAAGGAGGCCTAATAGACCTAAACTGAGAGCAAGAAAGACCTAAAAGAGTGATCAAATAATTGAAATAAAGATTGATACTTTGTGAAAGATAATAAATATATAGAGGGTATGGTAAAAGGTGAATAAATTTTTAAAAATCCATGGTACTCATCTATACAAAGTAAAAGAGCATAAAAAAAGTCTAGTAGGAGACCCTGCTAAAAAGGAGGATTTGTATGTGTGGTGAAGAGTTATGTTGAAGGATTTTATGGATTGAGAGAGAGAGATAATATAGGACTTTTTTGATCTTGACATGAATGAAAATAAATTTTATAGAGGTAGAGGAAACCTGAACCAGGTTTTTGAAGCCAAGTTACTATGTATTTAGTCAAAGAGAGGTGAGTTGAAAGTGCAAAGACTATTGTGTGAATGTAAACAAGGGTGAGTGGTAAAGAATATATTGAGTGAAGTTAATTGAGTGAGTCTATTTTCAAGTATACTTAAATACTGTAAAAAGGATAGAGAGATTTTAAGAGAGACATAGAGATTTGAAAACCAAAGGAGTAAGTAAAAATAAGACATGTAAAGAGATCAAAGCTAGGAGTCATTAGTAGAGGTAAGTGTAATGAATGTGATTATTTTTTCATCCATTGATAACAAATATATTGATGACCTCTACATCACTCATCATCAAGACATTTATAAATAGTCTTGGAAAGAAAAACTCAAAAAAAAATCTACCTTACACCAAAAGCCTCCAAAACTTATTAAGCATGTGCAACATGATCAATAATCCGATATACTCTCCCAATTGTTTTTTTATGATAATGATACACACTCCTTCAAAACATAACATTTGACCTATGCTCCTCAAAATGCATATTTTATTTAATATTTTCTTGAAAAATACATTTTAGAACACATATTTATTGAGTAAAATTGATTTCACCATTTTTAGCTTGGGCTCATGTGTAATTATAACTATATTATTTTTAACAATTCATTGAGGAACATACTAATCATCTAAAGTCTTCATATAGGCCTAATTTTATGTGATAGTAGTCTCCATTTTATCTAACTCACAACTCACTAGTGTACCATACTCATCCATATCATTGATGGTGGCTTTTATTTCTACCTATTTTTATTTGTATCCATCCTTAATCCTAAAAAAAATTATCATACCCTAATGGGTATATATTAGCATCATATTTGGAGGAAACAATAATAAATTGGTTTTTGAATCCATCCAACTCTTCCTTTTATTGTGTTTCCATTAGGTACCTAAGGGAGTATGCAAATAAATATCATGGATCCCCCGTGTTTTATGAATATTCCATACCATATCCTTGAATCCCTCCCTCTTTGTGGTTTTTTTCTAAATTTGTGCTGATGTCAATGTTTCATGTGCCATGATTTCTTCCCTTCTAACATTTTATGACTTTTTGTCTTTTATTAGTTTATCTCTATTATGCCCTTAACCTATAGTTTGTGTAGGGATATGTGTGGCTAAATTATGGATTATATACCTTTCATATTATAGTATTAAATTTATTTGTGTTCTTAGTATGTTCAACATATGGAATAATCATGGCCAAGTATAATATATATAAGAGGTAGTGGTTAGTCTTTTATGATCATATTATGAATTATACTCTTATTGAATTATTGTGGAGGTTCCCCCATTAAAGAAGATAATTCATAATTATCAATTATTTTTATCTTTTGTCAATTATTTTTGTGGATTTGATTATTATACTATTAATTTTGTGATATATTATTCCATTATTGCAAAACATTTAAGTAGTTTCACTACATCTACCACCTCCTCTATCTTTTTCCTATTGGAAAGGTATCATTTAGATGAAACTAATGTCTTGTAGTAGTGAAGGACTTAAATTATCTCTTTATTTCCTCCTTTATTTTCATGCACATAGTAATCCAATGTAGGATATCTCTTATCTTATCTTTTATAATGGGTGAGTCTTGCCAATATAACTATTAATTTCCCTTTTGGGTACTGTTGTAACATATTATGGGATACCCTATACTTTATTTTTTTTTAATTTCCTTGGCGATTAAATTTTTTTTTTGATATAGGATCCAAAAATGTCATTGAAGTAGATAAAGAAGCCCTAATGATCCCTAACAGACCTATTTATGTTTATGGTATTAATATTTGTTCCCTTCCTACTCCTTTAGTTTCTACACTACTCCCTTCACAACTTACCCCTAAGTCTTTATCCCATGTGGTTCTTCATTAATTTTATCTTCCTCATTTTTCTTCTCCTAGTAAAGATAAATCTTATTTAGGTATTTTTCATTAGACACCTTATTTTTTTCATCCCTTCTTTTTAGTTTTATTTGCATAGTTTGTTCCTCTTTTTTCTTAAGCTCTTATTTCCTCCTTATTTTTTATTTCTTCTTATTTATATTTTAATTTTAATTATTATTTTTTCTTATTTTTTATTATTTTTATTTATTTAATTCATCTTATTTCTACTTCTTCAACTCTTTTTCCCCCTATTTTTTCAACTATTACTTTTTTTGTTTTTTCTTGTTGTTGTTATTTTTATCTTCTCTACACCACTTGATTTCCCTCTTTCTATTATTTATCTTATTCAAAGTCTTGTTACAATATTTGAGTGGATAACTCTATATATTTCTTTGTATTTTCCCTTTCATCTTTTAATTATTTTTCCTATTCCTCCCTTTGTTTTTTTGTCCACCTCTACTTACTTCTAACTACATTTATTTATCTAATGTATAGGTTAATATATTCATTCTATGCTTTGAGTTTGGCTAATTGTATTAAATATTTATCAATATCTCTTTATATTTTGGTGACATATAATTTATTATATAAACATCTAGTAAAGATATCTCTTGGTATGTTTGTGTGGTTTTCTTTCATTCCTTTCTATTCTCTATGGTGTTAATTATTTTTCTCTAGAGGGTATGTGGTATTTTATTTATTATTTCATAAAGTGTGAACTTAGTAATATATGAATATTCTATTATTGATTTTATCACCTTATTATTCCTTTATTTATTTTTTATTTCATATATGTTCTATAATTTTAGTACACCTCCTTTTTTATGACATTTTAATAGTAGTGTTACAATTTTTGTAATTTATTGTCTAGCATCATATTATTTTTATTTAATTATTTATTTTTCATCACCATCACCCTATCTCTCTTTTCAAAGACTTTACCTAATGACTCAAATTTTGAATATTTCACTAGGCCTTTTCATCCTCCCTTCTTTGATTTCTTATGCAGTCATTGATTTTTTTTCATTTTCTTCTTCCATTTTTGAACTTCCCATAGTGATGAAATACTTATTCACTTACCTCCTTTCATATACAATAATTTTTTTTATTGTAATCATTGATTATTTGGTAGACACCTTAGGTTGATCCTTTTTTATTAATTATTTCCACCATTGAGAGACCTGCCCATCCATAATATATTTACCTTGTCTTCAAGGATTAGTTTTTAGTACCATTAACCTTCAATTCATCCTCTTGGAGAACCCTTAATATTCTTGAGTCTAATTTCATGTACTAATTTTGCTTGAGTAGTTGTAACTTCAAGGCTAAGGGTTTTGATGTGTAATGAACATCATAATATTTTTGAAATTGGTTTCTTGTCTTTCTCTTCTACTTTAGGGGTAGATTTTTTCATGTCTACCACTATGGTAATTTTTTCCATTATTCCTTTAATATTTTATGTGTTATAATAGGTAGCTATGGTTGGACACCATTTTCATGCACCAAACCTATGCTTATTTCATTCCATACCTTCCAAAAATCCTAATTAAATCTAGGTGTTTGTGACATCCTCATAATAATAAGAATGGTCATAATGTATTTAATTATCATTTTAATTGATTATCAAATTATTATAAGGTAGTTTTGTAATATGAGTGACCATTGGATGATACGGTTCTTTGTATGTGTTATCAATATCTATTAAAAACATTACCCCATCCTTATATTTGTCGACCATCGTATCCTATATTCAATATCTCCCATCCAACATGCTCTTTATTTTTTTCCAATGCATAATATCAAATGTGATCTCTCCTCGAGCCTAATTTTATTCCATATATTCTTTTACTTTTTCTAATTTGGACTTAGTTTGATATTAATCAATTACCCATTCTATTTCTAGTATTTTTTTTATAAAATACATTTCCAAAACCGAGGAGAAATTCATAGTAGAATATATGCTAGATTTTAGTTGCAACATGTCTTGGTTCTCTATCTCTAATATAGTATGATAAATATCTGTTAATCTCAAATAAATGTACTTGTGTAGATCTTAATTATTTTCAACACAATATGGGACTACAAAAAATGCTCCATAAGGGTCTAGATGTTGAAATTTAATTGAGTGCTCCAAACATGTAGGCATTTTAGTATTCTCATAAGGAATGACTTGTGGATTTTCCATGTCTCATGACCTAATTTTCTCATTATATCACATAAAATATTATAAATTATGCTTATATTATTATTTTGGTGAACTATTTATGATTTTGAGTTGAAGTGATTTTAACATGATATATTCCCCCTATTTTTAAAATTCATCTTGCTAAAATTTATTATTTTTAAAATAATAGATATTTCCCCCTCATTTATTGGTTTTACCTATTATGACCTACTTTTATGTTATCATTAGTGCACATTTTCTCATTTTGTATGTTTATTTGATTTTATATTTCTATCTTTCTTCCATCTCATCATTTATTCATATTTTATGTCATTCACTCATGTTTTATCCTACTTCATATCTATGATTTAAAAGATTATCCCCACCAACCATCTATTTTATTTTCTTACTTGTCCCACAATTGTTCAAACTAAGCCTCTAATTTTTGTTTTGTGAATGAGAAAGAGTTCATTTCACTTCCCTAGGGAAGTTCCCTTTGTGAGTTTTTGCTTCCTCTTTTCACCAAGTCATCAATTACTTATTTTTAGAATTAGTGCATGTGTGTGTGTGTGTGTGTGTGTGTGTGTGTGTGTGTGTGTATTTATGTATTCTATATATCTTTTCTTAACATTATTTTTAGGTATTATACTATGTTTTTAAATATATTTTTTGAATTTTTCTTAATTTTTTAATGTTATTTTTCCTTTTTAACCCTTTTTCCTCTAATTTTTCTAAAATATTTGTCTTTTCTTATTTTTCCCATACATATTTCTGACGCTTCCCAATTATTTATTTCTATACCTAACCTTAATGACATATAGTTTTCTTGGTACTCTTAACAAGGTATTTAACTAAATAGCTCCTTATTCATATATTTATTATACTATATATGGCTTGAATCATATTATCTTGAGTTTACCTAACTTTGTATATTTATATCATATAATAAGCCTTTACTTATTACCTAAAATTGCTTGATATTGATGTGGATGTCAAGCCATGATCCTTTTATTCTTTTATCTTGGGTTTGATTTTATGCTTCTATGAAACTTTTCTCATCCAATTTATCCAATTAAAATACTATCTCTTTCAGTGATTTAACTTAATTTTTATCTTTAATTTTATAATAATTTAAAACTAGGTAAAATAAAATCCATCAACACCATGGCTTAGAAACAATACACTACCTAAAATGGATAGTTTTTTAATGGGCCTTTTTAAGGTTCTGTTGTAAGCCCATAGTACCAAAATATTATTGTGTTCCAATTTATAGTATATGTATTTTTAATCTTTGTTATCCCTTTCTCCAAAACTTTTTTAAAGCCTTTGTAGTTTTGTTTTCATGGTGGATGATAAGGGTTACTCTTATTATGTGTAATTAGGAAATTCCACAACAATTCCTCATTTTTTTAATCACAAATTGCTTACCCTAGTCACTAATAATGTTGAGGGTGAAAAGATGTCTAGTTATAATATTTTCATATAGGAACTTTGTTAGAGTCTTTTTAATATAATATTTTGTTGGAATTTACTTTACATATATTTTTAGATACTTTGTACCAATTATTATAAACCATAGATTAATTTTCCTATCCATGTTATTATTGGGACCTATAAGACCAATAACCTAATTTTTTAATGATGTAAATCCTATTATAGGCCTTAATAAAATCTCATATCTTCATTTAATAGGCATACTCTTTGGAATATGTCACATTCCATTCTGCACTTATGTGTATATTGAAATAGTATGAGACACCATAAACTAGCTAGTGTTACTTTATTTAGTATCCCATCCTAAAAATCTAACCTTCACATCTCTTATATTTCAATTAATAGGCATACTCTTTGGCATATGTAACATTCCATTATGTACTTATGTGTATATTAAAATAGTATGGGACACCATAAACTAGCTAGTATTACTTTATTTATTGTCTCATCCCCAAAATTTGACCTCCAAAAACTCCATAATGGGTTTATATTAATATGTGGTTTATTTTGTGTCTCAAAACCACTCTCATTAATATTTAATCTCTAAATTTTAATGTATCACTTATTATATTATTTTAAATTGGAATTCTTGAGTCAACCCGCTTTTTTATATTTTACCATGTCTTTTAGGAAATTTGCCTATTATCATAAACTCATGTATCTTAAATAGTTATTCTCTAAGAAAAATCACCATTTGTGGGACCCTTATATTCTCATGTGTATGTTATTAATAAATTATTTGAACCATTACTAGCAATTTTTGGATTTACTAAAATCTTTACATCTCATTATTTAAATAACATCAACCATTAAGTTCTTCTACCTTTAATCATTGGTCATTTTACCAAATACTTCAATGGATCATGATATATATAAAATACAAGTTTGAAGATAGAAATAATGTCTAAAATTTTTAAGAGCATAAACCATTTCCAATGCTTCTTACTCTATGGTATAATACTTTACTTCATTTGTTTCCAATTTTTTTCTTAAAAATGTTATGGGGTAATCCATGTTCCCCATTAGTCATGCTAATACCACTCATAGGGATAAATATAATGTATCTACATGGAAATAATATATCTTCCAATTAAGAATACTAGAAATGGTTATTTTTAATCTTATATTTCAATATATCAAAGGCTTCTAAGCATTGTGGTGTCCACTCTATTCCTTGGTTGTTTATTTTCTTCAATATATTTTTAATAGGTTCACTAATTTCCACATCATTTTTAATAACCTATAGTGATACCCCATGTACCATATAAATATCCTAACATCCTTTTGTAACCTTAGCATAAATAAGTTTACGATAATTTTAATTTTCAATGGATCCACCATCAACCCTTATTTTCATATGATATTTCCTAGTGGTGATTTAAATTGTGTCATAAAGACACATTTATTCAAATTCAATGATATTCTTAGTTTCTTGAATATTTAAAAAATTAAATTGAATGTTTTTCATGGTAATTCAATAATATATAAACTTTCCAATCATCTAGGTATGCATATAGAAACTTGTGGATGAATTTTTATAAGGCATTGACCATTATAAAATTGAAAATATTTAGTACATTATTAAACCCAAATGACATCATTATAGACATGAAATATCTCCACTCAATTTCAAACAGTGTCTTTTTTATATCCTCTAGATTTATCTTCACTTGGTGGTAACCTAAGAATCCATAAGTGAATTAATAGATTTCTATTTCCACCATGTTTTTTTACTAATTCTTCATTGAAAGGTGTTGGAAACAAGTCATGCAAACATGACTTGCTTAATTATATATATTCAACACAAATACTTATCTATTTATTATTTTCATTTATGTATTACCATTAGACTAATCCAATCTAAATCTTTTATAGGTGAAAAAATATTTTATTCCAATATTTTATCCAATTCTTTATTAACTTTAACCTTTACATTGGGGTTTAGACTATAAGGTCTTTTCTTAACGGTTTAACATCTTACTTTTTTCACTTTTAATCTACCCTAACATCTCTTCTATTCATTTTTAAAAATTGAATGTTCTGGGGAACAAATACTTGTACTTAATTAATATCTCCAAATTTTCCCAATTTAATATTCTACATAATAATATATGATTTTTTATAATTTTGGATCTCCTTGGGTGGAAATATTTTATCCTCCTATGTTTATTATTTGAAAAAATTGGTTTTTATCCTCATCTATTCAATGAATTATCTTTATTCCTCTTCAAATTCTACTTTAAAGTTTTTTGGTCTAGCCTCCTCCATGTAAGAATATTCCTCTTTTTGGTGATGTTTCTACAGTAGACAAATTCTCTGCCTTTAGGACTTACTTATTTAAACATATTTTCCATCTATGTTAATGGTTATTTAGTCACTTAATTAATCATATTTATGTAACCAATGGGATAATAATCATTAATGTTTCTTAATAATTTATTTTCTCCTTATATCTTATAAAATGTTTGGACCATACTAGTATCTAAAATTAATAGAAAAGATTTTAATTTTGTTAGTATGCAACATACTCTTTTATTTGGGTCCTAGAAATTAAATGTCTAGCATAAATAATTTTTCAATTCTTCTCAATCATTTATACCTTTAATCATATTATGGTGCTTACACTAATCCATCAGTAATGTTTTTAGTGTTAAATAATTGTATTATACCCATAATATTTTAAATTTATTTCCTTTCTTAGCCCAAATTCTCTCACTTTTTTAGATGTGAAGTTTGGAACCATATATTCCTATCTATTTCATGATCTATTTGAATTATCCTTCTTGTTTGATATAACATATTTTTAACAAGGCCCCAATGGATCTCTAATTAGGTGTGTGCTCTTTCTGAGTTACCCACCATGTTGTGGCATTGATTATGAGGGTACCATAAATTAATTCAACTCTCATATTTTCTTTGGGAATACACTTACCCATGTGCTACATAATCATTTTCATTCCTAATACCACTAATTTTTCAAAATATTGAGTGAGAGGCTCCTCTTTCAATCTGAAAAAATATTTTTATTTTGGTATTGTATAAAGGACAATAGTTTCTCTTAGGGGTGATTGAGATATTATTCTCATGCACAAGAGTTTTGTCTCCCTTGTTTCTAATTTTTCATACAATTATGTTTCAATGTCTTCTTCTCGATATTTTTCTAATTATTTAATTTATTATGTTATCTAACTTACGTCATTACACTCAAATATTACTTTATATTAGGTGAATTTTTAATAGAATAACCCCTAGGTAAATTGGCATACCATATATATTAGTCATCATGCTATAAAATATTTTGTCTAGGTTGTCACCATCCCTGTTTCTAAGGGGAAATGTGCTACCAAACCATTTCCTTCAAATTATATTTCTTCATACTTGATAACTCCTTGATCAAATAATTTAAACCTTGTCCCTGTTTAGTGTGAGTGCACACGTATTGTATTAATTTTCAAAAAACCAAGTACATGAAAGGGTGCCTTTACTCCATTAACCCTTTTACATTGCAAACATTGGTTTTATAGATTTTACCCATGACTGGTAAAAGAAAATAATCCTATAACCAACTCTTTATGGGAAACCAACCCGTAAGGTAGTTCTAATTAATTAACTCAAAACATAAAAACTACCTAAAACTAAAACTAAAACTAAGTAAATTTATTTTATGGGGGTGTCTTTATTAAAAAGATGCATGCCCCATTAACAATAATTGTTTATTTAACCTACCAAAAAATATAACCTAATGTTAAGACTTTGGAACAAGTCCTAACAAACCCCCCTATGACCCAAAGTCAGGTCTTTAGACACATACCAAGCTTTTTTATAAATTTTTCAAATTTGATTCTATCAAGGGGTTTTGTGAAGATGTTAGTTATCTGATCGATAGTTGGGAAATATATTGGATCAAGAGATTTATTTTCCACCAAAATTCACAAATAATTGTATTTTACATCCATATGTTTTGTTTTGGCATGAAACATAGGATTCTTGGACATCTTGATTGCACTTTGATTATCAATGTATAACTGTGTAGGAGCAAACTGAGAAACCTAAAGATATTCAAGAATACGACATAGGTAAACAATTTCTATGGAAGCATCCCATGCTTAAATATACTCTAATTATGATAATGAATTTTCCATTGTATCTTGCTTCTTACAACACCAAATAATGACAATTGAACCCATATGCCTAGTGTATCTGGTGGTTGACACTCTGTCATCCACGCATCTACCAAAATCTCCATCACAATATCCAATAAGTTTGAAGTTATTATTGTAGTGGTATTAAAGTCCATATGTTTTCATTCCTTGAAGGTAATGAATTAATCATTTTTTCGCATGCCAATGAATTTTTCTAGGCTCATGCATAAACCTAGATAAAATTCCAACTAAAAATGAAATAGCGGGCCTAGTAGACATCAAGTATATCAAACCTCCCACAAATTTTATGTATGTGGTGGCATAAAAAAGGCACTACTATCATACTTAGACAACTTCAAGTTACTTTCCATGGGAGTGAGGGTAGGTTTGCAATCACTCATGCCAAACCTATCTAATAACTTAGAAATATACTTAGTTTGTGAAATAAAAATACTATGCTCTTTTTCAGTTACCTCTATGCATAGATAGTAGTGAATAAGTCCAAGATATATCATCTCAAACCCATTTTTTAATTCCTTCTTCATAGACTTGTTATGGTTTTCATCATTACCTGTGATAAACAAGTCATCAACATAGAGAACAAATATCACCATTTTCTTACCCTGCACTCAAAAATAGAAAGTATCATTAGATTCACTATGATGAAAACCAATAAATTTCAATTATGAATCCATTTTATCATACCAAGCCCTGGGTGCCTGTTTGAGCCCATACAAAGATTTTATGAATTTACACACTTTGTGTTCGGCACCCACCTATTCAAAACCCTGAGGTTATTTCATATATACTTCTTCCTACAAATAACCATTTAAAAAAGCACTTTTAACATACAATTGATGTAGTTTCTAACCATTTTGTGATAATAAGGAAAGTACCATATGAATAGTGTGCCATTTGGTAGTTTTTGTAAATGTTTCTTCATAGTCAATACCTTCTTGTTGTGCCTATCCTTTTGCAACAAGTCTTGCATTATGTTTATCAATGGAGCCATCTAATTTATACTTAGTCCTATAAACCCATTTACATCCTATGGGTTTAACATGTGGAGGAGGATTAACTAGAACCCATGTGTTATTGCTAAGTATGTCATCATACTCACTTTTCATTACCTATTACCAAACATGTTTAGTAGATGCCTCCTCAAAAGTGGATGGCTTAAATGAAGTAATAACAACCATAGCATAGTTTACCTATTTTAAAGAATTTTTTGGCCCTATTAAACCAACTGCATCTATGTTCAAGTTATAAAAATTACTTTGAGCCCATTTTGGATACTTAGTCAAATTATTAAAATCAAGGACTCTAGAATTCTCATCATGTGCATCATTCAAAGGGGGACTTAGAGAATTTTCAACAATTTATAAGTCATCAACCTATGAACTTGTAGATGAAGGAGAGGAAAGTGAAGGAATTTGAGTCTCCTACCACAACTTCAAAGAGTTATCCCCATTATTCAAACCCTTATCTCTTTTTGTATTTTTCCTCTCTAATCTATCAAGTTGAGAATCAATCTCTATAGTATTCATAGTCCCAAACTCATCAAATATTACATCTCGACTCACTATGAATTTTTCTATATCCTATGTAAGAAAATAAAACCCCTTTTTATCTTTAGAATAACAAATAAAGATGCATTTTTAACTTCATGGTTCAAACTTAGTTTTGTGTTTAATAGGAACCAAAGAAAAACAAAGACATCCAAACACTTTCAAGTGTTTAACTTTTGGTTTAAACCCATACCATGCCTCATATGGAGTTTGTCCCAAAGGTGCAATTGTGGGGGACCTATTTCTCAAATACACTATAGTACCAATGGATTCTACCCAAAACTTATCATCAAGTTATTTATAGTGAAACATAGCACATATTTTACCCTCTAAAGTTCTATTCATATGTTTAGATACTCCGTTTTGTTATGGAGTATAAGCATTACTATATTGTCAATGAATGCCATGTTCTCAAAAATAATCTAAAAATTCATTTGAGGTATACTCACCTCCATTATCTAAATTAAGAGTGACCAAATGTGAACCTATTTATTTTTTGACTAAGTGTAACCAATTAAAAAACTTAGCAAAAACTTCAGATTTATTTTTCATAAAAAATACCCAAGTCATCTGAGAAAATTCATCAATAAACAAGACAAATTATCTACACCTACCAATGGATGACTTTTTCATGTCACATACATCACTATGAACTAACTACAAACACCTGTTAGCTCTCTAGGATGACTATTTAGGAAAATTTTCCAAATTTTGTTTGCCCAAAACACATGACTCACAAAGAATACTATCTTTGCAAAAAGTGGGAAACCAACTCGCCATACCATATCTCTACAAATACACTAAAGAGTGGATATTCAAATGTTTATAGTGGAGATGCCATAACCACTATGTAGACATAGTACCTGTACCTATGTCAACAACTACCACAAGTTCTATAGTGGGAAGAAGCACTTTAAAACGCAATCTAACCGAGTTTCCATCTTCATATCCTATATACATTGTTTTATAATCATCCTTCACTGAATTGATGTAAATGAGCCCATTTTCAAGCACAATTTGATAACCTTTCTTTCAAATAGTTACCAAAGAAGGTAAGTGTTTCTTCAATGTGGGAACATACCAAACATCCTCCAAGTATTTTATAGACCCATTAGGAAGAAGAATCCAAATAGATCCAAGTCCTATTGGTGTATGGATAGACTTATCTGCCAAGGCAACTGGAGAGAGAGAAGCTTCCTTAAAATACCAAAATAAATCTCTCCTAAATTTCATGTGTTTGGTTTCTCCTATGTCTAAAACCAATACATTTGTGACCTCATCTCTAGCCTCATATTCAATATAATAAATGTGCCCCAAAGTAGTGAATGCAAATTCATGGGCAACATTACTAGACTCATCATATTCATGATTAGCATACGGAGTAGAGTTAGACTTAGTCACTTTTGTGGCCTCTAAATTTTATCAAAAAGAATCTTACATTGTGAGGCAATGTGACCAAATTTTCCACATCTATGACACTAAATGTTTGATCTACCTTGACCTCTACCCCTATATGAGTTATGACCACATCCTCAATCACTTGTTTCATGTGAATTTGATTGGTTATATTGTTGGTTATTTAAATAACCCCTACCTCTATTTTGATATTTTCCTCCTTTATAACCTCGACCCCTTCTATAACTATTTCCTCTATTGTTTGGATGCCCAGATGAAGATGAACTAGGCTTTGACTCTAAAACATGGGCTTCTTTAGTTTTCTTGGATTTATTAGGTAAAGAGAGGTCATGTTGGATTATAAAATCATCCAAATTATTAAATATGATGCCTGCAATATTTTCAGAGACATGCAACATTTCAAAAAAAACTTATAGGACTTAAGTAGCCTTTTCAAAGTAGTAGTGACTATGAGGTCATCGTCTAGTTTTCCAAACCCAACCTTAGTGTACTCAGTAGTGATATTTTTCAACTTAGACATATATTCTCCCATATCACCATCTTAATCTAATGATAAAATAAACAACTTCATATGAATATCTATCCTTTTATGCTTAGGTTTCTTATCACACAAATCCGATAATGTTTTCTATGCAGTGTAACTATGAGAAGAATTTTCAATATGAACATAAGTATCATGAGTATAACAACATTTAATTAGAGATAAGGCCTTAGAATCATGAAAATTAAATGCATCTAATTTATCTTATTCTATTGGTAATGTGGGTTTTTCATTCTTGACAATATCCCATAGCTCATTAAAAACTAGTGAAGCCTCAATTAGTCATTTCCAATCAAAATAATTGGAAATTGTTAATCTATCACCATCTAAAGTAAGTTTTGAATCTTAAAATTTTTGAAATAAAAGAAAGTTTAATATATAAAAGTGTGACAAAATTCAAAAGAGATGAGACAAATATCACACTCACTGCACAAGACACTGCTTCTATGGGTTTTTTCACTTAACCTCCAAATAGAGTAAAAAAGAAAAACAAGAATTTTTGATGGGTTTTTCACTTAACCTGACCAAAAATAAATTGATTACACCCTTATTTCAACAAATTACTTGCTTATTCCACCAATTACACCCTTATGTCACCATAACAATGTAAAAGAAATAGAATTTAATTCCCCTTTTTTTTATTTTTAAAACAACACTATACAATAAGTATGCTTTTCACAACTTTCAAGGCATACAAAAAGCAAATTAAAAGGGAATATTCCTTTTACAAAAAGTATGTTCGAAGACAATCTCTTCCAAAAAGAAGGGATTTGAAACCTTGACCTCTTCCTTGCAAGCTTCTTACAAAATAACTTTAACCAATTGCTCTAAGAGCACTTTCAAAATGTAATACTTAGAAACTTGTACTTATGCTAGATTTTGTCTATGAGGGAAAAAAAATTACATGTATGTAAATAAATCCAAGATTTTTCCTTTTTTAACCTTCTCAACCAAACTTCTCATGTGGGACCCATCTAAGACAATTTTTTTATAACCAAACTTTAGAAACATTAAAAAAATTGCCTAAGTTTATTCCAGCACCATTTTTGCCTAGAATGCCATGGCAACTCCTGCAACCTCTTTCTGCACCTACTTTCACTCCATGTGGTCGTACAAATCTATACATGTAGTATAAAATTGGTTTTGGTTGAGTTTAACAATTTTTTGAGGTATTTTTTTGCTGGAAATGGTTTCAAATTTTAGCCAGGGCATTAAAAGGCCATACAATTGGCCGTACAAATCAAAAAAATTGCCAGATTTTCTGTTGAGGATTTAAAATAGGGGTTTTAACTAGATTTTTAGGTGTTTTTAGATTCAAAAGGGCTGAGAATTAATGTAATCAACAATCGCAGCCATGGATGAAAATTACAGAGGTTTTCAATGTGGAAACGGGCCGTATAAGTTTATTTCTTCCAAAAATTAATGAATTTAATAACATTTAAATGCTAAGAAATTCATTGTTAATGCCAGATGAGGATTTTGAATACAATTTAATGGATCATGAATGGCCAAATTGACTAGATGGTCATATAAGAGAAATACATAGGCTTAAATGCAAAAATATTTGAAAAATTAAAATAATTTAATAATTTTTCAAACTTTTGGCATTACATTTAAACTAATGAAAAATTTGATTGATATGGCATACCTTATTTCATGCCATTTGATTTCTCATAAATTTAAATTTTCACCTTGCCTTCTTTTGAATTCACCAAGCTCCCATTATTCATCATGATAGACAAAACCAAGCTCTGATACCACAGATAACTCCTTGATCAAATAATTTGAACCTTGTCGCCACTTAGTGCGAGTACACAATTATTTTAGTAATTTTCAAAAAACCAAGAAAATAAAAGGGCGCATTTACACTGTTAACCCTTTTACATTGAAAATATTGATTTTATAGATTTTACCCATGACTGATAAAACCAACTAATCCTATAACCAACTTTTTATGAGAAATCAACTTGTAAGGCAGTTCTAATTAATTAACTCAAAACATAAAAACTACCTAAAACTAAAACTAAGTAAATTTATTGTATGGGGGTGTCTTTATTAAAAATATGCATGCCCTATTAACAATAATTATTTATTTAACCTACCAAAAAATCTAATCTAATGTTAAGACTTTGGAACAAGTCCTAACAATACTTAAGTATAAAAATCACATTATAGTTTATAAATCATTATATATTTAATAACACTAGATATCATGTGTTTGCCTCATATGGGTCTACCACCTCAAAATTTACTTTTGTTTAATCCCCATAAATCTTACTTATAATTATAAGCACCCCTATAGGCTATTTTTGTGTAACACCCACCATAGATATATCATAGGTGGTATATTGTAATGGAAGCTGACCCAAAGCTTCTCAAGTGCATCTAGGCAATAAATTGATGTTTACCCCCAAATCCAACAATTCATCTTCACGTCAATCAAAATAGTTATTTTATTCCTTTTGAGGATAGTTATGAATAGATTTTTCTTCTAGTTTATTATTTTCATTGTCCACCCTTATAGATCCATTTTCTCAATATTTTTTATTCTAGTATAGAAAAATTTGTGTTAATTTCTCCAATGACCCTTTAGATTTAATTAATTTAAGCATATTTTTTTAATTTTGTATTTTTTCTTCCTCAAAATTGTCTTTCTCAAAAAAATTTACTACTCTTATATACTATAATATCATGTTGATGGGTTGTATGATAATCATCAACACTATCATCCTTTGATTCATCTTCTTTTAACTCAACTACCTTTTATTTTACTTTTCCAATATGTGTACCTCTTGAAATTATTGTCGCCACTCATAGATTCTCATCCTAAGTCATTATTCCTATATTATTTCCTTTTTTCATTCCTTTATTCTCATTCAATACCTCCTTAGTGAAATAATTTAATTATTCCTCTTTATTTTCTAGGTTACTTATTTTCTTAATGTATGGCACCTTTCTATGGGTTATGATGTCCACAGTATTTTATTTTACATTTTTGTCCCATTTTTTACCCTAGTTCATAAGTATTTGCGTGACCATTATTATTGTCTATGCATGTGTGTGTGTGTGTGTGTGTGTGTGTGTGTGTGTGTGTGTGTGTGTGTGTGTGTGTGTGTGTGTGTGGGTATGGGTGTGTGGGTGTGTGGGTGCATGTATATGTATATGTATGTGTGTGTTTAAAATGAAAATTAATCATGATTTATTTTTTATGAAAAAACTACATTAAATGTATGTGTGTGTGTGTGTGTGTGTGTGTGTGTGTGTGTGTTGAACATCAAAATTAATCATGATTTCTTTTTTTATGAAAAAAACCACATTTTATGTGTGGTTATTCAATATAATTCCTGGTTATATGTCACATCTTTCCACACATTAACATGTAATAGGTGAATATATTTATTGGACCATATTCATCATTGATAAATTCATTCATATCCTTCTATAGATATACCTTTTTACCCTTATTTCCACTTCTCATAAATGCCTTACTTGTTATTATAGTATGCATTTGGTTAGGTCTAAGGTGTCACATTTGTGTGTGGGGCTACAATATGGTATGTAGGTTGTGGCTAGAACTCCACATAATATGGTCGTGGTGAGGTGTAATTTTTTATAGTTGGTATTATATAGTTTGATCTCACACTATCATCTTATTGAGATCATCCATTACATCATGTCCTTGACATTTATAGTTATAGTGTTTGAATGATCTATAGGTAGTAAAATACATGAACTAGTTATTATATGGGGTGACATCCATTAATGCACACATTTTAAGGCTATTATAAATATGTTATACATATTTTAAAATTAATTATTTCTTTGTATATTAGTTTTTATATTAGGTGTGTCATCCCCACTGTAATTGGAGTTTATCTAACTACCACCACCCTCTATGCCATTTCATAATGTCAGAACTTTATCCTGGAGTGTCCTTATAAAAAAACATTATACATAATTTTTTTTCCTTACAACACATCATTTTAGTTTTGAATAGGTTCATTCATCTTATTTTGTTTGTATTTCATTTTTTAGCCTCATTCAAGCCAACTCTTGCTACATCTTTTCTATGCTTTCTTATAATGAAAATTTTGTCTCTCTTCACCATAACTATGGTTCTATCATAAAATCCATCTATAATGATTTTGTAAATGTGGTAATTACATTTCCATACATTGAGGATCTTAGATATGGAACTAACCCATATATGAACCTTGCCACCCTTTTTTCTCATTATAGGATTATTTTAATTTCCTTACTATAGTGTTGAACCTCTTGTCATAGTATTTTCCATTTCTCCTTCATTCTATAGTAACTCTCTCATATTAATAATTATAATACTAGGTGCATATGGAAATCATAAGTGTTTATTTTAATATTTTTAAAAAAAATACCCATGTTTTATTATTTATAAATTTGCTTTCATGTACCATTTTAATGCCTTATCTCTCAATGTACCCACAAAATTAGATAGTCTATTGTGTTCATCCACATTGATGTGACATATCCAATATGATTCTAATAAAAAATGATCATTTGAATCCTTATTTTATTTTTAAAACCACAAAAATGTCATTCTATTTTTGGCCATTTTCTATGTTGATGTTTTTGGAATATTATTTTTTATGTTGCTACTTTGATTATTTGTGCTTATTTGACTTATTCGATTGTAACTACTAGTTTTTTCCTCTATATTTTAATGCTTATTATGTTTATCTTTCCTTACCAATGGTGTACTCTTTCCTTCATCCCTTTTCATATCTTTAGTGAGTATTTTTTTACTAATATATTCTCTTTTCTTCTTTATATATTCATTAAATGATTTGTAAATATCTACTTCTTATCCTACATGTACATATTATTTTTTAAATAACTTATGTCTTATAAATCAAAATGTAACAAGGGATATAGATTGGTCTGAGAGGTTTATGTCTTCCAAATGTCTCTTCTTATTGTGGTTTTGTATTGTGTCATTTATTATTATCTCATTTTATTTATTTTCATCATCCTTATCTTCTACTTATACATGTTCTTATTCCTAAACTTCATTAGTTTTAGTAACTAATATTTATCCTCCTTTATTAATTTCCTCATCATTTTATTCTATCTCATTAATTTTGTCTACTATGCTAAATTCTACTTCATTTCTCTTATCTCTACTTATTGTAGTTTTTTTATCATATTATCTCTCTCTATTGTTCATGATTTTGTCTTCTCTTATACTCTCTATTCTACAGTTTATTCTTTTTTATCTTCTACATCTCCCAATTCTATTCTTTCTTGTACATTTTATATTTCTTCTTCCACTTCATATATAATTTCTAATTATTATTTTTCTTCTCATTTTCTTTCCTACACAACTATTTTAGTATCTAGGATACATTTTCATTCCTCCTAATATTCCACTCCCATGGATGAGATCATCCCCTTCATTATAAATATCATGGCTAATTCCTACAAATTTTTTTTTCATTTAACATATCACCATCATTGGTGTCATATGTAATATCTCCTCCAAAGTAAATTCTTATCTTCTTTCCTCTATATACTCTTATCCTAAATTGATCTATGTTAATTTTATAGTTTTAGTTTGATCTAATTTTAGTGATATATCTTGGCTACATGATTTATCAAGACTTATTTGATATTTAATGAGATAATAAATATTAGTGATAGATGAAACTCTTTTATTTTAATTTTCATTTTCATTTTCATTAATATTTTTTCTAAACATTCTATCTTATTTTTATTTCCTATATTTTCCTCTTCTTTATTCTATATTATCCTTTTTCTTTATTTCATATTCTAGTCTTACTTTTATAACTAACTTAATTTTATATTTCCAATATCCTTATTCTAACCTCCTTATATTAATCTCCTTTAGTTTTTTATCATCATTTTCTTGCCTCTAAATTATTTCTCGTTTACCCCCTCAACCATTTAAACTAGATATCTTAATAAGTTACATCTAGTTAAGATACCCCCCTCCTTTTGTTTTCCATCCCTTAAGTTCATGTGACCATAAAGGAATTATTTATTTCTTGTGATTAGTCCCTTATCCATGAATAGTTTGAAAATAAGGATTTATAATATTTTGATGAATCTGCATCTAGGTTTGTCTAGAAGTTAAATCTTTATGGCATCAAATCTTATCCACCCTTTAATTTCACAAATAATTATAAATGAATCTAAAGTGTTCTAAAACAAAAATTCAATATCTCTTTTCCATAGCAATTTCCTCAAGTTTTTGTAACTTATCCACAATCCACTTGATAAATTTATATATCCATAGTATATCATATTCTATAGATTTTGATTTTATTAAATTATAAAGACACAAAAAATATTCAAATATACTAAAAATAATATCTAGTGTTATATATAAATTATATTTTGTTACTGGAAATAAATCACCAATACATTTGGTTGTGTGTAAAAACATTTGAACATATTATCTCACCACTTTTCTACCTCTAACATTGTTGGCTTATTAAAAAATAATGGATACTCTTCCATAGACATTTTTTATCTAATAATTTGTGTGGTACCACAAAATTTTGATATGAAATTAGGCACTAGACACCCCATTTTGTCCCCAACCATGTTCCAACTGGACTTCAGATTGATTTGTACAAAACAATGCAAATTAAACCTATAAATCATTGAATGACTCAAATTTGTCTACACATCAGACATTAGTTCTCATTATTGTGTTGATGCATCCCTATTTTGGGTATATCCTATATGTATCAGTAACCTCTCACGGATTCATCTCCAGTTAACTTGAGACCTAGTAAGTTTACAATTTAGACATTCAACCCATTAATTGGTGAACTTAAATAACTCCTAAAGTGCAAAAATGCTAAGCATAATGAATTAAAAAAGTAAATAAAATAAAATTATTAAGTGAAATTTTCACGTAATTAGTGAAAATGAATTTTTTAAAAAAGAAATTCCAATAAAAATGAGGTCATGATGATGTCATCATCCTCAAAGTCAAAGAATTAGAAATATCTCCCCTTAAGACTTAAATTTAGAAATGGAGAACCATACTTAATAAATGGGATCTCTATCCAAAATATTAATTACTTGTCTACTCCTTAACTCAACTAGGATTAATATAAACTTAACTACAATTAAATCTAACCTAATTTCACTTAGGTTAGAGTTAGTTTGGAAGGCTATAAATACAAAGCTTCACCCATTGTTCAACAAACATTTTTTTTGTAAGGTTATTATGATAAAATACCTTCAAGAAGTTATTTTAATGTAATGTTATTATGAAAAAATACATATACAGAACCTCTTTCTAGTGTTTTAATTCTCATTTGTTGAGAGAGCGCCAAGCCAAATCCAAGCCCAACATTGCCAAGGTGATAAGGAAAGATGATGCAAGGAACACCACTACTAAATATTGTATGATCACACAACTGAGCACATCCATCCATGATCAAAATATAACTCTTTATCTCAAGGAAAATAAATATTGTTTATTTTATCTTCTATTGATATTTACTTGTATTATTCTCTTTTTTATTAATTTTTTAGGCTTGAAGTGTTAGTTTTATTAGTGTGTTTTTATTTGGTTTTAATCATACTAACATAATACTAATCTTCACTATTATATTCTTATTGATCAGAATATTATCACTTAATTTTTCACACTTGGAGAGGTATTTCAATACTTATCCAAATTAAGTGGAACATGGGATTACCCCTAGGCCTCTGGGTTACCTTTAGTAGAGGTAAACCTCTAGACTGAAGGGCTATCTCCCTTAGTTTTTATATTAAATCTCATCACCTAGACTACTAGATCACTTCAAAGAAAAGGGAGAGGAAAAACATAAAGAAAACATATCCTAAATAGGTGATGCATAAATTTTAACCTAAAAACTTCCAACCAATTCCAAGTAAACCTTAAACATAATCCTAACCTGAACCTGCACTAATCCAAATATACATATTGCATGAGTGTTTCTCATGCAGGTTTATGAATTAAACTTAAGCTAAGAAGACAAAACACAAGGTCATGACTTAACACTATTGAAGATAAAACTAAATAAACTCATGAAACACTTGATTATAACACTTAAAGAGACCTAAAATAGACTTTCAAATCTGAATATGAATGCAAACAAGGACAACATGCTAAGGAAGAGAACCTACCACTTAACAAGATCAACTAGTTAACAAAAACATTGAAATAACTCATCAATAAGGTAAAACAAACCATTATTTATTTCTCAAAGGCTTCAAATGAGCATGGATTTTACATACTTAGGTGGAGGATACATTTTGAAGGCAAAGTGGCTCAATATATAGAGAAAGTGAGAGAGAAGAGAAGGGTGTAGGATAGAGAAGGTAGACAAGTGTCATTTGAGTTAAAATAAGAATAAGAGTTAGGAAATAACTTTAAAAGGTCTAGGATGCCATGTTTATCTCCTCTAAATATTTTTTAGCTCTCCAAGTGGCATGGGAGTTGAAAAGCTTGTTTGACACCTTTACTAGCTTCTTGAAACTTCTCTTCTTCTTGACATGTTGAAGGACAAGTGGCCTTATTGGTGGTCATATCATTTTATAATACCTATTTAATCTAATCTTGACACCTATCAACTTATCCTAATAGGTTCTCTTTGACACGTCACATCTTAATCCTTCAAGGTGTCTAGAGGACTTTTCATCTCCTTAGGTCTATTTTTCACCTAGGTGTCAAAACTTGGTTTTATTTATTTTAGATAGACCAAAATTCATTAACATAATATTCATAACATATTAGACCTATAATAATCCATTTTTAAGCCTCAAACTAGCCCCAACCATTTGTTATACACCAAAATCCCCAAATAGGCCTTCTTGCTTGAAGCCCTAAAATAGTACAAACCTCCTTGTGTAGATAAAATTCCATATGATGGTGAAAATATAAGGGCATATTATTTTAATCTCTATGTACTTATAGTTATATATTCAATTTCATTCTCTAAGAGTTAGTTGAGATGTCCTTTTCAACCCTTTTTCTCTCCTAACTTGGCCTCAATTAGGCCTCCATACCAAGAGATTGAAAATTGATTCTACATGATCCCTACATGTTATAAATCCCCAAAAACTATTTTATTCAATTATAAATCATATTACCCTACCTCCATGGTAAATTTCAAGTTATGAATCACTATATAGACTTTTAAAATAGTAAAAACTAGTCATTTTATCCTTAATCTATATGCTTTTGTACAATAATGTGTCAACCAATTACATTGAGTAATGATCACGGGAATATTAAACATTTTAAGGGTGGTTTGGAAGTTTTTCTAGTTTATTTTAAGGCATAAATATTCATTTCTCTCTCATTGGGTCCTTATGTCTCTCCTAGATAACTTGAAAGTGACTTGGGTTCTTAAGGATGACTCATAAATATGGATGTATGAATCCTACAAAAATTTACACAAAATGGAATTTAATTATGTTATCAAACTTTACCTAAGATACCAAGGTCCCATGCAACATGTGTGATTTGTACTAAGCTAGAGAAAATGACTTTGTGGGTTGTAAATAAGCATTCTATGAGATTTGAGAGAATAAAGGTCTATTGGTGCATGTTTTGAGTTATTTATGATCTCAAATTACCTTAATGAGGTCTAAAATATTATTTATAACCTTTTTCAATATCTATACAACTTCTTTATTTCATCAAACCTCTGTTAGATCTCAATGTTTTAGGCATAGTGTTTATACACTAAATTGACTATCATACCCTAGTTCATGATAATCTCTCATTTATATTTTTGTTAGATGGTTTATAACCCATGTATTTTCTTATATATTTTTCACAATATTATGAAGTTCCTAATTTCATCTCAAATCTAACTTATTCCACTTCACTGCCCATCATCTCTTAACCCTGACTAGCAAGCCAGAGTATGCAATAGGTATATTTAGGACTGAGCAGAGACTACCAGTGCTTCCATTAGTTTCTTGAGCCTGATGTTTTGATGTTTTATTCTAATCATATTTCAATAATACTCAATCACTATACTCTCTTATGTATTTTTATATTCATTCTAGCCATCTTCAACACTTACCATTTTCCATGAATAGGCAAAATTGTATATTTCATGCATTAACTCAGTGGGTAGAGTTTGAGTGTTTTCCATATTTAATTAAAATTATCATATGGTATTATGTAATAATTAGTGAAAACATTCTTAATAAATATCTACATAACTTCTACCAATCAAATAACCTCATTATCCATGAGTGGTAGATAGGCTTGTTGAGGACTGTGTTGTAGGTAACTATCTTTTATGACCCATGTGTCTTTGCTCACCTATTTATAACTCCATATTTCTTAATGAATTAATAAAATAATTTATTTATGACATTAAAAAACCTACATACAAACCACTATATCAAATCTTAGATAGACCTTTGTTACCTATATAGGCCTATAGGTGAATGTAGGTGACTATGATTGCATTTGGCATTAATCTACAGTCTAGTGTTCTTGGAGTCATTTTTTCCATACTAAAACTACTCAATATCTTGATGTGTTCTTAGT
This sequence comes from Torreya grandis, assembly GCA_037957365.1. Lineage (NCBI taxonomy): Eukaryota > Viridiplantae > Streptophyta > Pinopsida > Cupressales > Taxaceae > Torreya > Torreya grandis. The sequence goes on along the minus strand of JARHVA010009322.1, from coordinate 220,678 downwards.
TAATTGAGACCTCCATTAAATATTTGAAACCTTTAATCTTTGTTTTTCATCAATATACTATCTCAAGACAAAATTAGTCTTCTCAATTGGTTGACTGTAAGTGTTGGTTTGGATAAACATGACTATGTAAGGTGAATTAATATTTTAAGACAATTTTTTGGTCTATTTTTTGATCTCAATGTCTTATGATATTCAATATCCTTCAAATATTTCACACACTATCTCAAGACTATGGATATTTTGAGACACTTATGCAATCTATAGGTGATTTTTAGGACAACTAACTGTGTTTGAGGATCATGGCCTTTTATGCCTCTAAGATCAATATTAAATATTTTTGAATTGCCTTGTTTCATTTTTATTGATGTATCAAGTCTCTCTTACTCTCTTCAAACCTCAAACTCCATCACCATTCATTGTTCAAAGCACACATTTTCACCTAGTTGACTATAGGTGACTACTAAGAAGACCTAACTAAGGGATTTTAAACCTATCAAGGTCAATCTCTAGGTATCTTGATGGATTTTATCTATTTTTTTGGGTCAAACATATATAAAAATCCTATAATTGTCTTGTAATTCACCATTATTCAATATTCAAGGCAAATCCTTCCTTAGCTATAGGTACTAGCTTAGAAAGTTGACTCTATATATGGCCTTGAATTAGCCTTTTTAAGTAGGTCATGATATATTAAAGTCTTTAAAATTATCTAAGGGGTTATTTCTCACTTCATTGTAAGTTTAGATATTATCTCAAGGTCTCTTCAAACCTTGTTGTTTTCACTACTTGCACATAAAACATTGTAGATCTCTTTAGGTTTGTTATCTTGTCATCTTACCATCTCTTTAGGTTTGTTATCTTGTCATCTTACCACCACTTGGCTCAGTTTCTTTAAATACCTCATTAACCACATAACTTATTCAATATTTAATTATCACCATACTCCATGGCTAGGAAACCTTCATCAAACATTGGGAAGATAATCTTCCATTGAAGTTGTAGACCTACATCATTGTAGGTGACTAGTCTACAACTTTGTGATTTGGGAGTTTAAAAAGTACAAAAATGTCAATATAATTACAATAATATTATCACCAATGTATCAACACATTATACAGGAATTCATAACTCTCAAACTCTTTGGAAAATACATTCAAACTCATCAAAACACCCTGTTATGTAGAATGCATATAGCATAGTCCAAGATGATGAATGGAGATGCAACCAATTTAAGGATTGTATGGAATACTATAGTTTTTAAAATATATTGATGGGTTTAAGAGATATTATAAAATAATTAAGAATCATTTCAATGCACCAAAACACTTAGTGAACATAAAAACTCAAAAAAATTCAGAGTCACTTTCAAACTTCTCACAATAACCACTTTTATTGACAAAAATACATCCACACATTCCAAGGAGATTAGTGAATGTGTGTGAGGATATAAATCATCTAAATAATAAATACAAATATGTTCATACAGCCATGATCTCACATTTTACACTAGAATTGATCTAAACTTAGCCTATGTGGTTTTGAGCTCTCAAAAAATAGTCTAGGATATAAGTGATTTTTCATAAACATAATATAAAAATATAATAAAAAATTATTCAAATTAGAAACCCATAGGGTTCCCAAACTTTTTCCAAAATTTCATCCCCTAAATATACCTTTACTACATGTACCATTTGCTTGAAGTTTGCCTTCACTAGCTTTTGAATGAAGCAATGGGAGAGAGAAGAATATTTATGAAACTTTGAGATTTCAAAATTCATTCCAAGATTTTTTCTAGATTTTATAATATTAAAGGATTTTCTAAAGTTATTTTCACTTTATATGACTTCCAAAAGTTTGTATAACTTCTCCAAATCCTCAAAGTGGTATTGAATTTCAAGAAACTAAATTTATTATACTTCCTCTGACATATTTGATTGTCGATTAATTGATCCCAACTCATTGTTGTGTGTGTGGTATGAATTTTTAATTTATGTAACTTTGTCACACATTAGAGTTAGCCAAAAAAAATTCATGTATTTTAACCCCCTTCAAGCTAGAAAATGAACTTCATACATCCCAAAACTTCATGAAATAATTTGAAAAGGTGTCTAACACATGAAATGATTTCAATGAACCTCTAATCACCTATTACACAACTTGACCATTTTTATATATCAATGACATCCCTAAACCACTATATTACTTAAATATGAAATTACCTTAACTTCTCCAAACTAACCTCAAACAATGCTAACAAGGTTAAATGAAGACTCTTAGGGACCATATAGGGTATGACATGATCACATAACAAGACTATGAAAGTTTCAATATATAGTGGGTGACCTAAATTTATCTTGGGGTTGAATTTGGTCAACACACACTATGGAAAAATTTATATGGATCCTTGAGAAATTGGTTAGATCTACTATTACATGGGTTGGGTATTAGTGGGAATTGGTGATGTTTCTTATTCATTGTATTCATAAATTAAATTTGAAGTGAATATATATTTTATGCATATATATAACACATAAACTTAGTAGAGTGATTTCCTAAAATATCTATTTGAGTCATATATTATTAGATTTGTTACAATGCCAAAAATCTCTCTCACAATATATTTTTACTCTCTTACACCTATTATATACTATTTATCATATGCTCTCATATCACTATCATACCATATATTATATATTAAAATATTACATTATAAATACTAACTTGGTACCCCTATCTAGCCAATGGAAATGTCTCTATGACATGAATCTTATTAATTTGATCATCCTTGAGGTATTTCAAAACATTGTATGATTCTACAAATTCACGGAGTATAGAATCCATGTTCTTTCAAAATGTCATTGTATATAATTTTATGGCATGTACATACCTTCTATAGTATGTTTTCATTCTCATATTAGTTTTTTTTAGAATCATGTCAATAGAGTAGCACACTCAAATTTGTATAAGGTGTTGTAAACACTCATTTTGGTACAAGTACACATATGTCTAGTATCATTATATGTATATACCTTTTCATTGAGAATTGGACATCTAGTGACATAATCTATCATGGAACTCTTTGCTTCCAATTTCACTTGATTTACCTATCCTTTGGGCCTATGTGTTATGATTTTTTATCTTCATATAATGTATACCAAGAATACCTACCTATTTCTTATATTTTTTTATCTCTTGGACACTTGCATCCACCTTAGACACTATAATATACATTAGTGTCCACATTGATGCAATTGTCCAAGCTTAGCTTTTTTATCCTTTTTCATATCTTTCACTTTGTGACCATTTTTATCCCTCTTTGTCCATCACATGGTCAGGTTTTCATGCATCACTAGGTTATAATTCAAATTCAAAAGGTTCATATATATACAAAGTCCATAATCTAATTAAGATACCTAATAACTTAATAAGGCAACTCTCTAATTATAAAGTATTGTTTATTTCAAGCTATCAAATTTCACTAGAACACTAAATCAAATATCTAGAGAATTCAAAAGGTAAAATATATTATTGCATCACTTGTACCAAGGGTTACTAGGAAAATTAGCATATAGTCACACTATTAAAATTCCACACACATACATAGGAGGGAGAACCACATGAAATTTTGAGGCCTTCTTTAGAGTATTGGCTATGTAGGTAGTATGTTAAGGCTATCTCAACTCACATTACTAACCCATTTTTACTAGGTTAAAAGAGGTACAATTAAAAACAACTAGGGCTACTTATTATTTAGGTCTAGCACAAAATAAGACACATACAATGATGTAAAATAGTTATACATGTCACAGTGTAGGACTGATACAAATTTGGAACCATTCTTGTACATATCCTAATTGGACACTTGCGTTAAAATTAGACACAAGTGTTGACATTACTATCTCTGGTTGATACAACTATCTAATTGAAAAAACTAATTATAATACACAATGAATAAGTTCAAGATATTTAGGGTAGACCTATAATGATTTCTTGATCACTTTCATGATCTAGAATAGAATAACAAATAATATATGCTCTCTTTTATCCCTTAGTTACTTGATACTTGTTATATTTATTTCACATGCCTAAATGAGAAATATTATAAAAATATTGTATTACATTTGTAAAATATGAATAAATTTATTTCATTTAATTAATTTTTTTTCTTATGTTTCTCTTATGAATATAAATGCATTAGAACATTTTTTGAACCATCCTCTATTTATTGAACTAAAACCCTAGTTTTCATATTAGGGTTTTTTCCTTCTTTGAAATTTCATCTCTAATTTCTATAGTTTGTTTCTATATCTAATTCCTCTCTCATTTATATTTGTCTATCTTATTAATTATAATTTACATTATTGTTTAGGTTCTATTGGTTTTGTGATCTGTAGTCATATTAAAATTTATATCACTTATGGAGTCCTTAATAGAATTTTATGCATGGAAGCTTGATTATGATCTTTTATTTAATCCACATCTTGAGTAATGTATTTCATATGAATACATTATAGAATATCAAAGATAGGATAAATAATCTTTTTATTACAACTATGATAATGAAAAAAACAAATGATGCAAATATGAGTATACATGAACAAAGTCATGATCATGATGTTTCTACTCTTGGTTATGAATGTGATGAAATGCCTCTTGGTTATGAAACTTATCCTACTCCTCTCTTTTATGAAACTAAATATTCAACTAATATACAAAATGATACCATTCCAAATGTTGAAAATCAAAATATTACATCCATACCCTCATTAGTTATTTGAAAAAATGAGGGTGATTCTCCAATTTACAATGTTGAAAATGTCAAATAAGTTGAAAGTTCTTCCTTTATATATCATAATGAAAATCTTGATGAAATCAAGTGTTTTTATACTTCCCAAAATAATTATAATTTTGAAAATTAATTTATTTATTTGCATGGTTCAAATGAAAATAGTCAACTTAATTCTTCCCCACTAACTTTTGAGGATCAAAATGCATGTCCCATATCTCCAATTGGTTTTATTGAAGAAAATAATAATAATACATATGAAAATCATAATGAAACAATTAAAAAAATGCATTTCTTTGGGACACAATAAAATTCCCAAGTATATTGAGGTATATTATTCAAATACAAAACTATGTAAATCCAAACAATAATAAAACATATTTCTTAAAGGTTTCCTAATGAAATAATTTCCTAAGATAAATAGCAAGGATGAAAATGATAGTTATGTCAATATTCCTTTCTCCCATAAAAATGATGCACCTCAATTATAACGTGATATTTCATTATTTAAATCTCTTTCTCTTGTATGTGAAATTAAAGCTAAAAGTTAAGGTTACATTATTCCATCTCTTGATGTGGTACATAAAATAGTAAATGTTTCTTCCCCTTTCTATGTTGCATCTTCTTCTCAAAAGGAGAGTGTGTTTCACATTGAAATTATTTATCCTACTCCTATAGTACGTCACAAAATTTAAAGAAATACAACACCTTAAAATGATAATAATATTACACTTTGTGTTATTCAATAAGATATACTTACATCTTTAGACATGGGTGTGCCTTTAGTGAATATTGAAAATACATGGGTGTGCCTTTACTGAATATTGAAAAATCATGTGATGAGCCTATTTTTTAGATGATAAATATTATATCATTCCTATGTTTCATATGAATGGTAGTTTATAACCAATAGCAAATGACTAAACTTATTTTTATGATATGTTATCTATTATGACTACCATTGGATATTTGTAATAACAAGTCAATAATCTTAAATTACAAATTTCTTCTCATGAATATATTATTGAGGAGAATACATTAATAAAACAACATATTTCTAGGGATGTGTTTGAGTATATTTATTATTTAAACTTTTTTATGTTAAAGGTTTCCTCCTTTGATGTTTAAGGGGACCCTGTTATTCACTTGCAACAATATATACACTCCTTTCAACATTGGGCCCAAAATGGAAGCTTGCTCTTAAAATATTTACATTGTAGTTTAACCTAGGGGGGATCTTGATTTGTTTTATAATCTTACATATGGTTCATTATCAAATTTTAAAAAACTTGAAGATGTATTTATATCTCATTTTAATTGTTATACCTTACCTAGATTACTGTTGGAATATTTTCAAACATTGACATAAGTTTAAAATGAGCCTATACAAGATTATGCTATTAAATTTAAAGATGTTTTTTATTTATTAAATTATACACCTTTATATTTAAAAATACAATTCATATTTAGTATAGTTCTTCTTTATCCACTCATATAAATAAAATTGCATAAGCCCTTTGTTTCACTTAGGATCTTATATTAGGATGTGAATAAATATGTGTGTTCTAATGAATACCCAAACCAAATTTCTTATTTCTCCATTCAAAGCCAAAAAAAATTAAAATATTAGTCACAAATAAAATAAACAAGTTAAAAAATATATTTAATAAGTTAAAAAACCTTCTACAAAACCTACCACATATGTCACAAAACAAGCAATAAAAGTATTGAATAAAGGAATGGAACATGCTTATAGAGTATCTCCCATAGTTAGACCATATACCACTACCAAATATTAGCCTTTTAGTTTATAAACTTTTTTGGGTAAATTAATGATCACACTCCCTCCTAATTCACATTACCCACCTCACATATTTGAGAAGGCAAAATGACAACACTTTTTCACTTATCATGGTATTAATGGACATTATATAATGATTGTTTTGCTCTTGAGCAAACTATTATATATTTAGCTAATCATGGAATCATTGCATATCAAAAATAAATATCTAGACCTATTACAAATAATTATCTTAAAGGATCATCTAAGAGGGTTAATACATCCCATGTTTCTCCTTGTGAGGAACACATAGTCCATTAGCTTTCATAGAATACGATCACTAGTATAAGTCCTTCTCATTATGTATTCTCTCCCAAGACTAATCTCTTTGACACTGATCATATCAAAGAATCATTGGTCAATCATGTCCTTTATAAATAGACATAGGGAGAAGGTAAATATACATATAAAATATAGGTACCTAAATAAATACATATATTCACAAGAAATTTATACAGATACTTCAAAGATGATTACATAAGCACAATCAACAATCCAATTACCACATGATCATTATAGGAAAATTTATTATTTACATGAAAATTTAATTGAAAATGATGATTTATTTATTGATAATATAATACATAGATTTCAAAATTAAACATATTTGTTACATAATTTACCAAATCCTAACATACAACATATAAATAACTATAATTAAAAACTATATAACGAGCAAGAAAGAATTAAATAATGCAAATCCATTCAATACCAAATAAAACCATGTGAGATATTTCATATATAATATGATAAAATTTTTATAAAAAAAACACATCAGATCATATGTTGGGGACATATCCCCAAGGGTGAATTTCTCATAACTATCAACATACACAAATCTAGAACCTCTCAATATAGACACACCAGGATCTAACTGAGGATTGCATGCATGTGATAAAACATGTACTCTCTCCCTTAAATCACATAATAACCATAATATATCCTCATTATCCCATAAAAAACTATCATAACTATCAATTAAAGTCTACATAATCTTAGTGGAACTCTATTGTGGGATGCCACACCTATCTAATTTAGCATGTAGCTTCTTGCATTTAGTGTTTATAGTATGGTATGATACCACAAATATTTAAAAAATATTGAATAATTTTGTATTTTAACCTTTAATTTTAATAACCTTATGAATAAATCCATCTCTAGATACATCCATCTACATGTTATGTGACGGCCTATATTACCCAATCCACCATCATCACCCACTCCTAGTTACCTATTAACATTCGAGATATACTACTAGTTAGTTATGTATATGAAATAAAATACTATACATAATATTATAACCAAATCAAATGCAAAACTTAAAAAACATGGTACTCACATGTAGCCGTAATGACTATCTCATCCACCAATGTTGTTCCCATAGGAACAACATCACCTACCTCCCTACCTATATCTCCTCTTACACCAACCTATGTCACAAGAATGACACCTAGGGGGAAAATATAATATGAAATAATAGTAGCCATCAATATCTATCCCACCATTACACATAGCCATTGATACATCTTGCATCATCTCTTGCATGCAAGGG